>CAXKVI010000005.1:11321294-11921294 GCA_964058755.1 Campiglossa producta | reverse complement strand
TTGAATAATACGTTTGATGAAGAAAAATTGATACTCCAAAGTTGCATATTGACACTACTATTTAGTATCGCCCTGATACCAGCTGTTTTTTGAGTGTATATGTATGAAGAGTCAGGCACCTTAATGTATATATGTTGGCCTAGTCACATTGAAAACGATGACTACATGAAAAAACGTGAAAACAAAAAATTTTATCAAGTAGAGCTCCAAAACTATCGAGTTTTTTTTGGAGAAACATCTTATTTAGGTACATTTTTAGGAATATGTTCGGGGTTGAAAATCCTCTACATTTAATACGATAGTAGGTATACGGTAGTTTCGAACTATCGACAGTATTTTTGAAACTATCGAAAATATCGAATGGCGCCCCAGTCGATAATTTTGCAGCTCTATTATCAAGTCTTACTTTGAGATGAATTTGAGAACTAATCCTATTCTCAAAACTACAAATAAACATACCAACAAACCATGAAGGTAGATTTCGATTGGTGGTACATTCGAGACCTAGCCCCATTCTCTAATCTCTAACGTTAGAGGATGACTAGAGAAGCACTCGAAAATTACAGCGTTCTCAACAAAATGGAACATAATTCTCAACTCGATACAACTATTGTTTTTGAGTCGAAATCTAATGTCATTCTCTAATGGGATTCGAATATTAATTTGAAAATGCTCGCCTTTTGGCTAGTTCACTGACCAATCTCGAATCGAGTTCTAGTGTAGTTCTATACTGTTGCCTTTGAAAAGTTGGAGAATCACCCTAGTTATCTAACGTAAAGACGAGCATTTCTCTAACGTTAAAGACAAATATGTTAGTGACTTTGTTTGTTGGGATATATTATTATCGTACCAAACGGCACATTTTTGATATGGAATTTTTCTTTATTTTCAACTAGCAACCCGCTCCGGCTTCGCACGGAAATATAAAATTTCATTTGAAATGCATTATTATAATGGCGTATACTGCGCATGAATTGTTTAGATTTCTGATGATCACCCATAAGAAGAGAGTTAAGTGGTTCAGGTGGAGGGAGAATCTCTTCTAATTTGACTTTTCCTTGTAAGCAACACATGCCTTTCGATTCGTCCTTGAATTTCAATGCCAAGCAATGTTCACACACTACTGACATAGTACCTATTGATACTATACGATCGTCCTTGTAAGAAATCAAAGGATCGTAGTTCAGGGCAGAATTTTCTTTACTTACCCATGAATTAGTAACTCGTGCTGAAGATTCTCTGGCTCTCTGTATTCGATGTCTATCCCTATCTCGGGTGCGGCGAGCCTCACGCTCTACTGAAGATTCTCTCTCTCTCTCAGCTCTACGTCTATCCCGAAGCTGACCGAGTCTGGCCTCACGCTCTACTGACGATTCTCTGGCACTCTGTATTCGATATCTATTCCTAGCTCGGGTGCGCCGAGCCTCACGCTCTACTTCTTTCTGTATCTTAGCTCTATATGTCTCCCGAGCCTGACTAAGGCGAGCCTCACGTTCCGTTGACGATTCTTCATGTCTTGCTGAACGTAGTCTTCTGGCGTTCACTGTACGTCGACCTATGTTCAACCGGCGACGTCTTCTATATGTATGTATGATTAACTATGCACAAATTGCCATATTATTAGTAGGTATGTATGTGCCGCAGTAAAAAATATGTAAATACTTATCATTTAGAAACTGATGTAATATCTTCAAAAATATTCATATTAAATCAACAATGTATTTACGGTGTTTAATTGGATAAGGATAAATGCTGTATTGATTAAAATCGCTTCGAAAATATGGTATTAGTTGTCGTAGAAAGTAAATGACAAAAAATGTTATTGTGGGTGTACCTAGTCGTTGGAGTCGATAGCAAATTAAACGCGCTCCGAATCAATAATAACTATTTATTCAAAAGCTGTATTTTAATTTTGAGCGATTTATTAATATAGAACGTGAACAGAGCGGTTTATTTCGCTGGAAAAATGTAAATTACATGGAATTCAGTACGGCAATAAGGCCATGAATTGAATATACATTCATACGTCCGAAATTTAATTATGCGAGAGATTCGTACATATGTACTTACATACATACGTATCGAGTTCTTTCACCATACGATCTAATTCAACATGAATGAGGTGGGGTGAGATTCCCGCATAGTCGGTTGACAGCGAACAAACACACAAACAGCGTTCTTTCACCATACGTTCTCACCCCACCTCATTCATAACGCTGTTTGTGTGTTTATTCGCTGTCAAGTTCTAATGGCTCATTCGTTTAACAGTGAACAAACAACCAAACAGCTTTTTTGGAAAAAGTGCTGTTTTTGTTTAAACAATTTTGGTTAAATAAGATATGAAACAACTTTTTTTTTTTTGATGCAGAACGAAAGTAAATATTTCAAAGTTTAACTCCAAGTAAGTTCCATTTTAATCGGTGGATTCGTTTAGGATTTTTGGCTGTGTAAACAAAAAATGTATGGTTTTTTACATTTTGTCCGATTGCCACGCCCCCTTTATATATTTCTTCACGTTATAATGACATAAACCTTCCTCTTCAACCAATCTATTTATTAAAAAAACCGCATAAAAATCCATTGCTTACTTTTCAAGATTTAAGCATTCAAGGGAAAAAACAGACAGAAAAAGTGACTTTGTTTTATAATATGTAGAGAAGTCGAGTAATATTTAATTTTTAAACTTTTCTCAAACTGGAATCCAATTGCTCTCATTGAAACCCAACAAACATCGATCAACCTTTTCTCAAACCTGCATAGTTCTCAAGTTGATATTTAACAGCATTATCCCAGTTCTATCTAACCTTTGAGAAATTTTGATAACTTTTATACCTATTTCTCAAGTAAGTGTCCAACTTAATTTTCAATTATTCTCCAACCTTCGACATTTTTGATAAACAAAAACAAACATTTTACTTACCTCAGATGAATCCATGACAATGCTAATATTCTAGTTTATAAATTCACAGCTACTTTGCTTTTCTTTCTTTTTTAACGTTTATTCAATTTCAAACTTCTTCATCCGTGAAACAGAACAACTCGAAACGAATAATTCAAAGCGACTGATGCGTTTATTCGCGATGTGTATTAATTCATGCAGGATTGTTGTGCTGTAGAGTTCAGCTCACTCATGAACTCATGCTACCTAGCAGTTGAGAGATTTTTTGAGCAACTTGCAAACATACATACATACATGTGTACATTATGAGCGCCAGGTATAAAAAAACCGGTCTTATGTGAATTCATAGGGTGAATAGGTACATTTCATCAGAGTTTCTGCTTTGATACAAGCTTGTAGTCGAATCAATGTATGTAGGTTGTAAAGGGTTGCATGCGTTAACTCTCCTACGAATAAACCAAATAATTTTCTAGTTCAACGCATAGCTCATTGATTTTTAACATCGAGATTCCAATTTCTAACAGAGGATAGTTACGAAATTTCACGACCCTACCTTTATAATTATATGAGTAATAGCCCAAAATCCGTTTATCGGAACAATCGATTGTATGGGGGCTATGTGAAATATTTATCTCATCTCAATGATTTTCAACGTCGATATTTCACATATAAAAACATCAATACCTACAAAATTTCACGTTACTAGCTCTTTAATTACAGAAGCTTAAGCCCAAAATCCGTTTATCGGAACAATCGATTGTATGGGAGCTATGAGTAGTTTTCGTCCGATCTTGCTGGTTCCGACGAATGATTATTCTCATATAAAATAACGCCTCCATACCAAATTTCATCGAGATATCTCTAAAATTGAGGGACTAGTTTGCGTACAAACAGACGGACAGAAGGACAGACGGACGGACAGACGGACATGGATAAATCGAATCAACTCATCGTCCTGATCATAACGGTATACTTATTAGTGGGTCTATCTCTTCTTCTTCTCATACTTACAAACATCGGACCAAAGTTATAATACCATTTCATGTTCATGAAAGGTATAAAAATGGGGAAACCAGAAAAACGTGTCAGTGTTTGGGGCTAGAATACTAGAAAACGGCTAGTCTGAAAAAATTTCAGTCTTGTCAGTTTTTGTAGGGAATTCAATTTCCTACAAGAATATGTTCAGGTTAAAGGTGTTTTACAACAATGGATTGTCGTTTTTATACCAAATATGAGGTAAAGTCTGTAAAATCGAAACTAGCGATGGTAGATCTCTACACCATTTCCTGGTGTAAATAAGAAAGCATTACTTAAAAATGAGAATAGTCAGTTGTGAATGGGAAATGGTAAATTGTAAATGAGAATATTCACTTGTAAATGAGAAGGGGTAACTTGAAAATAAGATTTGTGAATTGTAAATGAGATTAGTCCGTTGGAAATGAGAAAGCGTCACTTGTAATTGAGAATAGTCACTTGTAAATGCGATTAGTCAGTTGTAAATGCGAAAGAGTCAATTGGAAATAAGATTAGGTACTTGTAAATTCGAAAACGTCAAATGCAAATGAGATTAGGTACTTGTAAATGGGAAAGCATCACATGAAAATGAGAAAGCGTCACTTGTAATTGAGAATAATAACTTGTAAATGCGAATAGTCAGTTGTAAATGCGAAAGGGTCAAATGGAAATAAGATTAGGTACTTGTAAATGGGAAAGTGTCACATACAAATGAGAAAACCTTATTTGAAAATGAGAAAGCGCCATTTGTAAATAAGAAATATAGGAAACGTAAAGGGATCCATTTAAAAGTAGGACACTTGTCATTTTTCAATGATTTTGTAGATAGCTTTCAAAAGGATTGGTTTTTACTGAAATCTTGGTATATGTACTATATATTAAAACAGCAATTACATAATCACACGCTTTAATAACTAGGGTAGCACTGGAAATTATTGAGACTGGATAACCCGACTGTAGCACATACTTGCACTGCCTACCTTATACTTGAAAAGTAAGCACTTGTTTAAAAAAGTTGTTTAAATATACAAGTAAGTTAGAAATTTTTGAGTATGCATGTATATATATGTAAGTCTGTCGGATACTAAAAAAAAATATTTAAAATGTAAACCGATTCAAACGTGCGTGTTTCAAATGGAGTTCAAAGATAATTGTGCCGTGTGTTGCGTTAAAATGCAAAGGAATACCGTGGTTCGACTCATTCCGGGTGACCATCTATTCCATAGTACCTGCATTGAGCCTGTACGAATGAGGGAGGGTGGTACATGTCCCATTTGTCGCCGAGCTATCCAAGGTAAAGGTACAAAATCAAAATATATGTATATGTATAAACGGATTAAACGTGTACATATCCTTTTTTCCCTATAGATGCTGAAGAATGCGTAAGGAAGATATACCGGAAAAATACGTCTGAAGACCGGGGCAGAATCGTTGCTGCAGCCACGCGTGGAGAAGACTGAGTGACGTTGGCAACATCCCTCGGAATCAACTACAAAACAGCATGGAATAGGCCAAATGTTTTCAATTAAAACTGTACACGCCGAGCCATGCACTATGAATAGCGTGGTTAACAAAGAGAAGCGAGTGGGGTTCGTTACATCTCTTAATCAATACATACAAGCTGGAAAGCAAATAATATACATGGACGAGACGAACTTTAACTTATTTTGCCGCCACACCAGAGGAAGATCGAAGGTAGGGCAAAGAGCTGTTCAGCTACTTCCAGCAGCGAGGGGGCCGAATATCCACTTGGTGGGGGCCATATCCGCTTCAGGTGTGGTGTCAATCGACCGACAGAGAGGGTCCTTCAGGATGGAGACCTGTGCAACTTGGATACGAACCGTTTTGCAGCATTGGGAGGAGCAAGGAAACCGGCTGGACGATTTGGTTCTGGTGTGTGACAACGCTCCGTGTCACTCTAGAATCGAAACCGCAGTCAGCGAAGCCTCAAATGGCCGCGTACAGGTCTTGCGCCTAGCACCGTACTCCCCCCATGCTCAATCCGATTGAGATCATTTGGGGTAAAATTAAAACACACGTTAAGGGACATATTTCGAACCCTCACACAAACGGGCCCCGTGTTGTGGAGCAACGCCTCCAATATCTGGAAAATTTGGTAGATGACGCAAAGGCGACGGTAACTGGCGTAGACTGCGCCAGAGCAGTTCAGCATGCATCATCATTTCACGGAAGGGCCATCACTTTGGAAGACATGCCTGTCGGTGCTTAAAGGCTCAATTACATTATTATATATGTATTAGTAAACAACACCTGAATAAAACATGTTTCGCATTTACAAATGACTGTTCTCATTTTCAAATGACGCTTTCTCATTTTCAAATAACGTTTTCTCATTTTCATGTGACGTTTTCCCATTTACAAGTACCTAATCTTATTTCAAATTGACTCTTTCGCATTTACAACTGACTATTCGCATTTAAAAGTGACTATTCTCAATTACAAATGACGCCTTCTCATTTTCATGTAATGCTTTCCCATTTACAAGTACCTAATCTCATTTACATTTGACGTTTTCGAATTTACAATTGGCTATTCTCAATTACAAATGACGCTTTCGCATTTCAATGTGACGCTTTCTCATTTACATCTGGAAATGGTGTAGAATTTAATATTAAGATCTGTAAATTTTACAGTGTTTCTTACATTTCTCAAAAATAAAATCAATATATCTAATTTTTGAAAAAAAAAAAACAATTTTTTTTATTTGGCCCAGTCTAATACTCACACTAGAGTAGGAGCTAAAAGTACCCGTTTGGGCGAAAAGTGGATTAGTCCTTTTGTACCCGTTCGGGTATAAATATGTATGTATAATTAGGACAGCCTCAAACGAATGTGAACATACATCCCTTGCAACTGATCCCTAACGCATCCTAAACTAATCGCCAGGTTAGGACGCTCACATACATATGTATGTGTATGTACCCATCTGCGTTGCTTTGTTTTCGACTAAAGAACAACTTGCATACATACAACATACATATATACAATTTATGTTCAGATTTTCTTGCCTAACTAAAAACTATAAGTTAACTGAGGTCACTAGTGCAACTTCATTTACTCGCACCACCTTTTTCTTGAACAGTGTTTACTCACAGCAAACGAGTTTGTTGCGTACTTGTGCGAGTATTTTTAGTTAAGCGCACCAGTAGGAACAACAACTAACAATATTTGCTTCATATTTTATCCGAACATGCGAGTACATATTTCTGTTGTTTGTGTGAGTTGAAGTTCAAATTTTCTATGAGTTATCAAAAGTTAACTTTTTCAGGACTTATGCAGCTCTTTAGTAGGTTGATTCCAACTTTTTTCGATGTTGGAAAAATGTCTTAAATTTCAACTTGGGATCCAAACCCAAAATGATCCGAAAATAACACCAAAATTATCCAAAAATGGTCCTAAAATGATCCCAAAACGACTCCGAAAATGACAGCGTCGCCACCTAACCGCAATTTATTTATTCCTTCCGTTTTGCTACAGCTATTTCTTTCATAAACTATGTGTCAAATTTGATTCAAATCAATTCACATATACGAAAATGCCATTTATTTCATACGAATTACGAAGGAATAAATAAAATGCGGTTAGGTGGCAGCTCTTCGTTGGAGTTTTTGGTACGATAGCGATATATCGACTTTTTCAAAAGTTTTCAAATTCCTAACCTGATGGATCGATCTCATGCATAAAACGGCGAGCTTTTGTTCAGACTCGATTTCTTTAGTAAAAACCAAGTATTTTGTTTTTGTTATAAAAAAAAAACACAGAAGCCACCCAAGGCCCAATTTCATAATGCGCGTGACGGGATATTATATCGGACGATAAAATAAATGCTGTCACAAAATGAAAAAAAAAACCGAGGTATGGGTTTGTGATAAATTGTTTATTTTTAGTTTTACATTGTTATAAATTACTATAAATATGATTAAGTTAAGACATTATTCACACTAGAAAATCAATATTACATAATTTTATAGAACTAATACATTTTTTATGTTACTCCACTCAACAGTCGATGATCTCGTTCTAGCGACAAAGTAATACGAAAATTTTCTTAAACATTTCCGAAGAAATCAGAGGTGATACTAGTCTCAAGTAAATGCTGAGGAATTTTTCTTTTATTAGAAACAAGGCACCTATGCTTTCTAATGCTGATTTCGTTTCATCGAAAAAAATGTACACTTTCACGTTGAACATGTTTACACTCTTGCACAGAACACTATAAAGATGTGATAAAAGTGTACCTGTTCTGCATGAACCTGTTATCGATAAAACGAACATAAAACACTGCCCCGTTTGCTATACTATGTGCTTGAATAATTAGGTTTCGTTTTTCACCCATATTTAATTGTTATTGCAAAATCCAATTTATTTCACCAAATGTATCTATGAAATAAAATTTTCGTCACCTGATTTTCAGTGCAACCAGCTACCCTGTCAAAGCTTCAGAGGGTAAAAAGTGTGAGTTTTTTACACTCTTGAAGTGTACATTTTTAGGAAACGAAAACATATCATGTTTGACGTTTTACCTTCATTTTGCAAACGAAAACGGAAAATTGAAGAGTGTAACAAAAATGCGCATTTTTTTGATGAAACGAAATCACCATAACTAAACTTAAGGGGTTAATTCAGTACAGTTACTTAAAATTATAAAACTACGTGTCCCGCTCATCGAGGTATTGCTAATGTCAACATTTTAATTGCACTTTGGGAAAACGCTTTTTAATATTCTCACATTTGGGCGTTGTAAATAGGAAAGTTCCATTCATTTCGGTTGCCGGCTCGCCGACATTGATATTGGCTTTGTAAGCTTTAAGCATGTAAGTCGTATTGAATTTTAATCTACTAAATTCGACTGCATCTTGCTGTGGGTCAAAAAAGAGAAGAAGCAAAAAATATGTATGTAGGTATTACATAATTGAATATGAAAACTAAACTTTTTTTTTAGGTTGAATAGCCAAGGAATGGCAGCGATTCGCCTCGGTTGCCACATTTTTTTGGCGAAGTCATTCCTTGTGAAAAACTTACCTTTATACGAATCGCGTTATATTCACGTTGTTCACAACTGGTTTCCTTTGGACAGAGTTCGTATATTCTAAAAATAAATTAGCATTTACCTTTGCTACTTTGTATAGACATAAAGTGTGTGTGCCACAGCGAGCTACACCTTCTAACTTAAATAAAATGAAAATATGGAATATTGTCTCTTGATTCCAGTGAAAAAATGTTGCCCATATTTCCCCTTCTTGCTTTGATGATGAAAAGTCACTTCAAATTTGCATAAAAGCGACATGACGTATACGTAACATTTTTTTTGTTACCGAATGTGTAGACATACAGGCAGGTTCTGAAATTCACTTCCGAATAAAATTTGTGAAAATTTTGTCAAATTACATAGGAATTTCAAAATTTTCACACATTTTATTCGGAAGTGGATTGCCAGAACCTGCCTGATAGAAAAACAAAAAATTGATGCTGCATTACTACCTATAGGATTTGCTGAAAAATAAGCAGGGGAAGCGCGAAATAATGACTATAGAGAAGGGAATGAACGATTACAACTATTTTTGATACAGTATTGCTTTGACTGAGCTAAATATTTGTATATATTTTTATAGGTCCAAGGAAGGCACCCCTAGGGATTCACCGATTTTAACCATTTTTGGAATATTAACTAGTTTACATGTGGTATGTGTGTAAAATTTCAGTGGCCTGTGACGATTACCAAAAAAAAAAAAGTTATCGAGGCGAGCCACCAGGCGTCGCACAGTGGCCCAACAAGGTTCAAAATCACCTAATGGGGTTCTATTAAAAATGAAAGGATATGTCGAATTTAAATTATTGCTTTAAACAAATTACACTGTACAACAAAATTTACAAAATTTGAATTTTTTTCGTGGCTTCCATGAGTTGTGTGTCAAGTGTATTAAAACTGCATACTCACAATTTTGAATTCCCCCATAATTTTGAGTTAGGGCAAAACCCCGGTTTTTCGTAGGTTCAAAATCAGCTAGAGGGCAGAAAATTCAACCGTTTTAAAAAAATTCAACGGAGTTTTGTTAATGAAATTAAGTTCAAGGATTTGTGGAAGCGCTTTTTTAATTATTGTTTGAAAAATTACACTATGTAACAACTTTATAAAATTTAAAATTTTTTTTATTGCTTATATGAACTGTAGGCCTTACCAAGCTTACAAAAACTGCATATTCCAAATTTAGAATTCCTCCCACAATTTTGTGTTAGGGGCCAAAAAAAAAACCGGTTTTCGTAGGATGCAGGTTCATAATCACCCAGAAGGCTCAAAACTCAAGCTTTTCTAATAGTTTCATTTAGATTTTGTTAGCTAAATTAGATGCAAGAGTTTGTAGAAAAGTTTTTGTTAAATATTTGTTTAAAAAAATTACACTGTGTAACAAATTTAAAAAAAATTAAAAAACTTTTTTACTCCGTTAACTAATCAAAGTATGACTTACATACATATATTCGATGACAAAAAAATTCTTGCCCACAGAATAAAAAAAGTTTATGACCAGAAGTTGAAGAAGAGGTTTACGGACACTTACTCAATATTCTGAGGGAAATTTCAAAATTTCGAGAATGCAGTTTATGTATGCTTGAAAAGGCCTACAGTTCATTTAAGTCACAAAAAAAAAAAAAAAAACATTATTAAAATTTAAAAATTTGTTACACAGTGTAATTTTTTTAATAATAATTAAAATATGCAAATCCACAAATCTTTGAATTTAATGTTATTAAAATTTCTTAAAACGGTAGAGTTTTGTACCCTCTAGGTGTTTTTGAACCAAAAAGGCTCGTTTTTTGACCACTGTGCTTCGGTGCTCTACCTAGACTGTGACGTGATTTTTGTACATCGCATACTTATACTTACTTTTCTTTATAGGGTAGAAATCCTGCAATTTGCACAATCATACCAAATTTTCGACTTAGACGATAACGTACATCATAACCTGACGAAGCTGTGATTGGCGCTCTTGCTTGCATATTTTGATCATTCACCTCTCGCATGGAGCTATCTGCAGTGGAATTGCTTTGATGAATACCATGATGATTATGTGTTTGATGCGAACATTTTAATGGCGTATATGGTGCTGCCGGTTCCGTGGTATTGTACAGTATAGAACTTTTGTCCGACTTCAATCTGCGGCTACCATTAATAGACATAGATTGCACTTGAATGTAGTAACTGGAATCTGGTATAAGTTCGGCTATCTCAAAATGATGCGTCTGTTGGTATGAAAATAATCCATTGAAACTTGGCTCTCACCTTTTTCGCTACTTGAGTACTTACATCCTTGACATATGCCTCATTTGTTATAACCGACTCGTCCTTACTCCTCACATAAAGTGACCATATTATTTTGTATTTTTCTATGGGCAAATTCGATTTTGACGGACACCACGCAATTTTCACCTTGTAATGACGCCCATCTGTAAATGTGCTGACAACTTGCAAATCTGCTGGAGATTTCGGTGGTTTTGGATCTAAAGGGGTGAAGATTTTTATGAATGTTGCGAAAAGTTCAGTTAGCCTGACACACACTTACGATGAGTTAAGCGAAATTCTTCGGAGGGTTCTGAATACCCACGAAATCCATATTCATTTATAGCCGCTACACGCACTTGATACCAGTGACCGGGTTTCAGATTAAAAGATATATCGATTCTAAAATAAAAATTTAGGTATGTCATTATGTATTGCGAACGATATCTCAGGCTATAGGAAGCCTTAGGGCTTTTTCTAATTAAAAATATCTTCTGGCCACCTTAAAGATACCACTTTGAAATTTTAATAGCGTTATTATGTTCAAGGCACTTTTGGGACTATTTCGGAATTGTTTTCGAAAGCGTCTCTGGATTGCTTTCGGAAGCTGAGTGCTTGTTCGACCAATCGGGATCGTCCTCGGGACCTTTTCTTTACTTTTTTTGAACCGAAAAAAATGATAGCGGCGATATACGATAGGTTATCATTAGAACCCCTAAAGCAGGGTCCAGCAGAATTGGAAGTGAGGTTATATTAGTATAGAGCTGTCATCGCACCAAACAAGTAATGTTATCTCATTTTACTCCTTTTCTAACTAGCAAGTACTGAAGCAACAGTAAATGTTGTTGAGTCGTTGCTTGCAGGTAAGTGACTGAGCAGAACCAACGGCATCCATTGATTGGTCAGTGCGATCAAAGCGCTCTCACAAGTGCAGCAACAATTTAATTGTTCGAGTGGCCATGCAACGACCGTAGTAATCTGTGTGAATTTGGTTCTCAGATTTTCGGACAATTGTCCCACTAGGTGCCTAGGCCTGCTCTAAAGAGATAAAAGTTTCGCAGATGAACATTCGCGGCGGTATCGAGCTTACTTTAAGAGCGCAGCAAGACTTTTTCGCCGAATGTATTTGCGAATTAATACAACACAAATTTTTCTCCTTATCATTCGCGAATACGAACGCTCTTTTGGAAATGTGTAGGAAATTTTTCTTTATTTTTAACGTTCGCGAGTAAACTCGTAAAAGAGCGTACGAAGTTAATAATTCATAAACGAATAATTTCGAACACTGCTTTAAGATCGGAATGCAAGTGGTTAAGATGTGACAAAATTAAGTAGAAAGGTGACCAGAAACCAAATCAATTACCTCTTACTGCGTGCATCCGAAACTTCCGCAATCTTCTCCACCAACTGACATTGCCATCCACTTAACTTGCGCGGTGCAAAAGTTACACCAAAATGGTAACGCACCTCGACGTGACAATAGTAAGTTGAATTCGCTGACGATTCAATAGTGACTTCCACTTTATTACCGCGTGCCAATTTATATCTTAAAATGCGCGGTATTGGCGGCAACAGCGCATCATCGCGAACTCCATACGCTTCAACGCAGACAGGTCCACAACCAATATCGCAACATTTTTGCACACCCGGACAATCGGAGTCGTATACGCAGTTATCGAGGCAAGCCAATCGTTCCATCGCTGTGATTTCTCGATTTTGCTTGTTGGGACAAATCCCACGTCGGGTTTCTCGATAGATGGTTGTACGGCATTGATGAAAACATGCTTGCGGATCATCCTGTATGGGCCCAACACCATCCGCCGAGCATTTAGCATAACATTGTAGTTCTAGAATTTTATCTTTTACACCTATCGCCGAACATGCCGTGTTGTAATGTGAAAGAGGTTGTAGCTGTTTGCCGGATATGGTGCTGGTATACTGAAGTATTAGGCAGAGAATGAATGTGATGCAAAACGATGTAGGCGATCGCTCCAGTGCGAGCACAGAGATCATGTTTTTTGTGTTAATACCTGGAGGTGGAATAGCAAATGCTTGTCATTAAATAAGGGTACAGCAACTTTCAATCAAAACTAAGCAGGAAAATATGTCATTATTGTTATCTCCACCGGCACCGGTTTAAGAAGGCAACTGTGAAATAGCCCCAGTCCGAAGCAAAATTGATCACATTTTCTAGTCGGGTTTGAAACCTCAAGAACTCAAGAAATTTTACTCGGTGGGACATTGTTTAGGTTACTAGCATGCCCTTGCCTAGTATTCTTCCAGGAACAATTCTTCCTAAGTTTGAGTGCAGTATGTGAGGATATACAAAGTAAATGTAAGTCAATTGGAATCCAAGACCTCAGTGGGACGTGTGTAAAGGCCCATATGGCGAAAAAAAATTTCAGGGCATTGAAACTTCTGTAAGCTGGTGAGATGGTAGCTCTTCCGAATAGCTTCTTACCATACTACAGATCGGTAGGTCAGCAAAGGCCGCATCACAGCCTTGTACATCCATATCATCATCTTCGGCTTGAGACCCCATTTCTTACCAATCTGATGGATGATGTGAAAATCTCCTTCAGTTCCTTGACCAAGAAAATTTCGTCTTCCGCCAAAACTTTGTTTTTATAATATGTTAGCTGATTCCTGCTGCACCGTTTCTCCTCATTGCTCCACTTCTTCGGAGCCATCCGGGAAATGGGCTTCTGCTACATTGTGCCATCAACGTGCCTAACGAGGGTCTAGGCAGGGCGATTCCTGACAATAATCTTTGTGGACTCGATAGACTCGCAGTGTTCTTGCCAGGAGTTTGCCTTCGCAAATCGTACGTCTTTTTTAAATTCCTTTACAGAAGTCCTATATTCCTGAAAAAGCCTCCTAGAAAAGCAGTCATTGAAAACCTTTCTAAGGCTTGACCTTAAGTGGTTACAGTCTTTGTCCTACCACGGGGGGAAGTTCTTCTCACTCCTAGATATTGGGCAGGCAACATTGAAGTTTACCGGAATACTTTTTTTACAGACCCAACTCGGTCGTCCACAAAATCTGGTTATTCGAAGTATGTTTTTTACCTACACTGACTATCCTCTCAACTACATAGAACCCAAGGCATATTTTTAGGTATTCCATAAGGTTTCCTTATCTCTATCCCTCAGCCTATATCAAAAAGGATAATGCGATGAAAGGACAAGAGGATCCTTTTCGACACAGTCCAGTTTGAAAGATAAAGCTTTTTATGGCAGGGTGTTTTTAAATGACGATATGACCAGATACTGATCTAAAGACTTGTCCGAAATCAAACTAGGTAATACATCGGATTTAGACTACGTGACTTGCATAAGCCACTACAACCTTAATGTTGTATAGAATCACCATGTTCCCGATTCCGATGTTGCTAGTTCCCATGATAAGCATCTGTACTATTTTCTACGCTAATGGAGCCCAGCTGTCTCCACTGCAAAAGCCTTATCTCATGCTGCTCGTGTTGGCAGTTCAAGACAATTTTTTATGAGTTTTTTTGTTTTAGTTTCTGGTTCCAACTAGTCTCGCGGATCTACGAATGTGTTACCAACTGACGCAAGTGAGAAGCATTAAAAATATCTCAGTAAAATGTTTAAAAATACCTCAAGACGTGAAATTATGCAGTAATTAGAATACTTAATTACGAAGTATGTATGTATGTATATTTTTAGTGTAGCTTGCAGCTACCAGCGACACTTCTACTTTTTTGCAACGCGGTTTTATGACGACCGATCAACGGATCTCGAGATGCGACCGCGTACAAACAACACGCAACGTAGGAGAAGCAATACTAAATTCGACCGAAGTGTTGGACCAATCTCTTTGCGCTTTGTTGGCTGATCGAATGTGCAAGATTGTCGATCGAATTGGAAATTTCGCGAGTGCAAGCATTGTGCATGGCGTTGCAATTCGGTGCAAGACATTAACGAGTAAGTTCTATAAGGCGGCTAGTCCAAGATATTGCAGTGTACGTACATATGTATGGATGTATGTATGTATATCGACCGAGAGAGATTTGTGATATGCTGTCGTTGTGATTTAGTGAATTTATTATTGTGTGTATGAAATACCTCGTAGGGAAAATCCGAACCAATATTACGAAAATGTTTAATCAGTTAGCTTCTATTGCAATATTAATAAAATGTTACGTAAATTTAGAGTGCTTTTTCGTTACTAAATCAAGGGAGGGCAATATGGGCAAGTAATTTTTTTCTGGAATCGGTAAAAAGAGTTCCACGCTTTCATTTGATTATAGATAGAAGGTGTAGCACGCTGTAGCACACAAACTTTTTGTCTATCCAAAGTATCTTTCAGTTATGAAGCATAATTTTTGCTGGCTTGAATTTGTTTTAATATTTGTTCGACATACACACAACTAAGACCACAGCCTTAAGAGTATTTTGCAAAATATAAAAATTCTAAGCAGCTTTATTTGAATACGATATTTCTGCCTTCTGATATGTACCATTGTTTTGTATAAAAATTTCAACTTCATACAAATACAAAGTAGTAATAAATTGCTGATATTGTGGCATTTCTTTATAAGACTGCATCACTAAATTTTCTTTTCCTACAGGGTATCTACAAGTACATAAATATGAATGCAATATGCCGCAACATTCAATTCATTCATGCACTTTCATTATCACTTTTATATACATAAGCATTCGTACACATGTTCTTAGGTTTTTATTGCTGAATTAATAAAAAGTATGATTTTATATATGTACATTAGGGTGATGTTTCCAGGTCTACAACTTGGTCTGAGGTAATTTTTCGAAAAAACTTACCGTTTTCGAGAAAAAGTCCCAAAAACCTAAAATTTTGACCTTTGGCCCCGAATAACTTTTTTAGCACATATTGGAACGATGAGTACTTTTTGGGTTTTATATCTGAAGGTGAACCTAAGCTGTATGCAAAAATTTGGCTTTGTGGGAATTATCTTAGGCGAGTTTGGCCATCCACATCGTTTTATCTATTCTACTCAAAAAATGGTCTGTTTCCGGATACTAGAACTTTGCGGAAATAGATCACCCTAATGTATATACCATGTAGTACATATGTATATGAATATATGTATTATAGAATACGTATAACTGCTGATATAATTTTTTGTCACTGCGCGCCTCAGCTGATAAGAAAGTTTCATATTGCTCACAATTCCAGAGCCGGATCAAAGGTGTCAAGGCCAAAAGGCAACAAAATTCGCTGGACCTCCTTTTATTAATTAAGGAAAATATTATGAACATTAAGAAAGTTGAGGGGGTCTGAACCCTTTCTTTTAGATATATACAACAAATTGTGGAATGGGAGCATATGGATATATCAAACACAGCATCAAATGTAAAAAAGTTTTTTTTTTTTTAATATGATGCGAAAGGTGTTGGATATATGTATCAGGTTGTCGGAGCTTCAATTCTGGGATTTCGGGGATTTCGAAACAATGTTTGTTGTTTGCTAGTCGTGAATGAGCCCCAATTTCTGAAGTAAATCGTCCGACTCATCGCTCAAGAGAGTGGCTTGCGATTAGCTCCTTCCTTCCACAGTGGCCTATAATTGATCTGGACTAGTGCCCTTATAGGCGTAGTTTGAGTAGGTATGTCAATTTAAATTTGTGTGGCATGTTTATCGGGATCAAAAGTGGACTTGTTCGACCGTACTCGTAGGTGACCAAAGTAGGCCTATCCGAAAGTGCCGGTTTAGCCATAAAAGAGTTGGGTTAGCCTCTTCAAAGGACCCACCTTCTCAAACATATCATGCAATGAGATCGAAATTGACATGATTCGAATGCTCTTTTGTGACTCATCATAAGTCTGCTTTTCATTAGGTCAAAATTTGACAAATTCTATCGACTTGGTCGAAATAAGTACAAAACTCTCGATAAAGCGATGAAATTTCACACCATTTGACCAAATGAAAACCAGCCTTTAACTAATTGCATTTTTGAAATGATGTTGCACATACATACCCATACTTATACACTTGTATTTATTAGTTCACATAGAATTTTGACGTCACCTGAGATTGAAAATTTGAGAAAAGTTTTGAAGTTAGTCACGTAAAGTTATATAGAAAACTCTCGTTCTTTCTTTTGGTTGTATGAAGCTTTTTGGGGCAGACTTTTTGGGTCCTCTTATCGTTATCAGATGATGGAAGCAAATGCAGATGGAGGCCACTAGTCCGGTGGAAAGGCCAAATGGAGAGCGATCTGTGATCCTATGAAATGCTATTATAACTTTGGTCCGATGTTTGTAAGTATGAGAAGAAGAAGAGTTGGGCCCATCAATAAGTATACCGAAATAATCAGGATGACAATCTGAGTTCATTTAGCCATGCCCGTCTGTCTGTTTGAACGCAAACTAGTCGTTTATGTTGTTTAAGTTTTTCGTATATTTCTTTTAGACCTAATGAGATCTAACTTTTTTCGTACTGTTACATAATCTCTTTCTCCCGGCATTAATCTTAATTATGTAACGGAAATAGAAATTGTAGCCGACTTTCAGGCGTAGACGATTTTCACGACGATGTTTAACTGTGCAAATCAAAAGAGGAGGTGAATTTCTAGAATCTAGATAACGTTGCACAAAGGCCGAGTGGGTGTTGCCTCTTATGGCGATTTCCACCTATCCTATATGGGTATCAAATGAAAGGTATTTTCGACCATATTCCAAATAAGATAACTTCAAGCAGGGTTGCCACTTAGGGTTGCCCGCTAAGCGTAATTTATTTATTTTTTCGTATATATCGGGAAATGCTTGATCGATTTGGATAAAATTTGGCATATAGACAATTTGATTCATTTTTTGATTATATACATGGGTGCTGCCATTTGGGTCGTCAAATGAAAGGTATTTTTCACCGTATTCCAAATATGAAAATTGCCACCTACGATTGCCACCTGACCGCATTTTATTTATTCTTAGTTATCTCGACCACTATTTTGGCTGCCTATTGACCCATTTGGATGAATTTTTATTACAGTGTGCTTTATTCTAATTTTTTCCATCTGGGTGTTGCCACTTGCGGTGTGTTACGGGGTTGACAGCTATTTGAATTTTTAAAAATCTCTTTTCAAATGTTTATACTGTTGGTAGGTACGATTTGGTGACAACTTCGAGGAATATCGGGCAAGCTCGATCACTCAGGTACTAGAAAATTGTAGCAGATTATTTTAGTAGTTGAAGGTGTCATTTTAGCTGATTTTTTAAGTTTCATGCCTAGGTGCTCATATAAACAAGCAAGCAAAAGTCTCCTTCTCCAAGAATCCGAACTTTAGCTTAAACGTCACTTCACGAATTGTCAAACTAAATTCACTGCTCCACCAACGCCGTCACATGCTCCTTTTCCCTGAGACGTAGCAAACAAATTCAACTCCGAAATCTTTCTTTTTCTTTTTTTTTTTTTTGGAATCCAGCTCCATCAAAAAAGTAAAAGATTTGTATCCCTTTGCAACATCCCAATCTCCCTTTTACTCATGTATGTCTGAGCGTATAAATATTTGAAATCGTTACTGTAACCCAGTTCGCGCTGCTTGAAGTCGCTAACACAGCACAGCGAGGCATGTGGCGGCACCGACCACTCTCTAACTAAATTAAATTTCTAATGCATCTAATTAAGTGTCCAGCTGTGCCTACAACTTAATTGAGGATTAATTGATATGTCACAAAATCTATGACTATGACACACTACTACGTATGAATGTATAACTAAAATTACATTAAATACAAAATACAACATCAATGTGTCTAAAAGCTCAAAGGACTGGCGACAAGCATCTACCTATTTTGAATTACTTACAGACAACAACATCATAACCATCCATTGACTCGAGTCCAGTCAAGTAAATTGCCAACCAACTGTCTACAAAGCGCTGTATGTATAAATTTGTGTCTGTCTTTTCATTTGTGTGAAGCTATGTGCCGTTGGTGTGCAACCTGTGCTCCAGTCTTACCGAAGGGCTCAGCCTTCAAAGTAATGCTATTTTAAGTGTCGACAGCTGCTTTACCGTTCTCACATTCCATCGTTCACAATTTGTGTGTTAGCTTGTGTGGCTTGCTGGGTGGTTGTTGTAAACGTTTTCATCATTCGCTGTTGGAACTCATTTATTATGTTTTGTTAATAAAGTTTTTTTGTCTCTGGCTCTCCGTACACCCAACACTTCCTTGCCAATAGTTTACTATTCTTGGGCAAAAACAAAATCGCTTTAAAGCTCTCAATTTTCTGCTTTATGTCTCACTAGCTGTCTTGGTTTCTTGGTCTTTTGACGTGATATGCGAATGTGTTCATCTTATTTGTGTTATTTCTTTTTTTTTTTTTGAACTACGCTTTGTATCTCTGAGAAGTTGTTGTGCTCCTGGGAATTTCCTGTGAATTACTGCGCTTTCTCAATTTCAATTTAATGAGCTGCAAAGACATGAAACTGTCGCTCAGCTAAAACGCCACTATGTCGATTGTGTAAAGGCAATTTAAATTAAAGTTCTCAGCGTATAGAACAGGGGTCGCCAGGATTTTCAGCCTATTGAGCCATACAACCGCAACTTCATACTTTCTACAACAATATCGTTCCTGGAAACACAAGAAATACAACTACAAATATCTATATGTATGTATCCGTAAGTATATGAAATCGTGTGTGTACCGTTAAGCATTCACATTCGAAATTAATTGAGTGTGCGCAGTGGTGGAGACGCTAACCATATTCCGAGAATAATATTGCAATGACTTTTCGTATTTTGATTGCGAATCTGGTTTGTTTTTGTGAGTCACAAAAGAGCCACATAATGTTGTTGTAGAGCCGAAAGAGCCTTTAGGTGGCGATGGCTGGTATACAACTTAAAGTTAACTTAATTGCTTGCTCAAAGGACGAGCGACTGCTTCAAAAGCGCAATATATTAAATTTATAAACTAAAGAAAGTTTTATTGCTGGAACTTAATGAAAAATGATGTAATAATGCGTAGCAGAGTGTCGTATAAAAATTATCCGACAACATTGTGGAAATAAAGACGGACAATCTTTTAATTACATTACATCTTTATTTACTCTGAGATTTTGTCTGACTTGGCCTCTGATAGTCCCAGTAAGCAAGTGATTAACCTGCCGTAGCCCTTGTGATCTCCTTCGAGTGAGCATCTGCTGAGGTCACCAAGTTAAAAGGGTTCGTGTTGTTCTCCTCAATTTGTGCAGATGTATGTAGCTAGTTTTAGCACAATCTTTCTTTGGCATTTTCCATTTTCGGTCGTACTTTTTGAAAATGCGCATTTAGCTAATTTTCGAATGCTACATCGCAAGTGGAAGTATGCTTGCCTTTTCAGATAAACTCAATTTCTTTTATAAAAGTGAGTTCGTGGGTACAAAAACCGACTTTCTAAACAAACTTGGAAGCTCTTCACCTCGAAAATTGCAACGTTTTTCTCACTTTTCTTCATAGAAGGAAATTTTTGTTCATACATACTCGTTTTTTTTGTTCATCTTCGAAGATGCTAAAGCTAATGCAGAAATAAAGTAGCATTTAGTTGCGTTAAATGCGGCAGCATGAACGCATCTTCGAAAAGTACGACCGAAAATGGAAAATGCGGCTTCAAAACTCAGCATGAACAGTACATAAACGTCACTGCACGACAGTGTTGCCGTTGGGGACCCTAAAGTGTCAATTTGACCCCTTTTTAGAGCCAGGACCCCAGACACTACCAATACCAATTAATCACAATATGAAACTTAATTTCTTACTTACAGTTTTCAGTATCTCAAATGTAGAGTTATTGCATCATCTTAATGTCGTCTTAGCCCTTGTTTTTTTTTTAAATAAACTCATGCTTTGCATTAAATCGGTCATTTGATCTAGAATAGCATCCTGTAAATCTATAGCTAATCCATAGGCGTGCACACGTTGCTTCAACATTCTCCACTAAAAATTCAATTTGATTTGTTCAGTTTTACGCATTTACGCACTTCCGAGAACGAAAACAATTTATTATGCAAATTTGATAGTGGGCGGTCGGGTGGTAGCCAAGTGCATACCAAAATAAGTGGGGTTTGAGATACACGAAACTTTTGTACAATGCACAATGCACTTACTTATGTTTGTAAAAGGCTTAGCCTACGAATTTCCTCGCTAACCTGACAACAGTCATAAATTGCGGCCATTTTCAACTGCCTCGAGCTTCACCAAAGAAGCATAAACTTTCACAAGTGAATCTGACCACAGAATTCACATTCATAGAAATTTTGCCGCGTTAAAACTTTCTTAACGACATTTTCCCAAGCATTCGTTAAGCACAACCAAATTTATACTGCCTGAGTGCTTATGCGTGCCCAGGATTATTTCAATGGCGTCGTCTGCAACGTTTTTTGAAAAAAAAAAAATTTTTTCCGCCGCTTCCATGCTGCAAAACCAACTTGTGTTTCGTATTTTTTTTTTTTTTTGAAGTTATCTTCTTAGGCGGCGATATGAATTTTGAGTGAGAGTAAAATTTGAGAAAATGGCCGATGATTCAACGGAAATTATGCAACGGAAATAGAAGATGTAGCCGACTTTCAGGCGTAGGCGATTTTCACCACGATGTTTAGCTGTGCAAATCAAATAGGAGGTGAAATTCTAGGATCTAGCTAACATTGCACAAATTGTAATAGTTAGGCCGAGCAGAATTCATGGGTGTTGCCACTTAGCACGGTTTACAGGCTTACCACCTATCCCCATTTTTTTTTAAATATAGAGCTAGATATGTCAATATGGGTATCCAATGTAAGGTATTTTCGGCCGTACTCCAAATATGACAATTTCCAGCAGGGTTGCTACTTAGGGTTGCCGCCTAACCGCAATTTATTTATGTTTTCGTATATCTCTGGAACTGCTTCACCGATTTGGATAAAATTTGGCATATAGACAATTTGATTCATTCTAAGATTATATACATTTCTGTTGCCACTTAGGACGGTTTACAGGGTTGCCACCTATCCCCATATTTTTAAATATAGAGCTAGATATGCCAATATAACCGCAATTTACAACCCCTTTTACAACTCTCCTTCCTATCTTTCTTCGCTTTAACACTATCTCCCTCCCTTTTTCTCTTCATTCCCCTCTTTCCTTCTACCACACCCCTCTTCCTCTATATCCCATTCGTATTGGCACCTGTTAGTTTAGGCATAATTCTACCCACGTACTGAATTTGAAGGAAAACGCACCATGTATAAGATATTTTCGAATTGATCGGTTGTGAATCTAAACCATTCTCGAATGCACCTTATTTATATTTCGTTATTTCTGAATTTAAGAAGTTAACTTCTTTCACGTGTATTGGCTCCACGCGGTTTTTTTTTTTTGGAAATACATGTATGTATGTACATATGTTCGTTCCAAACGTTTGGAGCGAGCTTTTGCCGTGAAAGTTATCAATATCCTGCCTCTTTCTGAGCGCCTAGGAGAAATGAAACACAAACAACGCATTCGGAGGAGGGAGTACATATTTGTGTGCCTCTTGCAATTTGCAACGACCACGTGCCGTCTCTAAGCTATATATACATACATATGTATATGTAGATGCAATGCCATGCGAATTGTAGTAGGTAGTAAACGCCTCCGGATGATGCGAAATCATATTTATAACGCGGCATTTGTGGTGGTGTTGGCGGCTTTGATTTGGGCGGGAAACTGCATTTCAGCTCTCATAAATTTGCGTACGCGAAAGTTCTGTGTACTTATTTTATCTGTACGTTCTTGTGCGGAATGCGTAGGCGGTGCATGGGTGTGCAAATATTTACACTACTACGAGAAACCAAAGAGTTACGCGGACAGCATGGCGGCAACTCGGGTAATACCAAAGGAAATGTAGACGGAAACGCAGTAGGTATGTACGTAGCGGTGGATGGAGCAGGAAACGATTTATAAAAAAAAGTTGCAAGCATTCAGTTTTGCCATTTTGTGCATTACAATTTTGCATTGCGCGCACACAATTGAATTGGAGTTGAGGAAAGTGCGACTAGAATGGGTAGCACGAAAGCGAAAAACTTTTTAATATCCGTAATTTTCACTACTCGTTTGAAGACTTTTTCCGTTTATCGTGTTTTTATGGCGTGTGGCAAGTACAAATAACTTGGTAGTATTTTTCGCGATAAAAACTAAGCTTGCTATAAATGCTTATTCAAATTACATATAACAATGGTTTCTGTTTTATCAAAGAACACTACATAAAAAAGTTGGTGTCTATGTGGCCATACTATTTAGTATTAGTTAGGGATTTCCATTCGTACAGCAAACATTTTTCAGTTCAAAACTCAAATAATCTTTTTGATAAAATAAAAGGCCTACAGAAATTTTGAAAAAAATTCGATAAAGACAAATCAGTAGAAAGGAAGTTGATGCAATTTTTTAGGTTAGGTTCAAGTGGCTGCGGCTGAGGCACACTTATTCCAGTTTTGAAAGGCACGTTGTGATACCACTAACACTAGGAAAGTCAGTCCCGGGACCCGGCCATATGGAAAATCGCTGAGTTGTTGGGATTCCCCACAGAGCAGGACCTTGATCCACTTAAATAGAACCTTGAACCACTTAAATGACTTTATGAAGGCCCTTTATGTCCAGCTCCGTAATCTGACGTAGGTTATCCAGAAAGGGGAACTCCAAAAAACCACGTTCTCGCGCTGCTTAAAGCCAGGCAGTTGCAGATGAGGTGCTCCACCGTTTCCTCCTCCTTATCATCTTTGCAACTTCTACAGCATCGTCGGTCGGTCACACCTAGCCGTTCTGCGTGCCTACCAAAAAGGTAGTGCCAGGTTAAAACACCTATTTATATGAAGATTTCTCTCCTTCTTATGCAGTGAATGTCTCTAGTTTTTTTATGATCCCATTTTGGTCTGGTTTTTGGGATATACGGCACCCTGGCGTATTGTTGCTATCTTTCGTTGGCTTGACGGAGTGTGTACTCCTTCAGCATTAGCTTATAGTATACCGCAACTCTATCCCAAATTTTGGCTAATAATACTTTTTAGCAGTACTTTTGACGAAAAGGTTCCGCTGTTAGGATTTTTAGTCCAGGTAATTGAAGATGGTCAAAGCCACTACACCTATATTCTCTTCCAGATTGAACTAAACTCAAAATTCTTCAGAGAAAAATTTTTCTAAAGGGGGTCGCCCCTCAGCCGTGGTTTGGAAAACTCTCCGAGTTTATTTCTGCCATGAAAAGCCTCTCGTCAAAATTAATCTGCCTAAAGGTGCCGCACACAATCGTCAAAAAACTATAGGTCCAGCCAATTCTATGAAGCAGAGAAAAAATTTTAAGAGAAGGACGGCGCAAAAATCTATTTAAAGGTTGCAATGATAACGAATATTGCGCCATAGGTTTTACAGGGTACAAAAAAAATGTGAGTGGCAACACTGTTTTTTGCTCAGTCGCTCACTTGTAAATAACGACTCAACAACATACGCTGTTGCTTCGGTGTGAGCGAGGGAGCATAAACAGATAAAATAATTTCATTGCTGCGATGACTGCTCTTTCACTAACACAAACTCAGTTACAATTTTCCCGGACCTGCTCGCAATCCGTTCGTGATATGGAATAAAAAAATCTGAGCAGGTGCTCAAATTTGTAAAGAGAATCCGGTTACGCTCAGGATCACACGAAACTTTGAGGTTCCAATCGTAGATCGAGAACACTTGAATAATCTGACAGATACAACAATTTGTCAGTCTTGCGAACTGGACGATGAAACGCCAGTTCATACACACAGAGAAAAATGAGCTGGTAATGGATAAGAATTGACCGTGATTTTGGTTGAATCAACCCATATTTTGGTTGAATCAACAGATATTTTGATTGATGTAACTATATTTTGGTTGATATGGCCAAATCACTGTTAATTCTTATCCATCACCAGCTCAATTTTCTCTGGGTGCATATGTATACTCTGCGAATGCATTGCGTCAGCAACAAAGAGAGTTTGCTACCAAGGTGGTGTCACTCTCAATCCGTTCGTGATATGGAATAAAACACCTGAGCAGGTGCTCAAATTTAAAGAGCCTCCGCATACAGCTATTAGCTGAAAGGTCACACAATAGATCGTGAAAATGTTCGCGGTGTATTAAGGCCTTATAATAATAATATTGTCAACAAGTCAGACATGATTTGTTTAGTGGCTGGTCGAAAGAACACAGACTTTTCTTCTCTACTAACCCCGTTTCAATTGTAGATCGTTTTTGAATTCGAGGATACCAATTTCATTAAACTCAAATGCACAGGAGCGGTATTAAACCAAAACTACCAATTTAACTCTAATGTTATCCAATTGAACCACCGTTTTTATTCATATTAAAATCGTTTTTAACAAATACAAGAAATCTCACTCCAAAACTCATAATTATGCCTTTCCTTAGGTGGTTGCTGAAAACGCATTTTTCATTGTATGAGTTCAAATGTGCCAAACCATTGTACTCACCCTTCTCATTCTGCTACCGAGCACATCCCCTGTCCGCTTTGCCGCTGAACAATTAACTGTCACCCTAATTCGTTACGCTATTACAATGTTGAGCACTGAAATGCTACACACTAATTAAGGAGTTGTTCTGGAAAATTTTATATTCGCAAATAAAAGTAAAGCGAATACATACGTTTAAATGTAGGTAACTGAAAAATTGCGAGAAAGTATTATTGACACTTTAATGGATTTTATGTTTTTGCAATTGTGCATTTAATTGGTCCCAAGAACTTGAATTAATGACATTAGAAGTAATAAAATCCATGTTTGGAGGATTGGTGTGAGATGTCGCTAAAAGTAGTATTTAGCGAAGATACAATTTTTCACTGATATAGTTTTTCTAGCATTAAATTATATTCATTATTATGCGAATCGTTGAGAGTTCCCAATTGAGTGGAATTGTTTGTATTTCAATCTTTTTTTAAATATTTTTATTTATTCGTTTTTCTCGAACAAACACAAAATAAAACATTCCTTACTGGTCTACGTTCGGTGAAACTGAACATTAAATACCCAGCGATTTCTAAAGTTTCATCAGGAACATTTCCTACACCTACCACCATGAAGCCTGCCAAATTCCATAATTCCACTATAACCAGTTTTAAGGTTATGACCAGTCGAATTTTTAAAGAAGCCTTCCTTTAAAAATGCACGCCCACTTTCGAAGTTTAACAGAAAATCACAATAAAATGACCAGGGGAATTACATATCTACCATATTATACTGTTTTAGCAACTTATCTTACCGAATTATGTCAATTATTATGATTTTAGAAATTTTCCATATCGTAGGTACCTAGGTGGCATGGTCGTGAAGCGATTTTGTCCAAGTTCATCAGGTATACTTCCTATAATGCTATTATACCTTGTGCCCAATTTCATTATTCTACCGTTATCAGTTTAAAAGTTATGGCCCGTCGAATTTTCAAGAATTCCTCCCATAAAAGTGGAAGACGATTTCCTCCACCACGGGGTGTTGACGGGGCACTGTCCGATGGGAATCCATGCGACGCACTTAAATATTACTGAAAGTCCGAGCTGCTGCATGGAGGATGACGAGGTGGAATCATCAGATCACTTCATGCTCAACTGTCCAGCTGTTGCTAGGACTAGACGCAGATTTCTCGGGTCGGACGTTCTTAGGTCTCCGGAGGACGTGTCGAAGATCGATGTGTGCGTTATCCGGAGTTATATTGTCGCTACGCAGCGATTTGTTAAGTAATTGTGAGTTACTGTCACCGTTTAGAATGTAGTATCACAACGGACCATACAAGTGTCCAAGTGAGCGGACCTCTCAGTTGGGGCTGCTACCACCTCTGCATATTTTTGAATTTTTTGTTTACCCTTTTATGTCCACTAGTAGGAGAGTTATTTAAACCAAAAAAAAGCATTGCCCGAATGACTTCCGTAATAAGTGGATTTTTTGTCTTCCTCCCCTGATCCTAATACAACTGAATCTAATATCTTTAAACGAGTTAATCTTGTATATTTGTATATTTGTATGTTCGGACTATTTGGCACAAAGATAGTATGATGGATTCTAAGACTACCCACTTTAGGGTTGCCACTAGGGGCGGTTTACAGGGTTGCCACCTATCCCATTTTTTTTTTAATTATGGAGCAAGATATGCCAATATGGGTATCATATGAAAGGTATTTTCGGCGAGATACCAACTAAAATATTTTCAAGTAGAGTTGCCACCTAGGGTTGCCACCTTACCACAATATATTTGTATATCCGGTACTATCTCGAGAATCCCTTGACGGAATTGGCTGAAATTTGGCATGGTGATAGTATGATCGATTTTAAGACTACCCACTTTAGGGTTGCCACTTGGGGCGGTTTACAGGGTTGCCACCTATCCCTTTTTTTAATTATGGAGCAAGATATGCCAATATGGGTATCATATGAAAGGTATTTTCGGCGAGATACCAACTAAAATATTTTCAAGTAGGGTTGCCACCTAGGGTTGCCACCTTACCACTTCTAAGACTATCAATTTGGGGGTTGCCACGTCATCATTTGGGATATTTTTTGGGTTATTTTGGGAACATCTGAGGGACTATTCAAGGATTATTTTGGGATCACTTTTGGATAATTTTGTGGTAATTTTCGAATCGTTTAGGGTACATTTAAGGGTGTTTTTGGGGTAATTTGTGAATTATTTTTGGACCAATTTGGGATCATTTTAGGGTCATTTTGGGATCATTTTTGGGTAGTTTTGGGTATCAAAGTAAAGGTATTGTCGCCGACATACCAGCTAAAATACTCTCAAGTAGGGTTGCCACCCAGGGTTACCATTTTACCGTATTGTAATTGTATTTTGTATTTTGGGATCATATTTGGATATTTTAGGATTATTTTGAGAACATCACTTTGGGATAATTTTGGGGCTTGCTTGAGATCATTTTGGGTTCAATTTCGGATTAATTTGGTACAATTTTGGGTAATTTTCGGTTCATTTTGGAGCCATTTTTGGATAATTTTTGTATCATTTTGGGATAATTTTTGGGTTACTTTGGGAACATTTGAGGGTCTTTTTGGGGTGGTTTTGGGATTATTTTAGGATATATTTGGGATCATTTTGGTGTATTTCTTGGATCGTTTAGTGTGCATTTAAGGGTAATTTGGGAATTATTTTTGGACCAATTTGGAATAATTTTAGGTTCATTTTCGGATCATTTTTGGGTCGTTTTGGGTTCAATTTCGGATCATTTTGGGAACATTTAAGGGTCTTTTTGGGATCATTTTAGGATTATTTTTGGATTATTTTAGGGTCATTTTGGGATCATTTTGGGTAAGTAAATTTAGCGCTAAATTGATAGCACCGAGCAAGCTCGGTCACCCAGGTACTTTATGTTATATACAACGAAATTCACAGCCAAGCTATAATTAATGCTCAAATGCGCTTTTTTATCTAAACGCAAATCGCACGTGTAACGTAACAGTATTTTTTGTTACGTAACAGTCCGCGCAGTTATGTGTCTAAAAACCACAGACAAATTTTTTTCAGTGTAATTAAGTTTTCATTTATTACATAATTATTATGATTTTAATATTATATACTACGTTTTGAAAATAATCTGACAGAAGCGCAGACTTTTTCAAACATGTAAAGGCACTTCAAAATTATTTCCGAAATCTGTAACTTAACAGTCCCATACAAAGACGACCTACACAAATTTTCATATCTGTAGAATATGTTACTTCAGAAGTGCACTTTAAGATGCATATGCCAAAAATATTGAAAGTGTCCAAACCCATATCTTTTTGCAGTAGTTTGTATTTGAAAATGAGTCTGATTGCAACTAACAGTCCGCGATTTTGACCATATATAGAAAAAATTTAAAAATTTTGATTGTTAGAACTGTGAAATATATATTTTCGTTCAGCTCTTAATTGAACATCAACCTAATTTATTTTGATGACAGTGTTTGTTTCTCTTCAACTCACTGCCGAATTGTTATACCACCCCTATGTGTCAAATACAAATTAAACATTGGGTTATTCCAATTTAAAGGATTTTCGTGATTTAACATAGGTACCTGAACATACCTACCAACTATGCAAAACATGCCTGAATTTTGGGAACATGCTATGTAAGTATACAGCAGTACATATACGTATACATAAAGATAATCAACTTAATAAGCAATTAGTAACAGCTTAAACATAGCAGCTGTTAAAAAATGTAAAAGAAAACACTGTCAAATCAAGATAACAGCTGTTAAAAACTGATAACAAATACATTGATACACAAGGATATACATACGTATGTGTGAGAGACCTGGGATAAAAGTGAGAGAATAGAAAACACGTCGTAAAAGAGAAAACTACGCGTTGAACAAACGAATGCCGAGGCTCAAAAGGCGATGAGTGCCACTCAGCGAGAGCGAATGTTAGCAACAGAATAGAGTGAAAGAATACTTACATACTGTTTGTACCCATGTTTGTATGTGGTCTGGTAAAACCATATTGATAAAAAAAAACTGAAAAAGGAACACTTAACTGGCTTCTTATATGGAAGTCCTTTATCACAAAAGTGACATTTATACATATGTACATACAAATGTATAGTAAGAGCAATAGCACGTGAATGGGAGTAAAATCCATAAAACGACGAATCTGTGTAGAGTGCAAACAGTTGGTGACTTTATATTCCATGAGCGCGTCATGACATCGCACGTATCCTTTTCTCATATACGCTAATGAATTGACATACATACATACATACTGCATATATAGATGTTTGTAAGTATTTTGCATACCTAACACGCGGCACAATTCAACGCGGGCAATAAGCGTTGACGCTGCCATATGACATTAACGACGACAACCCCGCACGGTTTAGTGTGATTGTCAGAAATTACTTGTGGCGGAAATATTTAATGATCCTTTTTGACTTAATTTCAGCAAAATTTCAATATAATTTTTGTTGTTGTTTGTAATACAAACTTTGTATGTATTTCCTTTTACTAGCTTGGCAATTCTACGGCGGCGACGACGACTACGTACACTTTAGCTTTCATTACATTTTCTTTTGTCTATGAGCTCGTTTAACTTTTTAAATTTTAGCAGAAGGACAATGCGGTGGAGAGGAGAATGCAGCGTGGAGAGTGAGTGTGAAAAGAGGGCGAATGAATGTTGTACATATTGGGGAGGGCAGCGAGTTAGCATTGAATGGCAGATGAAATTACGTGAGCAACGGTGCTAAGGGAAAAAGGACATGCTACTTAAAAAAAGAAGAAAAAAAAACATGAACCCACTTAGTTATGTACTTACAAACAAATTACAACGATACATACATACAGTCAGTCTGAGAAAATATTTATGAAATAAGGCTCTTCTTTGAATTTACTTCTTCTTCTTTTCCCTGTTTTAATATTTTAAATCAATTTCAAAATTTGTTAATAAAAAGCAGCTCAAAATAAATAAGGAAGGAAGTCTAAGTTCAGTTAACCGAATCAACGGCACTTTTCATATGCTTTTCGAAATTTTCCTTTTCGAAAGTGGGCGTGGTTGGGAAGCGATTTCGTCTAATTACATCAGGTATACCCCCTATTATGCTAGTATACCTTGTACCAAATTTCATTATTCTACCGCTATCAGTTTAAAAGATACGACCCGTGAAATTTTCAAATATGCCTCCCTGAAAAGTGGGCGGTACAACGCCTACTTTTAAAAATTTATCAAAAATCATAATAGAATGACATCCTACCAAACTATATCATTTTAGCCATTTCCGTTACCCAATTATGTCAATTTAGGTGATTTTCGAAGTTTTCGATATCGAGCGGGGTTGGAGGGCGATCATGGAGCCACGCCCACTTGACAAATTTATGGAAAAATCATAAGAGAATGACCAGAGGGTTTCACCTATAAAATTATATCATTTTAGCCATTTTATCTACCGAGATATGTCAATTTATGTGATTTTCAAAATTTTCGATATCGAAAAAGGGGGCGTGGTTATCATCCGATTTCGCCCATTTTCAATAGCAACCTATCTTGGCCAGAAAGAAACCTGTGTACAAAATATCATGTAAATATCTCAATTTTTACTCAAGTTATCGTGTACACGGACAGACGGACGGGCATGCCTTAATGAACTTTTTTTTCCAACCTAAGAACTTTCAGAAGACTGCAACCAGCAGTGTATGCCAACGCTATCATGTGGCAAAGAAGGAAGAGAGGTGCCTTTTCAGAAAAAAGAAAAGTGAGACCGAAAGGCGTGAGTGTGAGGAAGATCCGGCGGATGAGAGAAGGTTTTAAGACCGTGGAAATTCCTGTAAGGACAATAATTGCGACCTGGTAAGCGACGTACAGAGTGTATTTAAATTATGGAGGGAGTACTTCTCCTCACTGCTAAATTGCGAGGGAGACGTCGAACCCGATACCCCAATCCCTGACGATGGAAAAGTCGTTCCTCCACCTGACTATGATGAAGTGAGGATAGCTATATCCCGGCTCAGAAACAACCAAGCGCCTGGAAAAGACGGACTACCCGCCGATCTGTACAAACACGGCAGCGAAGAGCTGGTAAAAAGCATGCATCCACTCTTATGCAGAATATGGTCAGACGAGTGCCTTAACAACCGCGCCGTAAGCGCTGCCTTCTCTGGACTGGATAAAGAAGCGAAAAAAGTGGGTGTCAACGAGGACAAGACGAAGTATTTGCTGTCATCAAAGAAAGAATCAGCGCACCTGCGCCGTGGCAGCCATGTCACTGTTGATAGTTACAAATTTGAAACTGTGAGGGACTTCGTCTATTTGGGAACCAGCATTAACACCGAAAATAATATCAGTCTAGAAATCCAGCGGAGAATCACTCTTGCCAACAAGTGCTACTTTGGACTGAGTAGGCAATTGAGAAGTAAAGTCCTCTCTCGAAGAACAAAGATCACGCTCTAGAAGTCTCTCATCATATCTGTCCTGATGTATGGCTCAGATTCATGGACAATGTCAAGAGAAGATGAGATGGCCCTTGGAGAATTTGAGCGAAAAGTTCTCCGGAAGATGTATGGTCCTTCTCGTAATGCCAAGGGCGAGTATCGAAGGAAATTTAACGATGAACTGTAGCCTTACGCAGATGTCACTATAGTCCAGCGAATTAAAGTTCAAAGGCTCCGCTGGCTGGGTCATGTTATGCGAATGGACAAAGAAGTTCCAGCACAGAAGGAAGTGGGAGGCCTCGGTTGAGATATAAACAACAGGTGGAGGACGGTTTGAATTCCCTTGGGGTTTCCAGTTGGTGTCAGTTATCGCTAAAAAGGAATGACTGGCGTGCTTTGATAAGCAACGGCCAAAATTACTTAAGCGGTTAAGCGCCAATAAATGATGATGATGTTAGTCTTCGAGTTCTATCTCAAGTTTTCTTCTTTTCTTTTGAACAACACTGTACTTTAGTATTTGTTTTTCCTGAATGTGTGGAAACTCCTGCTGCGTACAAATGTTTCCAACTCAATGACTACATTGTTTGCACATTTTATAATCGTCATATTTTTTGTTGCTTGTTTCCACCGCCCTCAACTAATATGGTCCATACTGCCAACATTCAACAGCATCCACCTACTCATCCTGTACCTTGTTTGCGCTTTGTTTTATTCCATTTTGATCATTTTTTATGCGACTTTGGTGTTTGTTTTTAATATTTTTTTGTATTCTCGCCAAACGAAACATATCTTCGTGCTTTGGCGACACGCGACACAATCAGTTGATGATGGCGCACGTGCATGTCTGTGCGTATGGCCGACAACAAGAAGGCGGTGTATATCCACATGCATCCTTAAGCACGTCTCTGATGGCGCTGTTGCTCAGCTGCATTTGTTGTTGTTTTTGTTGCTGTTACTTTATCTTGCCTTTATCCTGTCGACGCGTCAACAGCAAATGCCACATGTTCCAATTTTCGTTAGCTTTCCTTTTGCACTTTGGCTTCCTATTTTCTTGTTGTTGTTGTTCTACGTAGTGACTACGTTGTTGATATAAATTTTCACAAAATTTTACGCTTCGCACACTTTTCATCAACTGATGGCTGGATGACCAGTGCTCATCACCCCACAACTAACTCTTTGGACTTTGATCTAATCCGCCTTGTGCCGCAGCACCAAAAATAAGAGATTAAAACAACAACAACAACAACTCAATCAAATCATCATCATAGCTCGAATGTGAGCAAGTGTCCTCAGCCTCCTGCGCGAGTTTGCTCTACACTCGCTGCCATGTCAACCAATTCAACCCTGCTCTCGCACACTATTTCTGTAATCCCTTGTAGGTTTTGTGTTTTTATGCTCAGGATTAGTTTTACAGTATTCTAGTCCTGTTGCTTATTCGAGTGCTTGTTGTTAATGGTTTGGTGTTACTATTTAATTTGATTTGAAACGGATGCCGTCGATTAATGGATCTACTTTAATGTTGCAAATTTTTGCGTTCAATGGATTTTTTTTATTCAAATTTCTCTTTAAATGCAAAGGTAACGATTTATTAGGGTTGAATTGAATTGGGCTGATTGGAGTAGTAGTTATCATAATTCCACCCAACATGCCGGGTGTACATATGTACCTAACATAATATAGAGAGAACTTCCGCTGGTAAAAATCCTCCGGTTCCTTCCTGTGGACGATGAGAAAATGAACGAGGTCGAAGACAGAAACAAGCGCCTGCAGCTCGTCCACCAAGAACCCAGACACAATCGGTTTATTAGGTATTGGGCTTGTCCAAATATGCCTCCAGCACTCACGGCTACTTGTGGGGAAGACATTAACATTGCCCTTGTTTAGGGTCGCTAGCTGTGCAACGCCGAGTAAAACGCTTCTCTATAAAGGGATTACCTGCGTTTTACGGGCGCGAGGATGGCAAGCCTAGTATGTTTCTTCTCACAATTCTGCATATTTTACTATGCTTGAAGCCAATTGACGGGGTGAGCATAGTGATTTCATGATGGATTCCAGTTGTATGCTTCTTGGTTGCGATGTCAACTCCCGACAGTATTCCTTGCACGTATAGGTAGACCTTTTCTGACCAGAGGTTGATTTTATTTGATATCATCCTTAAATTAGATGCTTCTTTTCCTCACCAAAATTGACGGAAGACCAACTGTCAAAGTATCCTCAGCGTGAGCAAGTTAGAAAAAAGCGATTCAGAAGCCAAAATAATGATCTTGGAAGGACTTTCATCTATCTATTCAACGAAAAAATCTTCGATGATAAAATATTAAAAAAAGTCTTTTCCGCGAGGTCACAGCAAACCCGTGGAGAAGGACTCCTCAACTCGGGTTTCTGTCTCCATCACTGCTCTCGGGGTTCTTTTAACGCCTATGTTGAATTCTAAACTTAATATAGATCACAGGGTCAGGCGGATATATGAATCTGTACGCCTGTATAAGAATGCTGGACAGACCCTCGAGGTGAACTACATGAGCCCTACCCTGCGGGTTAGTTGTTTAGAATATGCCCGAGGTAGGTGTGTATGTCGTTAGAGGCGACTAAAGTCACCTTCGAACCCGGATACGAGGTCAAAGAAATCGTTCCCAAGACAGTCGGGCTAGTACCACAAGGTGCTATTCACCGGAACGCACCGGATGCATAACCGGTAAATGACTGTCAACATCAGTACAACCCTGTGTGGTCCGTCATGTAACTTTTTATAAGTGGATCTTCCGACTAAGCAGGGGAAGTACTGCTACAACAACAATAACATCTACATGAGCAAAACACGGGGCAAAGTTCAGTGAACTGCCTGTTGTGTGATTATCGGGCTGATTAGGTAATGTCACACAGAGGCTCTGGACGTGACATGCAACATGCCATCCATCGATATTTTTATAAAGAAAATAGAAGACAGTCTTCGACACAAACTTTAAAATCTATTTCTATTCTAGGAAGCACAGGAAAGAAGAAATTTTACTTAGAAAGTCGAAAAGGTCTGTGGAGTAGGAGCGGACATTTTTGGAATAATTATGGCCATGTTCCAAGGAGTCTAGAAAATGCCCGAGGTAGGAATGCCTGTCGACCCCGGCTACATGGTCAACGAAATCGAAAGACAGTCGAAGACAGTCGGGCTGGTACCACAAAGAAATGCCAACATCAGTACAACCCTGTCTAGCTTGGCACATCGCTGGTAATAGGATAACAATAATATATATCTGTCCGCTAGATGACTCTTCGGTCCGCCGTATCAGCAACTACTACATCGAGCCTGATGCATCATTGCTTATGGAGTGGCCATAAACCTAGCAAGTCGATATATCGTTTCACTAATATGGGTGCGTAACACAGAGAGAAACGAAATGAGCGATTATCTGGCATGGAGTGGATCGGATTTTGGTGTATCAGACGCGAAGGAGGTCGTTGAACCCCCTGAGACTTATAAAGGGTCGGATTTCTCAGCAGTAGCTTAGCGAAAGCGAAAGTGTTTTCAATCGTGCAGAGTCGCACTCCTACAACGAAACGGCGATCTTCGACCCTTCTGTGGGTGAATAGAAATTAGTTAAAAATTCTGAAATTTTTTTGATAAAAATATGATGATTATATATGATATATTATTATGCTTTGGACTATTTGGGAACTGAAACACAATACACCATGCCCCCAATTTCAACCTTCCGGCTGAGGAAGAGACGGTAGAGCAGAATTAAACTTCTTGTGAAACCCCTCTTCGAGAGTCTCGAATCTCTCCGAGCTTAGTGATAATAAGCCCGAAGATTTTGCAAAATTTTACAAGTCAGCGGCAAGAATAGAATAGGACGGGAATCCGCGCGACAAATACCAGCAAAATGACCTAATAAAAACTTACAAAAAATAAAAAGTGTTATTTTTATAGAACGTGATAGGTACATTTTGTCATACACGAAAGTGAACTTAAATAAAAGCATGTCATAAAATGGAATCCCTGTTGGTATATCCAGTTAATAAAGCACGATAGCTGCTTTATACTTGTTGATGGTCTACCGACGAGTATTCCCATTTGTATGTAGATTTGTATTGTATTATCCTCCGCTTAAGTACTGTTCATGGAAAATTTATGGAAATACGTGTATATTTCACAAAAGTCTAGAACGCCATAAAAAAATATTTTATTGCACACCAACCCTTTTTGCACGCGGACGTGAAACGTGACAATATCATAGAATATTTTTATACATTTCCACGCTCATTAAAATAAACGCTAAAGTCATGAAGTGGCAGAAACATATTAAATGTATTGCCGTTTTAATAATTACAATAAAACACAAATTTTAATTTACAACATAAAAAAATACAGAAAAACCAGTGGAAATAAATTTGTACTATGTTTGAAGATATGTATGTTGTACACAAGCCGACAATTTAAAGGGGTTAAGTGAAAAATGAGGGAGAGATTTGAACAACCCCTCATAAACCTGCCACTTACAAACAATAGGAAAACGTAATAAATATACGCATACATTCACACAAGGACCATAAATATGTGCGTACGTGTGTGTGTTATCCTGACTCCTTCGCAATCATACGTACATATGTATGTTAGTCAAGCAATCACACTTTACACAAATGAATTTTAAGCTCTCACTCTAGTCAAAGCGCCATCCTCTCACGATTCGCCCCGGTTGTCGTATGCCCACAACTCTATATCGCTAAAAGTCGCACATGAAACGAACAAAAGACGCACCATCTTCCGTTGTTGAACGAAGCCACTTCCGTTTAGACGTCGAGCGCACGGTGCTGTCAGCTCAAACGACAGACAAACCGGCCGGCAGGAATTTGAACACACTTACAAACATCAATATTCATAGTCAAGGGCGTGAAGAGGAGGAAAGACGGGAACACTACCGTTTCCTAGACTCTGCTAAAGCATGAATTCAATTTCAAATTGTATTCTAAGGAGCGGGTGGCTGTTTCAGAGCAATGGTCGGGACGGAGGGAGGGCTCAATATCTTACTTTCCCCTTAGGAAAAAAAGTTAGAATCAATGTCCTAAATATTGCAGAGAACTCAATGGAAGCCTACTTGGATGACATATATAGCTGAGTCGAATAGCTCAGGGGAGGGTGTGAATAGATTTGGAAATATGTTAAACTCACTCAGAAATTCCACATTGCAGTTTCTAAGGACATGTCTAAAACGAAGTCTGAAGTAGAGGCGGGCATCTTTGAACCACTCCACCCACTTTCGTATGTTGGCGTTTACCGGATCAAACGAATAGATTTCATTCCAAGATCTACGCTATGCATGAGCCATACAGGTCTTTACTTTGTGCAGACATCAACGGTAATAGAATTCCTTTTTTACGAGTAAGCTATTAGAGGCTACCGAAACATGGTTTTCCTAGACATTTTAATTTGATACGGCGGTGCGCTGGACAGCAGCTGCTCAATCTTCTCTTCATTCGCGCCACGAGGTACTGTTTTCCATACATATCTATGCCAGTTGCCACGAATGTCCAATGCCAAATGAGCACCGGAACTAATTCGAAAACTTCCCTTCTATTCACACTCAGAAGTGTCGAAAATCGTATCTTACCGTAGGAGGGCCACAGAACCTTAACACACAGCAGAACTGAAACGCTTGTACAGACTACAGTCTCCAGTATAATAGCTTTTAGACTCACTCAGCCAATACTGAGAAATACGGCCTTTGATAAGTCCCTAATGTGCCAGAAGCGCCTTAGCCTCTGAGACATTAATAGCCGATGTACACCGAGCCACCTCATCGGTCATCTCGTTTCCCTATATGTTACGATGCCCGGCACACATATTAGAGAAACGATATGTCGACTTGCCAAGCTCATGGTCCACCCCGTCCATTGAGCAACTAAGCACGATGTTATCGATGTTGACCCGAAGCCCGAAGATCCGACTAGCTGTCGGAAAAAATTCGCCGAGTCTGGGAGATGGATAGGTAGAGACAGGGCAGGGAGTTCTGCAAAGATACCCATTACGATGCCACAGGCCATCTTGGATCAGTCAAAGATTCTTCCGGATCAAAACTAGTGCATTTTAGATTTGATGTGGGTCTGTCGTTAGAATTACGCAAAACACGACTATGACCGCATGTACTTCCAGATTCTTTTACAGAGCTCCATTGGCGTCGTCGGTCCTGTGTTCTATATCATGGGCTTTTCATGATCCCTGTTCCCGACGTTTGGGATGAAATCGTTTGAGATAATTTCAAAAATTCTCGAACGTTCTTTGAGACGGCTTTTTATAACACATGAGACAGTTTGTATATGGCTGCCAGTTTCCAGTGGAACGACACAGGTCCTCCAGAGAGGAAATTCCATGTTGATAAAAATAGTTCGACAAGCTGTCCTTGAAGCAGAGCCATGGACTTTTCCAGCTTCCAAATCTTCCCACTGAAGGTTGATCTGATGAAAATCCCCAAAGGAGATCTTTAAAACGGGGTCGAAATAAAGATTACCCAAAACATTCCCTTCACCAACATGAATTCTTCTCCACCTTTGGTAGCAGACTGACTACGCCTCTGTATAGGGCAGAAAAAGATTGACTTGCTCACATGTTGAGCTCAACCACGTCACATACGCCCAAAACGAAAAACTCGTAGATTTATAAATATGTATGTAATCTTGTCTTCCTGTGAAAATGTATATTTTTAAGCTTAAATATCGTTGTAAAGGACGTAAGGAGGTAAGTGAGTTTAGAAACGGAACTGATGCTCATAAATTGAACTAAAAGAGCCCTTTTTGGAGTGTATAGGCTGATTTGTAGGTTATGTAAGTATGTATATATATTCGAAAAAGTGTGGATGCAGAATGAAACGCCTTCTCAGAAAACTCTAAACCACATACACAAGCTCACATACAAATCTGAGAACTGAATTCTCCCCTACTATACACACAACTTGTGTGCAAAGAAGGATTTAACATGTTTTGCTTCGCCTATGGATGTTTACCGACCTCGCCGTTCACGTTGCCACAATAGAATCTTTTGCTTATGCCCTTTCTCTGCAACTTGGATGGATGGTGATATGTCACTTCAGCTGGCATAGATTTGTACCTAAATATCTACGTAAGGACATACATATTTGAAAGGCTGACTGTGTTTGGAGGCATATTTCGCAATATCCTTGTACTAAGAAGTTCGTCTAACTCGCCTGTTTCCTATGCAGCCGTACGGGATATTCAGCGCCTTTTACAAGGTCTGTACGAAACAAGATTAAAGGCAGTACAGGTTTGGTATTCTTTTTGTGGATATGCAGTAGGTATTAGTGTCCACACGAATGTTCGGATGCCGAGAAGTGCGACTTTAAACTTAGGGTTCGGGTTTGGCTAAAAACTTTGTTTGGTATCAAAGACGGTCTGAGCGACTTTAACAGCAGGATGAGAAAAGATGGTGATTGACCGCACAATCGGATACATCAACTTCCACTGGGAACCAGAAAAAACCCGTCCACAATGACAGCTGAGATATTCAACGAAAAATTGCTCTTGGCAGCAAACTGTTCAGAGGAAGATGGGTCGACACCGTTTAAATGGCCATGTGAAAAACGATTTGAGATCAGCGTTGACGTTTTGATACAATTGAGATCCCTCGCTGCATCGAGAAAAAACCGACCCTTCAGCTGGTGATCGAATTCATCTAAAAATTCGTATTCGATCCGACACCAGTGTGTATGTTTTCAATGTGTATCATAATCTAAAATTGCTACAAGTTAAATAAAAGGCGTATGTGCACTTATGTGATACATACATATCATTGCCTTGTAAGTTCCTTTCATTGCCTCTAGATTTGTCCTAGTATGTAGGTAGGTATGTGGATATAACTTTCATATCAATTGAAATCTCTTTTCAAGCGAACCCAAAGAAATTGCACACAATCTTTGTGGAAAATCGTTTTTAGAATTCCGTAGTAGGAGTTTCGCGTGAAAAAAGACTAAACATAGAAATGAAAAACTGTGCAAAAGATATTTTTAAAGCACACCCATGCAGAATTTCTTATTGATTTTTCATGTACAGTGCTTGGAATAAATATAAACTCAAAATATTTTTGATGTGCAAAAATGCGATCATTTGCTTAGACATGTTTTGAGGTAAAAAAAAGCAGAATACCTATCTTGTATGCATGCGACACAAACCTCGTGACTATGAATGTTTTTTGTTAGAAGTTAGGGAAATTAAATTAAAGAAAAGGAAAGATAAGGGAAAGGAAAGGGAAAGGAAAGGAGAGGAAAGGAAAGGAAAGGAAAGGAAAGGAAAGGAAAGGAAAGGAAAGGAAAGGAAAGGAAAGGAAAGGAAAGGAAAGAAAAGGAAAGGAATGGAAAGGAAAGGAAAGGAAAGGGAAGGAAAGGAAAGGAAAGGAAAGGAAAGGAAAGGAAAGGAAAGGAAAGGAACGAAAAGGAATGGAATGGAAAGGATATGAAAGGACAGGAAAGGAAAAGAAAGGAAAGAATGGAAAATAAGGGAGAGGAAAGGAAAAGTTAGGGCAGGAAAGTAATGAAAAGAAGGAAAGGAATGAAAATAAAAGGAAAGGTATGAAAAGGAAAGAAAAGCTAATTAAAGAGAAGGGAATGAAAGGGAAGGGAAGGAATGGAAAGGGAAGGGGATGGAAGGGAAGGGATGGAGATAAGAGGAAAGGAAAGAAAAGTTGGGGAAAGCAAACGATTGGAAAAGAGAGTATAAGAAAAGTAGAAAAGGGAAAGAAAGGAGAGTAAAAAGAAAGAAAAGGAGAGTAGAAAGAAAGAAATATTGGGGTCTTTTTGAGATCATATTAGGGCACACTCAAAAAAGAATTTCCTTATTTCAGGGAAAATTTCCCTTATTTGGCTCCAAAGACATGACTTCCTTAACATAAGTAACACTATCCTCAATTTAAAGACTTTTTTCCTCAATCTAAAACTTTTTTCCTCAATTTAAGGAAAAAAAGTCTTTAAACTAAGGAAAATGTTGCCTTTGTTAATGAAGCCATGTCTATGGAGCCAAATAAGGGAAATTTTCCTTAAAAAGGAAACTCTTTTTTCAGTGTAATTTTGGGATCAATTTGGGGGTGATTTTGGGGTCATTCTATGATGACCTTGGGGGTGACTTTGGGGTCAATTTGGTGTCATTTTGGAATCATTTAAGATTCGTGTTGGATTAATTTTGGGTTCATATTGGAATCATTTTGGGGTCATTTTAGGACCATTTCTGAAAGTAGCCTTATAATTATTCACACTACTGTATTTGAATATGTACGCATGTCTTTGCACATGTTTAATTTTAGCGGGGTTGAGCCTCAACATGAGTTACAGTACATGACTCTTTAAAAGCCATTTGCGGGCGGTTAGTTATCTCTTTAATTACTTCTGAACGGTTGAATTGATAAATTGGCTTGCGAAACGAAGGTTAAAAGGTTTTTATCGAGGTACTTAATGCCAAAGCATCTGATATCTAAAACTTTAATGCTTAACGTTTTGTACAACACTATTCGATTTAACCTTCGTCGGTGGAGTACTAAATTCAAGGCTCTGCTGTAAGAGCCTGGATGCGGTCCAAGAGATTCGGGACATTGCTATAGAATTGATTGGTTTGAGTGTCATCGTCGTCGTCATCTTGCTTAACTGTTTTATGTAAGAGCACATGGTCTCGACCACCGACTTGAATCTTATTTTATTTGGCGTTGTTTTCGTGAGATGAATCCTGCGTCTTCTACTTCTTTATCCAAAGTTCTGCGCCCGGTTTTTGCTAGTGCTCCGAGAGAATAACTACATATATCTATATAATAGGTTCCAGATAGGTGTAGATGGAGAGTTATCCAGTCCTACTACCACTTAGGGAGTTCAATTAATATTTGGACATTCCAGGGTCTGAACACAAAAGTGATGGTCTGGAAATGCCTGAATTTAAGAGTGCTTGACTCGAACTTGTTCAAAATGAGTCACGGATCATAGAAATCGGATCTATTGAGTCGATTGGTTGCTTGTGAAGCGAAGATGAGGATGTAGGGAATTTGGAGCTCCGCTTCTTCTGCACCGGTCTTCGAAACTTCTTCAGTTATCATGGAGCCGAGAGCTGGCCAACATATTGTAAACTCATTCCTGCTGTAGTTACCAAGAGCATGACCATGTGGAATAATCGAGTCGCTACATTATAAGCTGTACAACTTTTCCCAAAACTAGCTGTAGGAACTTCCAAGCTCAGTTCTCTAGGGGGACTTCTCCAATATAATCAAAGACATCACTGTTATTCCATATGTCACAACGGTCCTTTATAGGTAGGTATGTTCCAAATGAGTTGCTCCTACAAAAGGTATCTCCCAATCAACCTTAGCTCACTTTTGATTTAGAAAATCACAATCTACACACGTAGATGGTTTTCTTGGAATAGCTTTGAGCTTTTCCTCTGCACAGTTAATTAAACACGAGTTTATTAATTAGAACCCAGTTTCTACGAATAGACTATTTTAGTGTCATAATACCTACTACCTACTAACAAATTCTTGCTCGAATTATAAACCCAATGATGATTACTCGCAAAAAAAAATCTTCTAATATTTCCTTGCTTCTGAAAACACTTCACGAATAAGTTCCACTCCATCAAAGAGCGCCTCAAAGAAGAGGAATACGCGCGGAAAAGTGTAGATAGCAATAGCGTCATGCTCGAGGGAAAATTTGTAGATATACAAAATCGATTCAAAGAAATTACTTATAAATACAACAATAAAATGGAAAAGGAAATAAATTTGAAATATTGTGCAAGGACAAAGGATATTCTCACACAAATGCATACATACCTTCAAACAATCGTATAAAAGGGCGGATTTAGGGGTGGGGCACGGGGGCTTGTAAACAAGGAACATCTTTGTTGTTGCTTTTAACAGCTTTTGTTGCTAACATTGTCAGATTTATTTTTTGTTGTACCTAGTCATTGCTGAGATAGAAAATGTTTACCGGTGCGGCTTTCAGTGCTTGTGTGCAGGTGCTGCTGGTGTTGTGCTCCAGGTGTTGCTGCTGTGCTTGCCTCTTGTGAAGCTGGTCGGTGGCGTGTAACTGATAATTTTCATTTAGTTGAGATGAGTTGATGTCAATAAGTTTTCAATTCTCAATAATGTGCGCGTTGTTGAAGCTTTTGCTATAACTCCGTTAATACTACCAAAACTGAATGACGTGCGCCTGAACTTGGCTGACAAAGCCAAGTTCTTAGGCACAGTTCTGGATAGGAAACTAACCTGGAAGGAGAATGTTCTTTAGCGCCAGAAGAAAGCGTGTATTGCACTCTACACCTGCAAAAGAGCCTTTGGAAAAAAATGGGGGCTCAGCCCCAAAATATGCAAATGGATCTACACTGCAATCATTCGACCAATCATGCTCTATGGAGTTGTGGTATGGTGGCATGCGCTGAGCAAGGCAACAAGCGTTAATCTGTTAGGTAAAGTACACAGATTTTGCATGATCTGTATAAGCGGTGCGTTGAGAACAACGCCCAATGAAGCACTCCAGACCATTCTTGGCATTTTGCCACTCGATCTGGAAGGGCACCGGGTATCAGCAGCATCGGCTCTGCATCTAAGGAAAACGTCCGGCTGGGGCGCAAGCACTACTGGACACGCCAGTATTTTGGGATCCTATAGCTTTCTTCCGCTGAGCACAGATCGTTGTATACCTTCTGGGCGGGAGCGTCTTCGTTCATTCGCCGTCGCCAACTTTTAGGGGTCCATAAATCTTTCGAAGAATTTTTCTCTCGAATATTCCCCAAAGTCGCCTCATCAGATGCTGTCAGTGTCCATGCTTCTGCACCATATAGCAGGACGGATATGATAAGTGACTTATAGAGTGTTATTTTTGTTCGTCGAGAGAATACTTTACTTCTTAATTGCCTACTCAGCCCATAGTAGCATTTATTTGCAAGAGTTATCCTTCGATGGATTTCCAGGCTTACATTGTTGTTGGTATTAAAGCTGCTTCCCAGGTATACAAAGTCCCTTACTATCTCGAAATTATGGCTGCCAACAGTGGCGTGGTTGCCAAGACGCAAATGCGCTGACTCTTTGCTTGATGCCAGCAGGTAATTTGTTTTACCTTCGTTAACCAGCAAACCCATTTTTCCGCTTCTCTTTCTAATTTGGGGTACGCAGAAGTTACGCCGCGGTTGTTGAGGCCAATGATGTCAATGTCGTCGGCATACGCCAACAGTTGTACGCTCTTGTACTATATTGTTGCAGGTCGATTAGGTTCTGCAGCTTGAATTATTTTCTCCAACATCAAATTAAAGAAATCGCACGATAGGGGGTTGCCCTGCCTGAAACCTCGTTCAGTTTCGAACGGCTCGGAGATTCTGACCGAGCTGGTGGTGTTGCTCAGCGTAATTTTGTATAGCCTTATAAGTTTTGCGGGGAAACCAAAATCAGACATTGCGGCATATAGGCAACTCCTTTTCGTGCTGTCGAAGGCGGCTTTAAAGAGATGGTGTGTGTCGATCCTTTTTTCCCGTTTTTTTTGGCGTATTGTAAAAAGCTTGTCGATGGTGGATTTACCAGGTCTGAAACCACACTGATGTGGGTCCAATCAGTCGGTTTACATCACGCTTCAGTCTTTCGCACAATACGCTTGAAAGGACCTTATATGCGGTACTCAAAAGGCTGATTCCACGATAGTTGACGCACTTTGCGGGATCGCCCTTCTTGTGGATTGGGCAGAAAACCCTTAGAGCCCCTTGCATAAAAGCCGATAACGCTTAATCGGTGATTAACCATACAAAATACGTCAATTAAACTCGGGTTAGTCGTTATCGGCTTTAATGCAAGCGGCCCTTAGATTCCAATCTTCAGGCATGCATTCATCCGACCATATTCGGCACAAGAGCTGGTACATGCACCTTACCAGCTCCTCTCCGCCGTATTTGAATAGCTCAGCTGACATACTATCAGCGCCCGCCGCTTTATTGTTTTTAGCTGAGATATAGCTATTCGCACCTCGTTATAGTCGGGTTGTGGAACTTCAATGCCATCGTCTTCGATTGGGGGGTCGTGCTCGTCATCTTCTCTGAATGGTTGCTCTGTTCCTCCCTTTAAAGGGGCAGAGAAGTGATCCCTCCATAACCTTAGTACTCTCTTAACATCTGCCACCAGGTCGCCGTTGTCAGTTTTACAGGGTTTAAAACCTTCAGTCATTCGTCGAATTTTTTCTACCACTTTATTTTAGCAATTACTACCACCAAATAAAGTGTTCAAGTCCGGTCACTGTATATTATAAACACCATATCAAGAGAATTCGTTATCAACTCAACCAAAATTTCACAGTGGTAGCAATAGTTTCGGATAAGGACCTTCCAATCACGATCTGAGCGGGAGTTAATACGAAACCACTTTATTGACGATATGTTCTTACATAGATTCGCGAATGTATTTTTTGAACGATTCGCGAACGCATTCATGAACGTGAACGGTGTGGATTTTTTGATGCGTTCTTATTCACGAATGCGAATGCAAATTTCTTTTCTCATGTTCATTTTCGTGAAAGAGAGTGAATGTTTCCAAACCCTGAATATAATATAAAATCTCTGGGATATGTATGTTGATAAAACTACAAGACAACCGATCTATGATTAGCACATAATATTCTTACAGGAACAATTATGCAGAAACAATTAATCCAATCAAGTGAATTGAATAGATGCAAAGAAAAATGAGTTGAAATAACCAATTAAATAAGCTCAAGTAAAACTAGCATTCTTGAGGCGTGTCGCATATAATTACACACCACAAAAGTAAACAAACCCACAAAATTAGTTTTCAAAACAAATTTAAATGAAGATTAAAGGCAAATCCTCTGCTGTGGCAATCACACATTTGTACACACATATGTATATATCTACACACGAGCATAAAGTCAAAATCAAATATTTATATACTTGCACTTTTGAAAACTGACTGTGACAGCATTAAGCATTAATTAATTCACTCTACGTTTGCCAAAAACAACCACCATCTGACAAACAACACAAAGGAAAAAAAAAACCAACTGCCAGCATACCTAGAGCAAAGAACTCGAACCAATCTTTTGCAAGGATAATAATCTAATGCAGCAATAAACAAAAACGAACTACTCTCTGGTTTGGAAGATCATGTGTGCATTCTGTCGTGTGCGTTGTGTGTATTTACCTAATATACCTTATCAATTCCCATTATGGGATCTTATAGGGCTGAAACATTTTAGTGTTGTTAATCGTCAATGTTGGGTGTATCGGCATAATTTGGATCTGATAAAAGAGGATTTATTTAGGAGTACCTACCTTTTTCTTTTCCTGCTTCTCCATCTTTGTTTCTCTCTAAATGCTTCTATTACGCTTTCTCTCACATACTTTCTTCTTTAGTTTGGTCGATATATTACATTACATTATAACAATACAATTTTTGAAGTACCTGGGTAACCGAGCTTGCTCGGTGCTATCAATTTAGCGCTAACTTTACTTACTCAAAATGACCCAAAAATAATCCCAAAATAGTCCTAAAATGATCTCAAAAAGACCCCTAAATGTTCTCAAAAGGATACGAAATTAAAGCCAAAACGACGCAAAAATGATCCCAAAATGACCCCAAAACGACCCAAAAATGATCCGAAAATGATCCAAAAATGATTCTCAACTGACCACGAAAACACCCTTAAATGTACCCTAACATGATCCCAAAATTATACAAAATGTTCCCAAAATAATCCCAAAAATACCCCCAAAATGACCCAAAAGTTATCCCAAAATGATCCAAAAATAATCCCGAAATGACTCCAAAATGTTCCGAAAATTACCCCAAAATTGTCCCAAACTAATCCAAAATTGAATCCAAAAATGATCTCAAAATTGCCCCAAAATTATTCCAAAATGACCCCTAAATGATCTCAAAATGATCCTAAAATAATCCAAATATGATACCAAAATTATACAATACAAATACAATTCGATAAAATGGTAACCCTGGACGGCTGTCGCTGAAAATACCTTTCATTTGATACCCATATTGGCATATTTTGATACAAAATTTAAAAAAAATTGATATAGGTGGCCCCAGGTGGCAACGCCCAAGTCTTAGAATCAACCATGCTATTAAAAATTTCATCCAAATCGGTCAAGCGGTTTCACAGATAGCCTGGATATACAATATACAAATATACAAGTTTAGCTCGTTTAAAGTTATAAGAGTTTTGGAAAAGTTGAAGGATAATAATTTTAAAGGACATTACTTCCATGTCGTTGCCCTAACTCTACCGAACGAAACTCTATAAAAAAAACCCCAAGAAAAATTATAGTTACTTAGCAAATATATAAATGCCACTCTTTTGTGAAGAGCTGGGTACGCCCTTGGGGGGTATGCGGTTAAATAATATAAGATTGAAATTTTGAAATATAATCATGTAACAACAACAAAAACCACCTATCAATGTCGACACATAAGAAAGTTTGCTGGTTATTGTTTATCGGTGAATCCAAGGAATTATTGGTTGAACATACACCTCAGTTAAGTTTAAAAGGTTGATATGGACAAACAAAATTGTTAGCAAAGATTGCGGATTATGAACAAATATTTATTTATATACATGTATTTATATGGACTCTCATATATTTCAAAAGACAAAAACACTTAAAAGGTATGTAGGTACATATGTATGTATATCTACCGCAGTTGTACAATTAATAGGTATATTTGATCAAGGTTGCCACTTTTTTTTCATTTCAACCAAAAATAATGTTTCAGGATTTCATTGGCTCTCTCGTTTCTACCCACAAGCGCTGGATCGTTATTCAGACCGCCATGATTGAGTGGGAAAATGTGGACTCTCTTTTTCTATGGTACCTATAATCATACAGATTGTCAGCTATGCATCGATTTTATGGCGAAGACTACTATCAATCAATAAAGTGTGATATTCGATCACAAAATATCGAAGTACGTCTCTTCCGACATCGAACAGGGAAAGACCTGTAAGTCAGCTTTAGTTTCAGCCCTATTTCATAACGTATTTAGCTCTGCAAAAAATGGGATATGGCAACAATGTATTTGATGTCCTCGAGAATTTATGGATGCATGGGCGCACGCACAGTACCTACAGCAAATGGCAAACAATATATTAACTGAACAATATCCTTAACTGCTAAGTTATCCCCATTTTCTTCACCTTCCTGTCATCCCTAAACCAAAAAACGCTAGGACAACTCACACACTGTCCTTTAGCTGTGTAGTAAGACGTGCGGAGTGTCAGAAAACACACAACGGAAGCAACAATAGTATCCTTCGTATTGTCATTCATTGTCTTTTGTTGATGTAGGAAATGCACAGAAGATTGCGCATAGCGGTAAGAATATTTCTAACAGGCTAGTGTACGTTCCTAGGCATTGTCTAACCAAACCAAGCCAGTTAGTTTAATTTTAATTTACCTACAAATGGAAATGTATATTACATGCAGACAAATGAAAAACCGAGGATACAAAGCTTATTGTCATGGGGTGACAAATACTGTTAAAAGTTATTAAGTTGTAAGTGATTCCCATTGGCACCAGGGACAGATTGAAATGGTAGCATGCGGAGACGCAAGAACTTGCACAAGGCAGAAGCTGCCAGACAGGGTAAAGTCTACAAAGGTGCAAAAGGGCAAGGGCATGGATTCCTGCTATCCCTGCAGAACCTGAGAGAATTCTCACGATGCTGTGGATAATGAATCCGTTCCTCCAAACGCAGGACTGGAATGTCAATCTGGTAGGAGACGCTGTAGGGACTGGAGGCAACCTCCGGGACGGGGCAGACCTCGACGATATGGCGATGGCAGGGAAGTCTGAACTCTCTCATGTTGGTGGTGGTTCAGTTAAATCTGCACAAATCTAAAGTAGCCTCGGCTGCTTTAAATAGTCGTCTTTACGTGGATACGGTACTCATCCATGAAACCTGGCTCAACAGCTCGAGGATTTCCGGATTGAGGACTAAGGGTTTCAAGCTCATTCGATCCAGCGAGGAGGACAAATTCAGAACCTGTATTTTGGTTAAGTCTGAGCTAAACACCTTTCTCCTACCTAACTTTACTAATGGTGACATTACCACTGTTAGTTATACAGTCGGAAGCACAAGCCTGACGATGGCGTCGGTTTAAGTATATGCCCTACGACACCGAAGTACCTCCACCACAAAGGGAGATGAAAGATGTGGTGTCAAATTTTTGGACGGGTCGACCACCGGTATATAGAAATATAGAAATAGTTTAAGACTTTTTTGTTCAGCAACCAATTATGACCACGTAACAATAATTGGCAGTTACACAATGAAATAGTACCAGTACTACCCTCACAAGCCCCCTCATCAGTAGAGGAGCTGAAGGATCTGGTAACGACATACACTACGGCGCTCTCAAATGCCCTAGAACAAGCTTGTCCACGACCTGGACTCACTCCACAAATCCTGCAGGAAAAAAATGAATAAGGCCAAGAGCCTCGGCACGGACCCTCAATGGCTCGAATATAAAGTTAAGCTTAGGGCCTACAAAAAAGCTCTAAGGTAGGCGAAAAGAACTTCGTTGAGAAGTTTCTGCACTTGGGTCGAAAAGGTCGACGACACAGCGAGACTTAGACGAGTTCTCTGGAAAACTCAAACAGCCATCAACTATTTGCAGAAGCCTGACGGGTCCTGGACCAGCACAGAAGGGGAAACCCTTGAGCTGCTCTTGAACACACATTTTCCGGGGAACTTGCATGATGCACCCTTAGCGCCTGCAACAAACCTAGCAGTGAATATACCCATCACGAAGGTACGAGAAAGACGGGCTTTGAATCGTTTAAGGCTGCAGTACTGGACGGGATTATCCCCGCGCACCTCATTAACACGCTGGAGACATAAGCCTGGTATTGAGGACAACTGTAGGACAGGCGAACTTGCCGGGCAGGGCACGACCACGCAGGTTCTTCGGGAAAAAAGCTATGCCGTTTGCCACATGAAAGCTAATGCTCGTCAAGCCATCGAAAGATGGAAAAAATCCACAGGGTGCCGGACCTGGCCAAAATGGGATCATAGAAGATCCAGAGACATCCATGCCCTGAGAAGGAAAGAAATCTCAATATTAATAGGCGTTTTAGCCGGAAACTGCCCTATTGGTAGGCACGCAGAAAGGCTAGGGGTACCCTACCAACTCCTACAGGTTGCAAAGACGATGAGGAGGAGGAAACAGTGGAGTACCTCATCTGCAACTACCCGGCTTTAAACGGCGCGAGAATGTGCTTTTTGGGAGTGTCCTTCGTACAGAATTTTTAATGAAATGTCAAATTGTATGTATAGGTAAACTGCGCACTCAAAAACGAGTCAGGTTTTGGCAAACAAAACCAAATCGCGATAAGCCTCGACAAGCCACAAACATTATTTCATGCTTTACACGTCCACAGGGAAAACTATAAGTCGCTAACGTTTTACGGTCATAATTTGGTTTTATTTGGTTGGCAGGGGGGTTGCCTATGATAGTGGTGGCCAAGTGCTTTGTAGGTTGTTTGGTTAACTCTTGAAAGACTAAAATGATGAGCTTCACTTATACAACTGTGGTAAAGTTTAGTGGCTCAAGTGCACGTGCACCCTTCTATCATAACAATAACAACTTGTTGTATTGATTACTTATTGAAATATTATGATTGCATGACAACCTTTTTGCCAACTACCCTCAGCGCCTGTGCAAATATATGTAAGTAGCATAACCGTTATGAGTGCGTTAACAGCGGAAGTGACTCATTGAGTTATATAGCACGTACCCGCTCACATCTCAACTCGTCTCACTTTTACTTAACTCTCCCACACAATGGCCATTTGCATGTGTTAGTAATTATTTTGTGTTGCATAAATTTAGTTGTCCGACTAGGGGTGTATTTAGGGTTGTAGCGAAAGTGAGATTTTAGAGATTTGCGGATGGGAGTGCGAATGTATGCGGGAAGAATGGCGATTTCCTTTCAGAAAAAAAAGTTTTTTTTGCCCTGTAAATTTTCCGTGTTCGATTTACAAAAGAAAGACTCCGGTGCTATCTCGAGAACCGCTAGACCGATTAGGATGAAATTTGGTATAGAGATAGTATGCTTGATTTTAAGACTTTCCACTTGGGTGTTAGAACTTGGGGACTTCACAGGGTTGCCACCTATCTAATTTTTTTAATATTATTATGCCAATATGGGTATCAAATAAAAGGTATTTTCGGCGACATATCAACTAAAATATTTTCCAGTAGGGTTTCCGCCTAGGGTTGCCATTTTGTGATCATATTTTGATTATTTTAGGATCGTTTAGATGTAATTTTCGTATAATTTTCGGGATAATTTTCGGGTTATTTTTGGATCATTTTTTGGGGTCATTTTGGACTGATTTCGATAAAACTTGGCATAGAGATAGTATGTTTGATTTTAAGACTGCCCACTTGGGTGTTGCCATTTGGGGCGGCTTACTGGTTGCCACCTATCTAACATTTTCTTAAATATTAAGCAAGGTATGCCTATGTGGTTATCAAATCAGCCGCATACCAAAAATGGTGTCTTGAAAATGAGTCGGCACCTTGGGTTGCTACCTTACTGCATTTTATTTATTTCTTCGAACATTGAGATTAAGATTTTCTACTTCGATTTGCTACTTGAGGCGAAGAATGCTGTTGAAATGAAAATATGTACTCTTAATAGTCAGACAATAGTCAGACATAGAAACAGTACCAAAGTTGTAGTATTGGGCTGTGCTAACCAGGTATAGGTTATAAAATCCACAGAAGCTTTAGCTAACAGACATTTATGATACATTGTCGATTTTTGAAGAATTAGCGAAAAAAGATATACTTACCCACACCTTTAAAAATCGAACTGGCCTGTGTAGGCCACATCACACAACGGAGGGTTAACAAAATAAAATCGTGCGGATGTTCGCTATTGCATATTCGTGTTTTTGCAACATCACTACTTAGTTAGAGTGTTGTTGTATCATGGTCGACTAAAATGCGGCAGCATTAAATGTGTTTGTAGGGAGAAGGTTTATATTTTAATTGACAGAGCAACAAATGAAGTACGATAACTTCGTAATGACGAGGATAATTGTAATAAAGGATGGCATGATGGCTGCCGAGTCATTTTCGAATTTTGGTATAATGCTTATTTTACTTGACTGCGTAAAAGGCTCGACACTGTTTTCGTACTTTAAATATAAATTGTGATTAGATATTTGGTCGCTTCAACTTTGATACCTTTTTAATCGCAACACCCATTAGTACACAATAGAACTTGAGCTAAGAAAATTTCTTATACATACATACATACATATGTATTATAATATACTGCGTATTATCCATAAATGACCTGCCACCTTGAAGGTCCGGTCCCAACTTATTTTTGATGACTCGCAGACATACAAGAGTTATAATAGCCGAAATCAAAAGCGTTATTTACTTTTTTTCTAATAAGGTACCATATCAATGCTATTCATTCTAGAAGCTGGCATTTCAAAAGTATTCAGGGGTAAATATTCTTTTTTTCTTATTACTCCAAGATGCTTTTTCATGTTTGGGTAAATACAAATAGTCGCTGCTCTCTAAAAAAATTTATAAATAAAATATAATTAAGAGTGTCATGAAAGTACCCGAAACAGTCCCGAAACGATCTAGAAAATGTCCCGAGGTTACGCCGACTGTATTGCGCATATGGGTACAATTTGCTGGGGTTTCTAGGGACAATTTTTTCTTTTGTAAATAACTGACTAAAAATGAAATTTTATCGTTAATCAAGAATTCCATAAATAAAAATTTCTTGTGTGATGAAAAGCAAGTCATTTTATTCAAGAATCGCTTGAAATAAAAATAACTTGTTATTCATCACTTTGATTTTTTTTAAGAAAAATAGCCGGTCACTCTTCATTCAAACTTTTTTTTAATAATGAATAAAAATTTATATTTTATTTTTTCGTCACTCGTCACTCAAAAATAAAATTTTGCCCATCCCTGGATTGAACCAACTGTATATAATTAGCACTCCATAGAATCCAATGTAAAGCGAGAGTTAAAGTAGGTGTTCCTCTCTCGCTACGCCTTCTACTCCATACATTATCTCATACTTTAACAAGATGAAACGCCAGCTACATGCCAAATATCAAGCTCATGAAATCAACAATATGTTTGTTTAGAATATATCGGGCCCTGATAAACTTCCTGTAAGAAAAATTATCCCACACTTTTACCTAAGAATTACTAAGCATTTCAAGTAAATCCAACAATCTATACGATAGTTTAGAATTAGTCAGTCCTGGGTCCACTTTCCGGAAGAAAATATATCCTACACATCAAGTTTCAAGCAAATCAAGCCATAAATACGATTGTTTAGAACAGATCGGTTCCTGGTACACTTCCCGGAAGAAAAATCATACCATACTTTAACTTAGGCATAACGCTACCTGCATATCAAATTTCAAGTAAATCGAACGATTTTTACGACGCCCCTGCGGGTTAGGGGTTTAGACTATGCCCGAGGTAGGCATACCGGTCGTAAGAGGCGACTAACATGCACATAGGTAATGACGTGCTAACTCGATAGTTGATCTACGGATATGATGCCTCTCACCTCTCAACACCCATCTTCTCCTTTCTCACGGATGGAGGGATGACATGACCTAGAAGGTTCCACTGGTCATACCAAATCGCTACCACGACAGTCGGGCAGTACCGCAAGGGTGTACCGCAGCGTACCCGGTTCATATCCGGCCAAGGACTGTCAATTTCGGCATCACTCCTCAAAACCTTCGTGGAGTGTTTTTGCTGTTAACAACAACAACAACAACAACAACAACATAGTTTAGAAAAGGTCAGTCCTGGGTCCACTTTCCGGAAGAAAATTTATCCTATATTTGAATCTAAGCATATAGCGATTGTTTAGAATAGTCCCAGGTCTACTTCCCGGAAGAAAAATCATACCATACTTTAACCTAAGATAAACGCTACCTACATACCAAATTTCAAATAAATCCAGCCATTTATACGATAGTTTCGAATAGGTCCCGGGTCCACTTCTTTAAAAAAAACTGTACAGAAACACTCTGCAGGCGCCTACTAATCTATCCCGAAAATTTGAAAGAAATCGGCCGAGTAGTTTTGGAGGCCATAAGCTACATACATATATACATCCAAATTTTATATATATGTATATAGAAAAGGCAATCCCGAAATCCCGGTATTTCAATAAATAAAATCCCCGGATGTCGGGACAAAAAAATAGCACGGGAGGCCCGGGATTCGGGATTCCCCGGGCTCGATGCCTTAGAAACAGTCTAGTGAAGCAACTGTTTGTGGGGAACTATTTATGTAGGCGGTAGTGGAAATGTTTAGTAGGTGGTGAGAGAGGACGTCACTGCATAACAAGTTGTGGGCACGCTGCATATTTACATCATACATATACCACCTCGTATGTATGTTTGCGTGCGTACGAGCATTGACGCAGAGTATTTTTGTTAAATTCCAGGACAATAAAGTCAATTCAGATGAGCAAGCGACGCGGAGGGAGCTATTTGAGAAGTTGTGGCGTATATGTACGTTAGAATAACGGTATAACCAGCTGACTACTGGGCGAAGTGTAGTTAACGTGAGTTGGGGTAAGCAACCGTAGTGACTATTGTTGTTGTTGGGTCGTTTGTATGCAAATCAGCGAGGCCAAGTTGCGGGGAATTCGACTTAGTTCAGGGAATCGGGGAATGAGCTCTTTTTGGTGAAGTTTCAAGTTTTAAAGAATGTTTTATAAAACAAAATTTTCATTCCGCAAATGCAACTCTGTCAATAGCGCATAAGCAATCACATAAACCCAATAACATATCGAACCCTATCAGCTATTTTATGGTCACTTACTAAGCTAACCAAACATCCCTCCATCTTGTACTCCGAAAACTTTGTGTCCTTCCTGTCTTATTTCGGATTGCGGAAAAAACATGTAGAATATTATTTTTTTGCATGGCATCCTTGATGCAAAGATTCCTAACAAAAGTGTTATGTATGGGCTAGAAAAAGCGTGCTGCCACCATTTTGTGGTGGGAGAAATGCCGATGGCCAGCACACGACGCATCTACCTACAATCATATATTCGGAATGTTTAAGTATTTCTCATTGCAAGGATATGCTAGGAAAAGACTTTGGCGCCCACCACAATGACAGCGGCGACCAGATTAATGGCGAGCCATGCTGTTGATGCAAGGTGCTGGTGTTGCATGAGGTTTGAAAGTATGTTACATATACACATCGCATGTGGTAGATATGTTCCTGTGGGTGAGTAGTAAATATTTGGTTCCATCGCTGCCTGTCTGTCATTGTGCACTCGTGCGCAACCAAGCAAAGCACACGCGAAGTTAACTTCTTTCAACTCGTTGCACGTTGCTTGTTGCACCGCGCTCAAATCCTCGAAGTGGTTGCTCGGTCCGTTGGTTGGTTGGTTGAGTGGTTGCGTGCAAGCGCCGTGGCATTGTTTTGTGTAAATGGAAAAACTTTTATTGCACCGTTCCAGCTACACGACCAAAAGCTGTAAAGATAAGGAAGCAGCTTACATCCTCAACCACCCGCTTCTTTGTGCATTGTACCGACAATTCATCTTCTTAATCCACACAAGTTGCTACGTCTGGCATAGTGCTTTTTCGTTTTTTGGAGTGCTTTAAAATTAAAACATACAGGTTTAAATGCGCGCATGCTTGTAAAAATGTTTGTGTGGCTGCCAAAGGGATATGCAATAACATTAAATTTTGTAAAATTTTAAAACAATTTGCCTTACTATTTTCGCTCAGCTGTTACCAGAATATTTGTTGAAGGGAATGTACCGCCCATGAACTTGTTGATGCATCAGGTGAAAGTTTCCCTACTCAGTTCTCTGGGAGACCTAACGATGTAGCCTAACAATGGGAGTCTATTTCCCACTCACTACCCACATACCGCTGTTGGCTAGGCGGTTGGAAAGGCCATGGGTCCAACACGGCTCTTTGCAACTAACCCATAACACATATTCTAAGAATGACTCCATGGATTCTAAAAATTTGTATTTAAATGTTAGCGATCGGTGTTTGTTGGGTTGCAAATTAGACTACAGTTACTCACAAACAAACAAATGGATGGACAAACTTTGTAACTTTGCCAATCAAATTAACTGAGTCCATCGCTACTTAACTCGCCAATGGCCCATTTATGTTGAGCCAACTAAGTTTTTATGAGTACATATGTGTATACAGAAGCTGGGGTAAATAATTATTGGAAGGAGTTTGGGTGTACGACGATGGCTTTGTTGTCAACGATAAAAACACTCCCCGCGCGGAGAGGTGAAAGGTGTATATGACGTAGATAACCCTTTCAGTTAGCACTGAACACTTGCCGACCATGCAGAAATTCGTGTAACATCGTTTCAGTAACCCGGCTGACGGTGGTTTTCCGAAAGAGGTTTTCAAAAAGTCAGGGGGTTTTCTTAAGTCCATGATATACCTGGGTGTTTATGGGGTTTAGAAAGGTTGTATGTTGCGAGTTCGAGAAGCACGTCTTCTACTGGTGTTGATACTGAGAAGAGATGAGAAAGCACTCTGATCCCGAGATTTTCCACTCATTTGTATCATACTTTTACGATTGGTCAAAGCTTTTACTTACTTACTTATTGATGTGGTTCTGAATCTAGCTCTGTTCGGCGCTTCACGACAGATCACGTCCCATGTGTAGTTTGCGTCACACAGCTCGCTCTCGCTCTTTCACAGCTTTACCACATTGGAACAAGCGCGCCGCGTTTTTTTTTTTTTCTTGTATGGTATCAATACCGAAGTGGGAACCAGCATTAACACCGAAAATAATATCAGGCTAGAAATCCAAAGAATCACTCTTGCCAACAAGTGTTACCTTGGACTTAGTAGGCAATTGAGAAATAAAGTCCTATCTCGATCGCGCTCTATAAGTGTTTCATCATACCAGTCCTGATGTACGGTCCGAATCATGGACAGTTTCAAGAGAAGATGAGATGGCCCTTGGAATATTTGAGAGAAAAGTTCTCCGGAAGATTTATGGCCCTTCCTGTACGAGCTCTAATGAACTTTTTTCAGAGCGTTCAGTTTCCTGCAAATACTGCTGTAAAAGTTGCCTGTACGATTTTTGGGTGAAAAGATATATCAATTGACATAGAAGGTTTTCCCGAAAAATAAAAATGGCAATGAGGGACGCTTTTTAATTAACATAAAAAACTCAAATTTAGTCATTATCCTCCGTTTATGGTCAGGAATTGGATCGAATTTTTGTATGCCCTTCAAAAAAAAAAATTGATTTTTTTTGCCCACCCTAATGTACATATGAATAATATAAAACTGCAAAGCCGGTACGTTAAAGTCACAAAATTCGACTAACAGGACATTCAGCCTGCAAGCGACCACAATGCGGTGAAGTGTAGAGCAATATGTGGCGACTACTGGCCAGCAACAAATGACAGGCGCCAGCTTTACACACAAACAAATTTTGGAGTCAAAATTGCACTGATTGGTATTGTTCTATATAAAAACTAAAATAGTGCAAATTTTAACTCCAAGCTGTGCTGAAAAAACCATTGTGTATCAATACCAAGTGTGAACTCTTCTTTTGACAACACACATTAAAATGTCGGTTTGTTTACATCCTGCACATATTAAAATGTCGCCAGCACCGAATAACAGAAAAGCAATGGCGTTGTTTTAACATCCTGCATACATCAACATGGCGGTCTCCTATCTTTTACCTAATGGTAGAAAGAGATGGGAAGATGGAAAGAAGTGAGACAAAAAAGGAAATTAAAAACAGGTGACTCACTTTGAAGTTTTCACGACTATGTCTATGATATCACACTTGTTATTAACCCCAATCTCAAACAGGTGTTAAACTCATTTTGGAATTTTGACGTCTATGCAGAAGAGTTTACACTTGGTATTGATACACAATGGAAAAAACTACACTAGAAAAGTGAAATTTTCAGGTTAATTTGGAGTGCCAACGAACTACACCAAAAAGTGTGATTTTTACGCCAATCTTGTGTACTTTTAATAAATATTGTGTATTCCAAACAACACTTTTCAGTGCATTTTTAACCTCAACAACTCCAGAGGAAGAAAAAAACAAAACCCATTTTTTTTTAATTTCGGCAACCCTGGTGTTAGTACACAAATGGACAACACCACAGGCAATCTTCCTACTAAATTGGCAACAAACAGAGCTCGGAAAAATACGAAAATGTGAAAATGAATTGAAAAGCTTTAGGGTAAAGACGGGTAGGTAGGCAATGTACCTAGGGGTGAGGTGCGCTCACATAGAATGGAAATATTTAAGTAAATCTGATATGTAAAAGCGCAACAATCTCTTATTTTATTTTGCTGATTTTGTTGTTGTAATGTACTATGAGTAGGTACAACATTTGTTGTTTTTTGCGCTTTTATTGTGGATTGGCGGTCGCAGTTGTGTATATAGGTTTTGCTCTATTTTGCAGGAAATGAATATAAAAGTGGCACAATGAGTTTATTTGTTTTTTCCTCTTCTTGCATGTTGTTCATTGAACTTTTTTTTGCTCCCTTGTGTGAAAGAATGAAAACTTTTTTGACGAGCTAAAAGCTTTTGAGAAGTTGACTGGGTTTTCCTGTTGATATTTTCCCACTTTCCCTTCCCCTCTAGTTGTAATGTAAATACCTATAAAGGCTTAATGGAAGTAGGTACAATGGAACTACGCTTGAAAAAGGCTCTATAATGCGTATCCAGCTACTAGTAGGTCATTAGATGTCTTTCCCTTGACATCGATTGGGTTTAAGGTTTATTAACATTTTTTTTGTATTGATGTTTAACCGCCTAGGCGATTTTGGCCGCTTCTTATCAAAGCCAGGAAAACCCCAAGGAAGTTCAAGTCATCCTCCACTTGTTGTTTCCCTCTCAGTCGAGGCCTCCCCATTCCTCTGCTGCCGAATTCGGGTTTCGATAAGAAAACCTTCTGTGCTGGAGCTTCTTTGTCCATTCGCATAACATGACCAGCGGAGCCTTTGACCTTTAATTCGCTGGACGGGGGCAGCGATCATAAGTGTGTTCAAGTTTATCGTAGAAGGAGTCCGTCTCTGCGTCGCCCGTCTCCTCAGTCTCCTCTACATATGTAGGACATGTTAATCTTCAACGCAGCGTGAATACGACTCCTATAAACTGCCTCATAAATAGGAAAAAGTGGTTTAGATTTATTTTATTTTTATTTCTGTTCATATTGTACTATTCAATTACTTTTATTTCTTCAGCCTATTTTAAGTTTTGGCGCTTTTTTTTCATTGTGTGCTGTGTTTGCTGCTATGATATTCTAATTGCAATTCACTTTTACATTCAACTTTCCACCCACTTTCCATTTTGCTAGTTCGTGGGATATCCCTCATTCTACCACCTGGCGCGTTTGCTAGCGCCACATCGCTATTATTCTTATTTTGTTTTCCAACTTCCGACGATTCATAATACAAAATTTTTGTTGCTCTACACAGCGTTGCAACTTTATGTTGCATTGTTTGCTCATCAACCCTCAGCTTGTGCACACACACACACATCTCTCCAACCCACTTTCCTTGTGTGGCAGCCAGAGAATTGATGGCGCTGAACTGCATTGAGGCCACATCACACATGAGCCGCAACGGCAGCGCAGCTGGGAGTATGGAATAGCGACGAGCTAAGCTGTTTCAAACGTAAATCTCACTAAATGAAACTACTGCAACAGCTGCACAAAAGGCGACGACGGCACATAGATACAGTCGCAGCGATAGCAGCTTCGACATCAACTGCAACGGCAACCAAATAAAGTATTGGTCGTGTTGTGGGGGGTCAAGGGCTTGGGGGAGGGAGAGGGAGAGCACCACTCGACTGTCTGTTTTTGCGTTATTCAGCGCGCACACAATATGCTGGCGATGAAATGCGAAAGCGGAAGGAGGCACGCTCTTTTTCATGTCTGAATAAATTGAGTTGGACCACCACTGCTTGCTTGCTGCTGCTGCTGCTTGCCTTGTGCACTCGGCGTTGCAACTTTGTGGGTGTTGAGTTGTGTTATAGCCGCAATGTGGTACAAAGAAAGGACTAAACGTCGCAGCGCGTCACTCACTCATTTGCTCACTGACTCAGTTAGGCAGTTAGTTAGTTGGTTCGTCCTCTTTATGCCATACTAAATTATCAAGCACACTGCGGACAAATTTCAAAGCGCGGTTTTGGATAGCATTTTTCGAAATATTTTAACACAAAAGCGGTTTTGAATATACATTGAATGCACAAAGATTATTCATCCATCGCTGCTGAAGAGTAATTGCAAACTGCTGGCACTTATCTTGGTATTGTCTCATAGAAAGCAATCAAATTGCCAATTTTTTTCACTTCAACTCTCTTCAATAGGGCGCATATTGTATTGAGCCTTCAAGTGGCCTTGGTTATATTACAAGTGAATAATTAAACTCCTGCCCATGCACTTTACATCAGCGAAGTAGTTTTAAAGCTATAAATGACTGCTCTCAAAACAGTGCTTTAGCGTTGTAACATATACTCACTTCAACGCCCCTGGAAATATGGTCAGCTGCAGGTACCTGGCTCCAAAAAAAAAAACCATCAACCTACCTTACTGTCCTGCAGATAAGACGCTTCGAAATCGCCCTTGTTTAGTATGATTGTAGCAAGAGGCTCTGCACCAAAACCGTTTTCGGGATTAACGAAATCGTTCCCCCATATCGAACAAAGGACTGTCAATATCAAAGAAATATACATCTACTCTTTATGGCATCAGCTCTCGTAATATTCGTCTCAAGGATGTAGCCGAGAGTGACGCATACTTTTCTCGTACTACATACCACCTCGGGAATGTGGGTACGACTCGGATAAGAAGAACTCAGCCCGGCGTGTAGGGAGTCCGAAAGGCGGGAGTGTGAGAAGTTTAAGCCGCCTTAGTTGAAAAAGCTGCTGGAGGCAACATAATTAGAAGTACTCGTCCTCATTCTGCTTTATCTGTTAATATGAAATCTTCACTAAAACCCCCATCAACTCCGGCACACTTGCAGTCACGGCCCTACGCTAGCTGCCTTGTTCTCCATATAATGGTTGTGATTGCCTATCATTCTCAATTACATTGGGGTATTTATTGTAGTTGTTGTTGGCTAATGCGATGGGCCAAAGTGAGACTTTTATGAAATAAGCGAACAAGCGCTTAAATATTTTGTTACAAGCTGAGCACATGAAATTTTTTTTAAGACGACTCAACCACAACCGTATTCAGAGTTACAGTTACAATAGCGCACTATTTTTGTTGTTGTTTTTTTTATAGCCATCAGCAATCTCATTGCAACAAGCAGCTCATGCTCGTCGCTTTTGTTGCAAGCAAACTACCAATCGACCAACCAACAACAAACAGAACCATATTGCCGCAATCCTTCGTTGTTGTCTCCACTCACAGTTGTTGTTGTTTTCGTCGTTGTTGTTGTCCTTGTTGTAGGCTGTTTTTGTTTTCATTGGTTGTTCTTGTTGGTGTTGTTTTTGTCGTCAATTGCATTGTGTTTTTGTCATCATCATCGTTGTCCTGCTGTTGCCGCATTGTCATTTCGCCTCGTGCCTTCCATTCCGTCCGTTGCGCCACTTTATGTCTCATTGTTTCCCATTGCAGCTGCAATTTTTGATTTAGTTCAACTGCAGTTGCAGTTTCAGTTGCAAGCTTTATGTTGCTTGGAAGCTGTGAACATCGCCACCGCATCACTTTATTACTCTTGCTGACTTCTGGCTGCTGCTGCCACCGATAAGATTTATGAGTATTGCAGTGTTTTCACATGTGGCATTTATGGCATTTACAATTTTACATGTTGCACAAACGGGGCTCAAAAGGCGTGTAGGGAGAGTTATGGATTTTGAGAGCAGTGGCAAGTGAAAGTAACTAGTAGGTACGTATGTAGGTACAAACAATAGAATGAATTTACCAAATAATTGCTGGTGAAATCCAAACTAATCATCTAGTCAGGTCAAAAGTCATTTATTTTCTCCAATTCTTCTGCAATTTAGGAAACGGTTCTGCGTGAACATGAGCGTGAATGAGTGAAGACTTTATATTACGCACGCAAAGGCAAAGAATTCCAAATCCATTCTTTTGTGCGTTCACACAAATCTGTCAATTGAGTTCAGTTTACCAAAAAAATTTAAAAAAAATAAAAATTTAGCGTGGTAGGTAATTGCAAAAATTCAACACTCACTTTGCGTTCGCACACATTTCAAAGTATATTTAACACTTTAACTTAGTTTTATGCTAGGCCTGCATTTTGCATTATCCTCACATTTTAGCATTTAGCTAAAAAATGCAGCATTTATTTCTGCATTTACCATACAAATTTTAGCATTATAAATGCAGAAATTCGCACGCGTGTGTGGAAATTAAATTAAAAAAAGTGAAACTGCCAGTGAACTGTGAAACTAAAACCATTTAAATCGATCAAATGTAGAAAAAAGTGTAAAATTTTGTACACGTGACTATAAATTAAAAAAATTGCAAACATGATTCAAATTGAGCCAAATGTGCATTTACTAAATGCAGCATCATGAACGCTTTTCGAAAGCTCATGTCCAAAAATGCAAAATGTTGCATTTTTAATGCAGCATGAACCCCACATTACGGACTTCATGTTAACGCATAAGCCGGAAATTTTGGAATTGGAGTTAAATTTTAATATTGACGGTTTTCCCGTTGCAAAAAGCTCACAGAAAAGCGTGTGGCCAATTTTGATGAACGTTGCTAGTACAAAAAAAGTTTTTGTCTTTGGTATTTTTTTCGAAGGTATTATCCAACAAAAGTAGATGAATGAATATTTGCACCCATTTGTGGAAGAACTCAAACATTTAAAAGCTTTCTTACTTCTCTAGAAAACTCGATTTATGACATTGCTTGTCGAGCATTTGTTTGTGTTGCCCCGCCAGATCAATGGTACTCGGAGATAAAAGCTGATTTACACTGGTCGATTTTCTGGTCGATTTGCTGTTCGATTTTTATCGTTCATCGACGTGATCGCGAATTTTTGCAGAGAAATGATAACGCACATCACAATATAAAGAATGGGATAGAACTCGAAAAGCTGCCAAACGAAAAAGTCATGTATTTAGCTTAAGCGTCATGGCAACAGTATAACTCGATTCGAGATAGGTTAGAGAACTAGCCAAAAGGCGAGCATTTTGCACCATTTGCAAATTCACATTAGGATCCCATTTGAGAATGCCATTTGAATTCGACTCGAAAACTATAGTTTTCTCGATTTGAGAACTACGTCCCATTTTGTTGGAGAACGCTGGGATTCTAGAGAGTTTCTCGAGTCGTTCTATAACGTTAGAGATTGGAGCTAGTTCTCGTATGTACCTCGAATCGAAATCTATCTTCACCTTAATTGATTAATAAACTTAAGTAAATTTTTATTTTTTTGACAAATTCCAAAACATATGCAAAAATGTCAAATTGCTCAGCCGCGCTGAGCCGACGGCGAATATTTGTTATCTATAAATTTACAAAAACAAAGTACATAGAAATTCGACTTTGCCTCAAACTGTTTTATTGAGCCATGAATAAAACCAAAGCTAGAAAATTAACTGTGTTTGTATTTACGTATGTTTGTATGTACATATCAGGCAACAACAAATGTATACAAAGCAAGGATGAAGCGAAAATGGAATGTGTGTCGTCCATACGGTAAGCCAGCGTGAAATGACCAAGCCCATCAACTGAATAAAACAGTTAGAATACAGGTTAACGGCCAAACAACCTACGGCCTACATTTACCCTGCAAAAATCATTGGATCATGTGTTCCAATTTTGTGATACTGAAGTACTCCAATTGTAATCCTTTTTAATGCCTTAGCGGACCACCTTCAGCTTATTGAAAACCGATCATTGCTCGTGCTTTATCGACAAAAATCACGACACAATCGCTCTGACTATACACTAGTCCAAGTAGTAACAACTTTGGAGTACATTGCAAAGTACTCTGACTGTAGTTATTCCTTGGAGTACCAGAAACAAAGCGAAGGTTGGAGTAGGAGGTCCAGGCCTAGGACATCGCAATGACAACTGGAGTTGAATCAGTTAAAAACTAGTTTCTTTCACTGCTGGGTATGTCTTATATGTATTGTACATTCGATCTGTTGGTATTGTTCCAGCTTTGCAAATAGTTGTATTTTGACCTATCGGTATGCGCCAAGTACAAGGTTAAGGGAAGTGGCGGCCAATGACCATGGGAATGCTAAATTAGCGGCCAAGTCGGAGACGGCAAATGCATAGCTCTTGTTTGGCAAGGCAAAGCGCCGCAATGCGATACGACGACACCGGCATCAACACAGATACCAACCAAAGGAATGGTCGAATACGTTTAAGACCAAATCCAAACGAGCAACTTGGTTAAGCCTCACAGATTAGAAGTACCAATGTGACGATGCGATCAAACAATAGATATGTAGTAAAGTAAGTATGCCGCATATCATGTAATGAATTGGGCGGCAGCGAGCAGGATGCGAATATTACTAAGAAAGATACCTAGTGCTTAAAAGAGTAGTATCTATAAAGAAAATGGCAAGTGTTGCAGATATTGTTTGGTCAAATAAAGACGGATTAAGATTGTGCGATGTGTTGAGCGCTTTGATGAAGATTTCGCAGAAACGCACGTACCACAGACGAATAAGCATAAATTGTGTGACCTAATCGTCTGTGATGGTTGAGCTTAGTTGTTTGTTTAGTGCGTGTTTATGGTCTGGATACGCTTTAGAATGGATCTCAAAATTGGTTCGCTTATGTCCGTTTAGAGCTATTTGCAAATACTTAGGTATGAGGAGCAAACCCTTGGAATATTAATTTGTATCCAAATATAACATTCGTTCAATGCAATTACGGTTTAATCACCCCGGTTTCGACTCATATAATCCCTTGCTACAGTCTTCACTACTAAGAAAGATACCATACAAGAAAGTGCAGATGGATGATCCGATGCAACGTCCAGATGGCCGGTCGGCACTTCCTTTCCAATGACGGCTCATATGATGGTCCGCTGCTTTGTTGGATAACGAATCATTCCCCACACCGGAATATGTGGTTTATAAGAGACGAATAAAATCTAAAACCTGAAGTTACGATTGCATCAACAACTCCTTCTGCCCGACTGCCGGGCTAGTACAACATCGGCCACATCCCCCTAAACTTTCGGATGGGTGATATCTACGTAAGGAAATATCTTATATCTGCCGTAAAACAAAGCTGACAGAAGCATGAGAAACCGTTTGTAAAGAAATGGATCCAGATGTACAGGAACCAGAATACAACCCCCTAGAAAAAACTTGACTGACTTGACTGTTTCTTGAAAAATCCAGCAAAGAACTGTCAGCAAAAGTGAGTCTTGTAAAAAGCTGTCAAAATCAGTAGAAACTTGCAGACAAAACAGCGGTTACGTTTCTTATTGTCTAACAATTTGAATTTACATTTTTTGTTGTTGTTTTGCTATGTCACCGATCAGCTGTTCCTGCTTGCTAGTTTCTGCTGGACGAAAAATCTCCAGCAACAACTTGCAGCGAATTGGCGCTCTCTCTCAATTAAATGTCAGGAAAGAAACGAAGCTATTATGTATGGATCAAGGCGAATTCATACATATACCTATCGGTGAATTCGCCTTGGTATGGATGTAAGATCGTTTTTGACTACTTAGGCTGTGTGCCAAACGGTTTAAAAAAGCAAATTTTGACAGAGCGATGTTAAATTCTGACAGTTATCGTGGTGAATATGAACGTCAGAATAGCTCAAATTTTGACAACCAATATTTTGAGCACAGGGGTGCATGTGCTGTTTATTTTCATATATTTTTACATAGGTTTATGTTCACACGCGTTGTTAAACACTAAAATATAAAATAATGCATGTGCTTACGCACGTGCTTTTTGCATGTGACAAATTTTAATACTGTCAAAATTTACCCTTTCGTTTGGCACAGCAAAATGGAAAATATTTGTACACCATAGGAAACTTGTTCACCTAATTTTTTCTCTGACGAGAAAAGATATCAATTGACACACAGCCTTAAATGAAATCCTCCTACTCGACAGAATGTCAAGTAGCAACCCTTATCATTACTTGTGTAATGTTATTGCCACATTTTATTGCTGGTTATTAAACCGTTACAGACGGGGTTAAACTCGAGTGCGATAACCTTATTAACACAGCTGGTGTTTTTTTTGGGCTTTGATAATAATTTTCCCACTTTAATTGCATGAAGAGTATCCGTTACGAGCCATTATGGGAATTGATAGTAAAATCTTTGGTTATATTCGTACATTTGTACGCACACAATTTAATACCGCTAAGAGTATCAGCGACATCTAGCGCCGGTAATTAAATCTATAATAATTATATTCATCTTTAAGTAGATTGGGCCATAGTCATAGTCGAGATAAAGTGGGTACTAAAGTTAGCAACAGCTTTTTTGACAGATAGACCGTTGGAAATGATGTCAAAAAGCTGACGCTAACTTTGGTACCCACTTTATCTCTACTATGACTATGCCCCATTGATTTAACCCTCGTAAAAGTAACATAAACCATAACGATACGTCTCTCAGGCGTATATAATGGCCATATTCCATGAAATACGAAACTTACTTTGCAAAATCAATCATCACTGTCAAGCTATGAGTGACGTAGGAGATAAGTGGGAGTATGGGTTAGCTGAGAGAGTAATTGCTATGCCTCGCAGACGTACGTTATGATAGCAGGGTTAACTAAAAACCTTCAAACTTTTTGAACGTCTCTGCCATTTTATGTGAAACTCTGTGATTTGAAAAATAAATTTGCAAATAATTTCCTGGGAGTTACCTAATCGTTTGAAAAACAGTCTTTTAAATGAAGAAATTTCATCAAAAATTTGTATTATCGATGCACCCTAATCCACAGGTATCGTCGCTATGAATTGACGTGGTAGGTGGCCAACTGCGGCATCATTTAACATATTTGTAGAGTGCTAATTAATCAAACTCAATCACAATCAGTACGTACAGCAACGACTGAAAAACGACTAACAGCAGTAAAATACAAAATAAATAGTTTTAAATGCCGATGAGCCAAATGTGAGATACAAACAAACAAGGTGAAAGAACAACAAATATTAAGTAAGCCATTGTGATATCTACCTACATACCTACATAAGTAATCGTATGGGGTCACAAATCATACAACGTAATCATTTTACATTACATACAATGGGCTACATACTCGTTCATACCTTCACGCAGTCACACACACGCAGCTAGTTACCTATTCCAACTCTGTCGGTACTTGTACACATTATGACATGAAATACTCTTTGGCTGTTTTGATATGCAACGAATGCATTCCATCTCATAATGTGATGTCCATCATCCGTATTGAAACGCTCAAAAGCCGACAACAAAACGGGTAACGCTTTCAATTAGCCAAACCGTCTGTCTGTCTGTCCCTGGGTTCGGAATTATTCACTCTCGTTCACTCGCATTCACGAATATGAATATTAAAGAAAAAAAATATGCATTCGCATTCGTGAATTAGAACGCATAAAAATTCTACATTATTCACGTTCATGAATGTATTCGCGAATCATTCTTAATGCATTCTCGAATCTATGTAAGAATATTCTGGTTCATATTCTGGTGGTTCATATTCATAAATGTATGCATATGTTGCGTAGAATTATTCGCGAATATTCATCTCGCCGTTTAGTGAATGCATTTTTTGTGTGGCTTATTCACAGAAGATTGCAGTAGTAAAACGGCAGGATGAATATTCGCGAATAGTTCTACGCAACATTTGCATACATTTATGAATATGAACGACAAGAAGAATATTCTTACATAGATTCGAGAATGCATTAAGAATAATTCGCGTGAACGTGAATATGTAGATTTTTTTATGCGTTCTTATTCACGAATGCGAATGCATATTTTTTTTTAATATTCATATTAGTGAATGCGAATGCAAAGAACGTGAATAATTCCGAACCCTGGTCTGTCCGTACGTCTGTTGTTTCCATGCCCATCCAATTGTATGATTATGTGCTGTATGTATGTGGGTATACCATCGCGCTTTTAGCTCCTGGTGCACCAATATTTATTCAGTTGAAATTAACTCTACTGAAGGTAGTAACTCTACCCTCATGTGTATTAACATGTATAAAGGTTTGTGTTTCGCCCGCATTTCAATATCCCTATTGAACAATTTTTACAGGGCTTTGGTGGCTGAACATATTTGTCTGGCAGTCGCTGGTTCAACTCTTTCAATTTGACAGTGTCCACCCAGCGCTAACGTATCTATTTACCAGCAGTTTATTGAGAGTCTTTTATGTTTAAGTGATGACATTTAAACTAATATAGCTTCATTAAAATAACTAAAATCCAGTCACTCCGATTCAGATCCTTCTTACTTTTGGGTTTTCACAGCAGGCTCTGGTATAAGCTCTGAATAGCATTAGGTTAGGTTCAAGTGGCTACCGCAGAGGTACACTTAAGCCAGTTTTGAAAGGCCCGTTGTGATACCACCAACCCTAGGAAAGTCAGTCCCGGGACTCAGCCATATGGAAAGTCCCCTTAGTAGTTGGGATTATCCACATAGCAGAAATGTGGTGCTCTACCGTTTCCTCCTCATCATCATCTTTGCAACTCCTACAGCATAGTCGGTAGGGCACACCTAGCCTTTTTGCGGGCCTACCAATAAGGCAGTGCCCAGTTAAAACACCTATTAATATTGAGATTCCTCTCCTTCTTAGGGCGTGAATGTGGCTAGATCTTTTATGATCAGATTTGGCCAGATTTGTTTGGATATCCGGCACCCTGGGGATTGTACCTGGACGTTTCCCTTAGACGCAGAGCCGATGCTGCTGCTGCCCGGTACGGTTCAAAAAGCCAAGAATGGCCTGGAGGGCTTCGTCGGGCGTTGTCCTTAGCGCACCGCTTATACAGATCGTATTGGATCTATGGACTTTCCGCAACAGATTCAGGTATGTTGCCTTGCTCGGCGCAGGCCACCATACGACGACTCCATATAGCATGATTGGGCGAATTATGGCCGTGTAGATCCAACTGCATACTCTAGGGCTGAGCCCCCATTTTTTGCCAATGGCTCTTTTGCATGTGTATAGAGCGATGCAAGCTTTCTTCTGGCGCTGAAGAACATTCTCCTTCCAATTCAATTTCCTGTCCAGAACTATGCCTAGAAACTTGGCCTTATCCGACAAGCCCAGGCGCGTGCCATCTAGTTCTGGTAGGCTTAGTGGCGGTATTTTGTACCGGTTGGTGAAGAGGACAAGTTGATACTAAGTCCGCAGCGAGAGGACCACGTCGAAACTTCTAGCACTGCTACTTGTATCAGGTCACACAGAGTTTGTGGGAATTTGTCTCTGAATGCAATAGCTAAATCGTCTGCGTATGCCACTATCTTCCCGCCCCCCAGCTTGTAGCAACGAGTTGACTGTGAGGTTCCATAAAAGCGGGGAAAGAACACCACCCTGTGGCGTTCCCCTTGTGACATAGCGTGATAACTCCACCGCACCAAGTGAAGAAGCTATTTTCCTTCCCCTTAGAAGTTGGTCAATTAAACCAGTTAGAGGTCTATCTACGCCCAGATTAGTTAGAGCGGAGTTGATCGCCTCCGGGCCTATATTGTTGAAAGCCCCCTCAATGTCTAGGAAGGCCACGAGACAGTAGTCCTTTTCACACAGCGATTTCTCAATGACAGATACTAGGCTGTGCAGAACAGTTTCTGTCGATTTACCCTTGGTGTATGCATGCTGATAGCTAGAGATAAGGTTGCTATCAATAGTCGTTGAGAGGTAGTCGCTTAGTATCCTCTCAAAGGTTTTGAGTACAAAGGACGAGAGAATGATCGGTCTGTAGTCTTTTGGCTCGTAGTGGGATGCCGTCCCAGCCTTAGGGATAAACACTACCCTGGCGCTTCTCCAGGAGCCCGGAATGTGGCTGAGAGCCAGGCAGGCTGTGAAGAGAAATACCAGCCATTTAGCTGATGTCTCCAACGTGTTTATAAGTTGCGCGGGGATAATCCCGTCCGGCCCGGCAGCCTTATACGGTTCTTACCCTTTCCTCAGTGATGGGTAAATTTACTGCCAGGTTTGTTGCAGGTGCTAGTGGTGCGTCATGCAGACTCCCCGGAAAATGTGTATTCAAGAGCAGCTCAAGGGTTTCCTCTTCCGTGCTGGTCCAGGATCCGTCAGGTTTTCGCAAATAGCTGATGGCTGTTTGACTTTTCGAGAGGACTCGTCTAAGTCTCGCTGTGTTGTCGACCTTTTCGACGCCAGTGCAGAAATTTCTCCACGAGGTTCTCTTCGCCTGTCTCAGAGCTTTTTTGTAGGCCTTTAGTTTAGTGCCAATGAGGCTCAGAGCCGAGGCTCTTGGCCTTGTTAAATTGTTGCCGGCATGATTTGCGGAGCGAGTCCAATCGTAGGACCACCAATGTGGCCTGTGTTTACCGCGTGGTTTTGGCACTGGACAAGCCTGTCCTAGAGCATTTGAGAGGGCCGATGTAAATGTAGTAACAAGATCCTCCAGTTCCTCTATTGATTAGGGGGCTTGTGAGGGCAGTACTGGTAGGTCTCTGTCTAATATTTCATTGTGTAACTGCCAATTAGTGTTACGTGGATTGCGCTTCATGATTGGTTGTTCTACAATAAAGTCTAAAACCATTTCTATGTAACGGTGGTCGGAGAATGAATGTTCTTCAAGAACCCGCCATTTTCTGACCCACTCATAAGCGCCTTCACTACAGATAGTGAGGTCTATGACCTCCCTGCGGGTCTTAGTAATAAAAGTAGGCTCATTACCCACGTTGCATATTACCAGGTTGGTTGTTAAGATGTAATCGAACAGAGACTCGCCCCTGGCATTGATATCGGAGCTCCCCCATTGGACATGGTGAGCATTAGCGTCCACTCCAATAATAAGATTACCCGTGCAGAAATTTGACACCAGGCCTTTCACCTCCGTTTGTGGTGGAGGTTTTTCGGCGTCGTAGGGCATATAGACCGACGCCACCGTCAGGCGGGTGCTGTCGACCGTTAGACTGATAGCGGTGATATCACCATTGGTGTAGTTAGGTAGGAGAAAGGAGTTCAACTCAGACTTGACCAAAATACACGTTCTGACTTTGCTCTCCTCGCTGGCTCGAATGAGCTTGAAGCCCTTAGTCCCCAATCCGCAGATTCTCGAGCTATTGACCCAGGGTTCTTGGATGAGGACCACATCCACGTCGCCTTTAGAAAGACGACTACTTAAAGCAGCCGATGCCATTTTAGATTTGTGCAGATTAATCTGAAGCACCGCCAACATGAGAGCGCACAGACTTCCCTGCCGTCCCCATATCGTCGAGGTTTGCCCCATCCCGGAGGTTGCCTATCAACGACGAGTTGTTCCGATTAACTGCCCGATATGGCGTTGCGGGAGTCATGCTGTCTTTAGCGTTAGATGTTAATCGCTCAGCGTTGGCTGCTACCACCGTTACGTCGAGGACTTCCTCGTCCTGTAGGCTGTCCTCCATCTCCGAATTGATCACAGCACCTTCGTCAAGGGACGTGGCGGATAACATGCTTTCCGCATCGGAATCCTCCGCTTCCTCTTCTGGTATTTCGTCTTCCGGTTCCCCCGGAGCAGCCGAGAAGGCAGCGCGCTGAGCATCACCACGATATACGTGGATAACGATCTGGCCTACGCTGTAGTGTACTAGGCCATTGCACATTTTAAGGGGCTCGATTGACTCTTTATTCATGGTGAACACCACCTGTCTGTCGGGCCCCACCGCATCCCCGACCAGATTGACACTCCAGTCATGCGTTGGGAGGGACGGATTCATTAGCCGTAGCATCCCGAGAATTCTCTCGGGTTCGTCAGGGATGGCCGGAATCCATGCCCTTGCCCTTGGACGAGCTGGAATGTCCTTCCAGTCGACGACCTCGATCTTTGCGCCCTTGTAGACTTCACCCAGTTTAGCAGCTGCTGCCTTGCACAGTGCTACAGTTTTTGCATCCTCGCATGCGAGTAATTTAATCTGACCCTGGTGCCAACCCGCATCCGTTACTCGCGCCGAACTACCCGGAAACTCCGGAGCAGCGTTGAGAAGAATGTTGCCGAGTTCATTTCGCACGTAACGCCACCGGTCCTTGGGGATTGCCAGACGGTCATTGCCTCGGCCAAGGACGCCTATAAGGATCCTGTCCTTGGTTACCTCAGCAAAGCTTAGTCTGCCCGCTCCAGGGGTATTCTGATGCCGCTTGGGAGGGGGATTTAACTCCAGGTCCGATCTCTGGCGCTTGAAAGAGTTAACTTTTAACCTCTTTGGCATGTAAGTATTTTGGAAATCCGGTATCACAGCTTTCGCTAGCTCTACTGATTTTCTGGAATTCGGCGACAGCGATTCCTGCGGTACCCCTTTATACCTCTTCAGGATCTTTGCAGCCAATCTTTTCTCGTGGTATGTGAAGCGGCGTGCAGATGTCTCCCGGGAGTGAGGACCCGTAGTTGCCATCGCGGTCGCTCCCTTTGCCGAAATCTCAGTTGCAGCTTCCTTCTTCTTCGAAACTCCGAGGTCAGGTCGTTGACCGCTGCCACAGACGTAAAGATACGACGTTGTCCGCTTAGCTGCGTTGGCAACCGCACTGGTGCTAGCTCCCATCAAGTAAATCTTACTCGATAGAGGTTGTGTTGACCGACTCGTAGTTGCCATCGCTGTCGATCCCCCCCCCCCCCTTCCATAGCTCTCCTCCGCTGAGGAGTGAAATTTGGCGTTGTTTGTTTTTTAGGTGGCGTTCCCCTTGTGACATAACGTAATAAATCAACTGTACCCGGTGATGAAGCTATATTCCTTCCCTTTGGTAGTTGATCAATAAGTCCAATAAGAGACCTGCCTATGCCCAGATTTGTTAAAGCGGTGTTAGTAGCATTCGGGCTTATGTTGTTGAACGGAATGTTACTAAGAGCCAGGCAGGCTGTATAAAGAAATACCAGCCAGTACGGTTGGAAACTTTTAACTGCCCACCTACCCCTCTCCTCCGTGATGGGTATGTTTACAGCCAGGTTTGCTGCAGGAGCTAGAGGTACCTCACGCAAGTTCCCTGGAAAGTGCGTATTCAAGAGCAGCTCTAGGGTTTCCCCCTCCGCATAGCTTATGGCTGTTTGAGTTTTAGAGAGTCGGGTGTCGGAGAATAAATGTTCATCAAGAACACGCCATTTTCTGACCCACTCATAAGAGCCTTCGCTGCAAATAGTGAGATCTATGACCTCCCTGCGGGTTTTAGTGATGAAAGTGGGTTCGTTACCCAGGTTAGTTGTTAATAAATAAATCGGAGCTTCCCCACTGAACGCTATGAGTATTAGCGTCAGTTCCGATAATAAGATGACCCGTGCAAAAATTTGCTACCAGGTCTTTCACTACCCTCTGTGAAGGAGGTAGGGCATATAGATCGACGCCATCGTCAGGCTGGTACTGACGACTGTTAAACTGGCAGCTGTAACGTCACCATTTTATAGTTGGGCAAGAACAAGGCGTTCAGCTCAGACTTAATCAAAATACAGGCTCTAACCCTGCCCCACTCGTTGGCTCGGATAAGCTTAAAACCCTTAGTATCTAGACCGCAAATCCTTGAGCTACTGACCCAGGGTTCTTGGATGAGGACCACATCTACGTCGCCTTTAGGAAGACGACTGCTTAACGCAGGAGGCTGCTTTAGATTTGTGCAGGTTTTTCTGAAGTACCACCAACATGAGAGCGCTCAGTCTTCCATGCCACCACCGTATCCTCGATTTCTGCCACGTCTGAGAGGCTTTTTTTCAACGAGTTGTTCAGAACACGATTTGGCGTGGCAAAAACCCTACTATATGTGGCAGTATCAACATTTGTGCACTCAGGACTACCTGCTATCACCGTGCCGTTGAGCTCTTCCCCGTGCAGCAGGCTGTCTCCCATTGCCGAGCTGTTCACTACTCCTTCGCAATTTGACGTGGCGGATACTATACTTTCCGAGTCAGACACCTCCGACTCCTCTGCGATGTCCGAGTCCTCCGGAGCAGCCGAAATAACAGCGCGTTGTGCATCGCCACGGTATACGTTCTTTCAGGTTCAGCAGGAATTCCAGGAATCCATTCCCTTGCCCTTGGCCGAGCCGGAATGTCCTTCCAGTTGTTGTTGTTGTAACGAGGTGTAGCCCTGCCTAAATGTCAGACAGGGTCACCTCGAGTGTATTGCTCTTGGCCGGGTCGATATAAGAAAACGGCCCGGGTCGTTTCGGCACGATGGGTACAGCACAAGTACTGGTACCGTTCTCGTAGATCCGGCAATACAAGAAACTAAATTAGCCGTGCAGGCTATGTAGGTCATTTAGCGTTACCCAGGGTGCACCAGCTGGGAGGCGACCTACTTTTACACCCCTACTTTTACATCCTTCCAGTCGACAACCTCGATTCTTGCCCCCGAGTAGATCTCACCCAGTTTTGCAGCTGCTGCTTTATACAGGACAAAAGTTCTTGCATCCTCGTAAGCGAATACCTTGGTCTGACTCTGGTGCCATCCCGCATCAGAACCTATCGCCGTGGCACCCTGAGGCTCATACATAATGTTACCGATTGCGTTCCGGATGTATTGCCACTGGTCCTTAGGGATGGTCCCACGGTCGTTACCTCGGTCAACGACGCCTTGGTCACTTCAGCAAAGCTAGGTTTACCCACTCCGGGGGTGTTCTGTTGCCGCTTCGGATAAGGTTTAGAATCCCCTTCCGATCTCTGGCGTTTGAAGGGATTTCCGTTCTTTGGCGCATAATTGCGTTGGAAGTTCGGTAACAGAGCTTGGGCTATCTCCACCGTCTTTCTGGCATTCAGCGATACCGTCTCCTGGTGTTGCCATCGCGGTATTTCTCTTTATTGCGGCTTCCTGCTTTTTTGAATCTCTGAGGCCAGGTCGTGAGACCACAGTCACAGACGTTAAGAAATTGGTTTCGCTACCGGCGCTTAATAGTGGGTTAGCATCAGCCGTTGTTAGCTTCACGGTGTTTGCACCGGTGATTGATTTGGGGATGAGCCCCTTGTTATCCACAGTTGATCGACACGTAGTTGCCATCGCTGTCGATCCCTCGGCTGACATTAAAATGGAGGTTGTTCTCCGACGTTGTATTCTCGCTTGCTCCAGCATTATTCTCCTTTGCTTTGCAGTAAACGTGGTTGCTGTATCTTTTTTTAGTGGTTTTATTGTTCATCTTGTTCATAGGACCCCTCGTCGGACAAGGCCAGCTTATGGTCAAGGGAAGAGTAAGGGGAGAGTTGTCGTCTGCCACGGCAGATCCCCACACCGCGGGAAGGCCATAGTTACACTCTGAGGCAGCCCGGTGTCAGAGAAGCTCCGTTCGATTACAGCCACGATTTGCCCATTTATGTGTGCCCACGCCCTGTTATAGGAGAGGGAAGATTCGAATGAGCACTCCTTCTGTGGACAATTCACCACAAAAACAAATTTTTAAAATTTTCAAACTAATTTTTGTTTAATTCTCATTACGGTTATTCAAATGAAATAATTACATAAAATGTCGTGCTACATAACGAATCTAGAGTGTAAGCAAAAAAACTAATATTAGAACATTCAACACATTTGTTTACTTTTTTATAGCCTTCAAATGATATACGATATATAAGAAAAAAATTTTTTCTGGATATTGGATCAAATCAAGTATTGAAAAGATAAAGGCATTAGTAAAAAAATATCATTCCCCGTTTTTCGTAGTTAGTCTCCAAAATTTAGTTACGGGCTTTCGAAACTCGAAGTTGGATCCTTTGAAGATTCGGTTTTCTGATTTTTTTGTTTAGAAACCGAAATCTTCGAAGGGTTCAACTTTGAAACGCCGAAACTAAGTTTTGGGGCAAACTTTGAAAAACGGGGAACGCCATTTTCTTATTTTTGAAAATATTTTGAAACGGCGATTTTTCACTTGTTCACCAATATTTCAGTCTAACTGCAGCTATATATGTACATAGTATGATAGGCTATATAAAATAGGTATAATAAATATTTACACTAGGTTTCTTATACTAACATCAATCCAGCTCCTACAATCCAAATTGGATTTAAAAAATCAACTTAACTGCAATATCTGTCCGAAATTAATTGATAAAAGAATAGCCATAGAATTGCAAAAACTAGATTTATTAATGCCTTACGTGCTAAGTGCTCAAAACTATTTCAATAAATTATAATTCAATGAATAATAAAGGCAAAAGGGTTTATCAAAACTTAAAAAATTGTTGCTGAAACAACCGAACTGTAAACTATTTCCAGGATAACATTACTTAAGCTAGTCCCAGCTAATATTTGGAAGATTATACGGCGACTCATGGCATGCTAGGGCCGTTTGGAGACACTTTAAGTAGGATTCAAATCGTTTCTGACCACTTAATATGTATTTTTTTTTTTTTCAGAGAACTGCACATCAGCTGCTGAGTAGAAAATCACCATATTTCAAAAACAAAATTCAAACTCCATATATCAGAGTGGTTTCCAATAACGCCCTATATGGCATTTTCGCAACTCTTTCTGAGTTTGAGAGAAAGTTGCAAGTTTTTGCTGGGAAAATTATTTTTTTTGCAGCAAAAATGTCAAGTAACAAACCGTTGCCTGTGACCAAGGCGAATTCATACAAGTGGCATCCTCCCGCCATATGGTTTCTTCTTCTTCTTTGCCTATCGCACTGGAGCTGTCAAATTGCATATGTTCCTTTTTGTCTGACATTTTGAGCGCGAGAAAACAAAAACAAAATACATGGACTTTGTGCTGAATTCGCTCTAAACCACCTTGTATGAATTCGCCTTTCTCCGAGTTATAGACCAATAAGCAAGGCGAATTCATACTTAATGAGTTCGCCTTGCCAATAACCAATGAAACAGCTGTTTAGCTCACAACTTTTCACTGATTCGCAAACGCGCAAACTTGACAAAAGGTCCGTTTTTTGAAAGCTGTCCAACCATCATCCAGCAAAAGAGAGTTTTGTAAAAATCTCAAATTTCTTAAGTTTTCGTCGAACAGGATTCAGTAGAAATTTGCAGACCAAACGTTTCTGATTGGCTTACAATTTGAATTTTTTTGTTGTTGTTTTGCTATGCCACGATCAGCTGTTCATGTTTGCTTTGCGAAATATCCCCAACAATAATTTGCAGCGAATTTCAGCTCTCTTTCTGCATTAACTGTCAAAAAGCTGCTAAGATCGCAGCAATTAGCTATCAAAAAACGCTGTTTAGGCATAATTATGCATCATTGCACCAAAAGAACGGACCTAAAATTTAAAGATTTTGAGAGAGTTCTTGTAAGATTTCGCCTAAGAGCGCCAATTGTTACGGCTTGCTATTGGCAGAGTTGCTTGTTTTGTAAGCTGCGTTTCATAGAGCAACAAATAGGAATCTTCTGGGCTGGGATGACACTTACAATACAACTCTATATCTACTTATATGCTAGAGTACATGCTATTGACTATCATTAATATTATATATGTATGTACATGCTATTGATTGCCTCTCGCGATGGCAGTTACAATTTCCATTTTAATTCTCATTTTCTTATCGTCAGGCACACGTTTTAAATCAGATACAAGCGAAAGTAAAAACATGCGATCTTCATCGTTTGCTTCATGTTCGCTCCGATCACGACTCTCTATGCTACTAAGTAATTGCAATATTTTGGTTTGCAAATCATGTATTGACGGCATGCTACGTGCACGTTTACTATTTGGCTCAGCTGTGTCTAAAGACTTTTCAAGTTCTGCTTCTTTTTCCATTTCCGTCGATCCAAGTTCAACTTCTTCGTCTTGCTGATCCGCACACAAATCAGTGGGATTAATAAATTCACCTCCTTTGAATTCTGCAACTGTGCAAAATTTATTCGCATCATCTGTATCGACGGTGGTTTGTGCCGTACCGATATTATTGATATCGGCCTCACCCTCACCAATATCCATTTGAACTTGCGGTGAAAATGGGGGCAAATTATCACCATTTTCCATATCATCATAGGCAAAAGTATCTTGTTTGATAAACGGTTTTAAATCACATTCCTCAGTCAAATCAATTAAATTATGAAAACTGTCATCATTGCTGTAGTTGGTGTCGTTGTTATGGTTGTTTATGTAGCTGTCTTCTTCTTCTTCCTGCGGCTCAGCAATGTTTGACTTTGAGTTCGAATAACTTTTTTGTAGACCCAACTCGTCAGCGAATCTAGAATGAAGAGATTAATCAATACAATTTCCTTAACGTATTTGTACTTTTATGCGTAACCAAAAACATACTTGGCGCAATGCGTGCTTCTTATATGTGGTATCAGGAATTCCAATTCGGATACTATTGAGCTCCCCTTCTTACGTGAATAGTTTTCTAATGTGACGCTTTTTTTTATTTCCCGGGACACGGAATCACGTAGTGTTTTCCATCGGCGTCGCACACCTATTCCTTTAAAGACAAAAAATTAGTGAAATAGGTATTTTAACCAAAATTAAGTAAATTAACAGTGGCAAAGAAACCGCAAAAAGACTGGTAAAGGAGGTAACTGTTTATTCTGGACCACAGCTAATCGTCGGAAGGACCAGTAGCCATTATCGTGCAATAGTTCGCGTAGGACACGATCTTCCCCCCTTCAGCTGGAGGAAGAAGCGTCGAAATGTAATAATTAAACAAAACCAGATAGAACACCACCCTGTGGCACCACCCGCTCAATCCTAAGCCGTTTTGAATGTGCGTTTCTGAATACAACAGGAAATGGTTGTCCACTCAGATAGTTAGCGTTTGAGGGGAGCGACGAACCATACAAATCAAAAGCCAGCTGCACACGATGGCCGTGTCAAATGCTGAAACTAGGTCAAGCGCAACCAGTTTTGTCTGTCGTTGCATCTTTTCTTTTTTAATTAGTCCATAGTGAGTCTGAGTGATCAAAAAACAACAAACCAGATTGGTCATGTCATGATCGACGGCAGACATAGCTCCACCGTTCTGGACGTCCGTACCCTGCGTGGTCCCAATATCGAGTCGGACTATAATCTTGTTGCAGCCAAGATACGTACACGCCTCTGTGCAGCGAAGAAAGTACGCACAGTAACGGAAGGAAAGTTTGACGTCGAGAAGCTGCGCATGACACAGACAGCTGATAATTTCACAACTCGACTCTCACACCTGCTATCGGAGAGAAATCCTCCACCTAAAGATGTAACCGAGCAATGGAAGCATATCTGTCACTCATTACGTACCGCCACTGAGGCCGCTATAGGGTTTCAGCGAGCCCGCTATAACAACTGGTACGATGATGAATGCAGCACTGCCTCGGACAAAAAGGACGCTGCCTACAGGGAGACGTTGCAAACGGGCGCAGCCCGCAGTGTATGACACGATATCGTGAAGCGAAGAAGGAAGAGAGACGGTTTTTCAGAAAAAGGAAACGTGAGGCCGAAAGGAGTAAGTGTGTGGGGCTTGAGATGCTGGCTGACAGGAATGATGCCCGAAAATTCTATGCAAAAATCCGGCGGATGACGGAAGCTTTTAAGACCGGGACAAGTTCCTGTAAGGACAATAACGGTAACCGCCGTAGTGTACTTTAATTATGGTTGGAGCACTTCTCTTAACTGCTAAATTGCGAGGGAGACGTAGAACCCGATCCCTCACGATGGAAAAGTCATCCCACCACCTGACTATGATGAAGTGAGGATAGCTATATTCCGGAGCTGGTAAAAAGCATGCATCAGCTCTTATGCAGAATTTGGTCAAACAAGTGCATGTCTCCGGATTGGAATTTAAGCGTGATCTGCCCACGATCCCGCTAACCGCACCAACTACCGCGGATAAGTCTACCATAGACCAGATTTTCACGATACGCCAAATCCTGGAAAAAAACCATGATAAAAGAATCGATCTTTGTCGATTTTAAAGCCGCTTTTGACAGCGCAAAAAGAAGTTGCCTGCCATTTGAAACCAAACTAGGCATCAGAGAGGGCGACTCGCTTTCGTGCGATTTCTTCAACCTGATGCTGGAGAAGATAATTCGAGCAGCAGAGCTAAACCGCAATGGTACAATCTTTTACAAGAGCGTGCATTTGCTGGCGTATGCCGATGATATTGATATCATTGGACTTAACAACCGCGCCGTAAGCGCTGACTCCTCTGGACTGGATAAGGAAGCGAAAAAAGTCGGTATTGCGGTCTACGAAGACAAGAATTTGAATATTTTGATAACTTCACAGTTTTCAAGTTGATATCTAACATATTCTCCAATCTCCGGACCTTTTTGTTGAGAACGCTATCTTTCTAAAGTGTTAGGAACAACCCTTGCGGTTTCAGATGCCACTTGGTCCACAACTTAAGATCTAACGCAACTAAAGCCTAAATGTTTGTTGGGTTAAGCGGCAAATACACTACACGAACATTCCGCAATCTTGTTCGCAGCTTTGGCCATCCACCATACGAACTTTTGGCCGAACATTAGTTCTCTTTCAGACAGCGATGAATACGGACAACAATTGTGCTGCAGCAATATTGCTCGCTGTGGCAATTAACCGTAAAAAAAATGATGGCAAAGATTTATACATTCCAATAAATTCACTCAGAAATTTTTTATTGTCCATTTTACTTTTCCGCGCACGTCTGTTCCGTTCAGAAATTACTACGATTATGAGCTACATATTTCGCCATACACACACGAACAGTTCTCGCAAATGTTCGCCAAAAATTAAAATATTTTGATTTTTGTGCGAACATTTGCGCGAACTGGCAAACACCACCATACACGAGACAAAAGTTCGCACAAACATGACATAACGGGAATGTTCGCGGAAATGTTCGTGTAGTGTATTTGCCGCTTAAGCACATTTTTTGGCATCCGACACAATCATCCCAACAAACCGCATTTGGTGCAGTGTAAATGTATCATAAGACGACGACTCAAAAAAAACACTGGAGAAATATAGGGTTCTCCTACAAAATGGGAAATAATTCTCAAATCGAGAGAACCATAGTTCTCTAGTCGAATTCTAATGTCTTTCGGGGTTTTGACTAGATTTATAACCTATCTGTAATCGGATTCTAATGTAGTTCTCTACTGGTGCTTTCTAAAACTTTAGGCTAGAAGTTGTGACTTTTGCTTTTCAGTAAAAGTTCATCTGCTTTGCATGTGCCGTTCGGAGTCGGCAACAAACTGGGACCTGTAATTTGTAGGAAAACAACTCAAAAACAGCACTCGTTAGAGAGAGGAGATTGTGCAAAAAGCGATACCGTTAGAATGAACTATCCAGTTTTAACAGAATCATCTTAATGATACGTCATGATTTGGCCCAGAATTGCAACCATACTATACTTTTACCGCTGGTGTGATTTAATAAACTCTGTTGTGGGGGCAACCATGGACATAGTGTACCAATACAAGTGTAAACTCTTCTGCATAGACGTCAAAATTCCAAAATGAGTTTAACACCTGTTCATCAGAGTTCGATTTGGTATAAAAAATTAGTAGTAGGTTGCATAAAAAAGTAGTTCGCTAAAACTTAGAAATTTGATTTTTTTAACAAAAATAACAGCGAATTATATAAAATTATTAATTAGAATAACTCTTTCGAGTCTGCTCACTATTTTCTATTAAACAAATAACAAACAACTGCTAATAATTAGCTTCAAACCCCAAAATTTGGTATTTGTTTCCTTTAGGGGTCAACTCCTAATAAATTAGCTAGAATTATGGAAGACAGCTCAAAATACGGGTTTTGGCCTGAGGATCACGAATCCGGAAGCGCTTTTTAATTTTTTTGTGTCTGTGGAAAGTTATGGTCAAAAAACCGAAAATTGACCCGGGTTCGGTACCAAAATTGGGGCGGGTTCTCTTCAGAGAAGCAAAATATTAAAAAAGCGCTTCCAGATTCGTGATCCTGAGGCCAAACCCCGTATTTTGAGCTATCTTCCATAATTCTAGCTAATTTATTAGGAGTTGACCCCTAAAGGAAACAAATACCAAATTTTGGGGTTTGAAGCCTTCTTTGTGCTAAGATATGTATTTGATAGTAAATCTATCTAAAAACATCGTATATACATGTTTCCAAAAAAACGTTTGTTTTCATTTTCTGTCTAATTTCCCATTTCGAAGATGCTTACCTCAAAATTTTTCTGTAAAATAAATAAAATTTACTAGTTTTAAGTTATTTAATTTTTTTTCTTTGATATAAAGTATAAACTGAAAGATTCGTTTAAAAGTTGCCCTAGAAACTGGAGTGAAAAAGTTGTGCAACACAGCAACACTTTTGTGCAAACAAGAACTCTGTTTCATTGATATTCGTTGCTGCACACAACCCGATCACAACGAAAACAACAATAGCAACCCAGATTTTTGACATGGATGTGTGTTTTGACATTTGTGATTTGACGTGGAAGTGTGTTTTGACATTTCTGTCAAAGCTACAGTTCACACTTGTATTGATACACTATGACCATGGACGAATACAAGATGGCCGATGGCCGAAATGCAATGTTGCAGTTGTAACGTGACGTCATGGTTTGAGAGGGGGAAAACGAGAAGACATGGGCCGGGTAGGTATTTTTTAGCGTAGACCTTGCGGGAATTTAGGTGCTAGCTACCAGGCATCTGTTACGCAAGAAGCTCTCCGTGAAGTCGCGAAAACCGAGATAGTAAGCCTACTTAAGTTTACGTCAAGCATCGGCGCCCCATAGATCTTAAGATCAGGCAAACAAGTTGAGCTCATCACACAGACACGTTCGTTGCGGTCTTTGTTTACCAAATTATTTAAAACTGAGTTACTCGCCAACACTAAAATAGCTTCGTTTCTTCCCTGCTAATTATGAATAATTATTCCTGTAAAAGCGTTTCTTGAACAAAATTGAGAGTGAGAGCGCCAATTCGCTGCAAGTTATTGCTGGAGATTTTTCGTCCAGCAGAAACTAGCTTTGTTTCTTGAAATCTCCAGCAAAGAACTGTCAGCAGAAGAGAGTCTTGTAAAAAGCTGTCAAAATCTCATTTCTGCTAATTTTTCGTCGAACAGGGTTCAGCAGAAACTTGCAGACAAAACAGCGGTTACGTTTCTGATTGGCTAACAATTTGAATTTACATTTTTTGTTATTGTTTTGCTATGTCACCGATCAGCTGTTCCTGCTTGCTGGTTTCTGCTGGACGAAAAATCTCCAGCAATAACTTGCAGCGAATTGGCGCTCTCTCTCTCAAATAAATGTCAAAAAGCTGCTGAATTCGCTGCTAATTTTTTCAAAGAACACTTTTTTAGGAATAATTATTCATAATTAGCAGGAAAGAAACAAAGCTACTAGCAAGCAGGAACAGCTGATCGGTGACATAGCAAAACAACGTGCCCTGCGGGTTAGGGGTTTAGAATATGCCCGAGGTAGGCATACCGGTCGTAAGAGGCGACTAATATGCACATAGGTAATGACGTGCTACTCGATGGTTGCTCTACGGATATGATTCCTCTCACCTCTCATTACCCATCTTCTTCTTCCTCAGGGATGGAGGGATGACATGACCTAGAAGGTTCCACTGGTCATACCAAATCGCTACCACGACAGTCGGGCAGTATTGCAAGGGAGTACCGCAGCGTACCGGGGTCATATCCGGCCAAGGACTGTCAACTTCGGCATCACTCCCCAAAACCTTCGGGAAGTGTTTTGCTGTTAACAACAACAACACCAACAACAACAACAACAACAACATAGCAAAACAACAACAAAAAATGTAAACTCAAATTGTTAGCCAATCAGAAACGTAACCGCTGTTTTTCTGCAAGTTTCTGCTGAACCGTGTTCGACGAAAAATTAGCAGAAATGAAATTTTGACAGCTTTTTACAAGAAACGATTGTAATTTGTTGTTATTGTAATTTATTTAGCTATGCTGCGTCCGAAATGTTTACGGTGGGAAAATTTATGGTATTTCGTTCAACTGAGGATCCACCCAGGCTAATTTTTTTGAAGCGCGGCCAAAGACCGCCTGTAAGAGTGGGTCGCCTCCCCGTTGGTGCACCCTGGGTAACGCTAAATGACATACATGGCCTACACGGCTAGTTTCTTGTATTGCCGGTTCTACGAGATTGCCGAAACGACCCGTGCCGTTTTCTTATATCGACCCGGCCAAGAGCAATACACTCGGGGTGACCCTGTCTGACATTTAGGCAGGGCTACACCTCGCTACAACAACAACCGCCTGTACAGTAAGGTGTACTACGCAGAGGACTTTGTATGGCGTGGCCCAGGGTTATTCTCTTGAAGCATGGCCGAAGGTCGCCTAAGCAGAAGTATGTACTACGCATAAGGACTTGGCATGGCGTAGCCCAGGGTTATTTTTTTGAAGCGCAGCCGAAGGCAGCCTACGAAAAATAGTGTACTACGCAGGACTTGGCATGGCGTTGTTGTTGTTGTTGTTGTAACGAGGTGTAGCCCTGCCTAAATGTCAGACAGGGTCACCCCGAGTGTTTTGCTCTTGGCCGGATCGATATAAGAAAACGTCCCGGCACGATGGGTACAGCAAAAGTACTGTTACCGTTCTCGTAGAACTGGCAATACAAGAAACTAGCCGTGTAGGCCACGTAGGTCATTTGGCATTACCCAGGGTGCACCAACGGGGAGGCGACCTACTCTTACACCCATGGCGTAGCAAAGGGTTATTTCTTTGAAGCGAGGCCGAAGGCAGCCTACGCAGAAGGACTTGGCATGGTGTCGCCCATGGTTATTCTTTGAAGCGCTGCCGAAGGCCGCCTACACAGAAGGTTGTTCTACGCAGAACAATGAAAAACAAAAACCCTGGGCTACGCCATGCCAAGTCCTACTGCGTAGTACACCATATGCGTAGGCGGCCTTCGGCCGCACTTCGAAAACATAACCCCCCTGCAAAAATCGAGAGTACTCTATTACCTATCCAAAGAGTACTCCAATTGGATCATCAGAGTACTCCAAATGTAAAAATTGTGCTCCAATTAACATTGCGATGTCCTAGGACTGGACCACCTACTCCAGCCTTCGCTTTATTTCTGCTACTCCATGGAGTACCTACTGTCAGAGTACTTTGCAATGTACTCCAATGCTGTTATTCCTGGAGTATATACTGTCAGTGCGATAGTGTCGTGATTTTCGTCGATATGGCACGAGCAATGATCGGCTTTCAAAAAGCTGAAGGTGGTCCGATGATGCATACAAAGGACTACTATTGGAGTACTCCAATATCAAAAAATTGGAACACATAATCCAACGATTTTTGCAGGGCCTGGGCTACGTCATATCAAGTATACTCGTGGCTACTGCTGCTATAGGCGGCCTTGCGCTGCGCTTCAAAAAAAAATCCTGGACTGATTTTTAAAATTGCCTTAAATTTTGCTCTTAGATCGTTATGCACCTAAATCAGTACGATCTCAAATGAAATTAATAACTTTTGTTGTTGTTTGCCCACAAAAAAGAAATATACCGTTATGTTCACACAGCTATTCTGCATTTGTTCCAAATTTGTTGCGTGTGTAAATTTAATATGCCAATGAAATCGGGTCTAAATGTTGACGGCAATTAGTTGCCGTACTTAAATACCGTCTATACAATCGGTGCAAGACAAACATTGCACGAGTAAACGAACATACATAATGAAGTTATCGAGTATAAGGTTATCGTGTAATCACTAATTTGGGATTTTAATTAAATTGAAGTTTCTACAATGTTTACATCGCTTTGTAGTTGATTGAAATTATGATTTTTTTTTAGTGAATGAGTATGACATTATTTCTGTTCACTAAACTTCTATGTAAGAAATCATATGCATGCCATGTTTTGATTCTATCAGCCGGTAGACATTTAAATGGATTTTTTGTTAAATATTCAAATAAAATGTCGACCTAATATAATCTAAGCAATGCAGCTGTAGTTAAGTATTAAACACACATGCACTATTTTTAACATATCCCAAACAAACTCTTCATTTATTTCTGCCTGCTGCTAAAATATTCTACCTGCAAATGACAAATTCTATTCTCGCTTGCAGCAGCATCGCCACATATGCCAAAACATCCAAGCATATACGTATGTGTGTATGTATATACTACACTATAATTATGAAAATGCATGCAATATTTACGTACTTATGGTTTCTCGCGTTGAAGCTGAGTATGTGTCGAATAATGGAAACAAGCCTACGATAATCTGCTCCCATATTAGATCCTTGGAAATTTTATCATTATAGCCGGGATATAAACTGTTATAAAGCACCTCATGGCAGCGCACCAACTTTATTAATTTTAATGGATTTATTTTTATAGGCTGTGCTTTTTTATCATTTTTTGAAGCCATTTTAGCACACACCCGAACAGTTCTAATAAATGAAGCAACTGAAGCGTTTGTACAAATACGCGGCGCAGCTATTAGCAGCGACTCAAAGCTGCCAGTGACAATATTGTTGTCTCACTTTCCTCTATTGCGAGAGTATGTAAGCAGCACTGCAACACTCTGGCGTATTTAGCAAACCGTTGGCAGCGCAAATCATGGCTGCCTGCAGCTGCGGCAACAAAATGGCTCGAATTTCGTTTAGTGCGTACTACAAATATTTTCAAACGTTAAGCGTTTCATATATATGATGTTTTTTTTTAATAACACCTTTACGCTGTAAGAGTTTACTCGTTTAATTACACACACACATTCTTAATTTAGGTAAATTCAAACATAAACCAATATTTAGCTGCAGCTAGTGGGTTCTCTATGGTACGCGGTGTATGCAGCAGTTGCCCAAGTACTAAGCATGGGTAACGCTGATTTGCGCTAGCGCCGTCCACGAAGTTTGTGCCAGTAGCGGCAGCGCCGACCGGTGTCAAAAATGCCAGTGTGCCATAAAGGTTAGCGCACACTTAGGCCCGCTTGCATAAAAGCTGATAACGACTAACCGGAGATTAATTGACGTATTTTGTATGGTTAGCTGTCAAGTTAATCACCGATTAGGCTTAATCAGCTTTTATGCAAGTGGCCCTTAGAGTACTTACACACTTGCGTGCAAATATAATTATTGGTTGGTTGCCCTGCTAGACAGTCTTTTGACATTCAGTCAGCTTTGTAATGTTGCCTTTGGAAACATGATAGAAAATCGTGATGTAAATATCAGCTGTTTTATATTTACATCACGATTTTCTATCACGTTTTCAAAGGCAACATTACAAAGCTGAATGAATGTCAAAACACTGTCTAGCAGGGTGATTTGCATTGAGATGAATGGAAGTGTTCACACTACACCCAGTTAAGGTATGGCTAGGCTCACACTGTAGCCGAAATTCGCCGTCCGGCAGCAAACACTCATTCACACACATGTGTTTTAAATGAGCTCATCCTATTTCACCCCAATGTAGACACTTTTGGTAGCCCGTTAAAAAAAAGTCGGTTGCAGTGTGAGCGTAGCCTAATGGCTGGTTTTCATTAGGTCAAAATGACTGACCTCGAAAACTGACTCAACTGGCACCATGTTAATTTGGTGTCAAATGTGTTTTCATTATGTCTTTAAAACTGACATGAAAATTCACATTTAATTTCTTACGGTAAAATCAGCTGTGTGCTCGCCAAATTACAAACATATGCCAACATGTTGGCAAATTTATTTTGTGTGTCAAACGTTGAAAATTCCGCTGGCAAACTGAAATTCGATCGTTTTCAAATGCATTATTTGATATGACGAGGTGTTGTCAAAACTGAACAAACGCAATTGACACAATATGACATCCGTTCTCATTGGTTTAACAACATTTGATGTCATATTTTGACCTAATGAAAACCAGCCAAAAAGCTGATGACCCAATGCACGCTTGCTCTGCTTGCCTTGCTTACCTAGGCTTACCTTGTACCAAAAATACAGAATGAGACAAACAAGACAAACAGCGAAGCGTGTAAAGCGCTGTCAAATAGAGATTTGGGCATTCGACGCTTTGAAGAGTTTCAAGCAAGCAAAGTAAGGCTGCCACTGGGCCAACTTTCATACATTTCAGTAGAGTTCAAAAGAATTTTGACATTTCTCGAGGCAAAGCCAGCAAAGCAAGTGTGCATTGGGCCATCACCTTATGGGTACACCAAGTAGCACTACACCACACGACACTATCCTGCTAACCAGCAGCGGATAAAATCTTGGGAAATTACCGGGTGGTGTTTCCCAAAAATGAGGACAAAAAAGTGGGTAATTTTCTTCAGCGAAAAGCTTCTTCTTCTATCCATGTTGAAAAGCTAATTAGTTATCTTCTTTATACATATAAAAAAAAAACAAAAAACGGTTCTAAAAGAAAACGCATTTACTGAAGACACAAATTTGTCAGGTGTTTATATTAACGCACCTAAATCGACAGCAAAGAAATCGTCTTGAACTGGCAGTTCGCACCAGTGAATGTGAAATGAAGAAACAGCTGATTTTTCAAGCGCTTTGAAAAAAATTTGTGTGTATACGATCCTTCAAGGTGGTTGTAGTGTGAGCGTAGCCTAAGGGTACACCTAGCACCACTACACCACACAACACTACCCTGCTAACCAGCAGCGGATAAAATCTTGGGAAATTACCGGGTGGCGTTTCCCAAAAATGAGGATAGAAAAGTGGGTAATTTTGTTCAGCGAAACGCTTTTTCTATCCATGTTGAAAAGATAATTAGTTACCTTCTTTATACATATAAAAAAAAAAACGGTTCTAAAAGAAAACGCATTTACTGAAGACACAAATTTGTCAGGTGTTTATATTAACGCACCTAAATCGACCGCAAAGAAATCGTCTTGAACTGGCAGTTCGCACCAGTGAATGTGAAATGAAGAAACAGCTGATTTTTCAAGCGCTTTGAAAAAAATTTGTGTGTATACGATCCTTCAAGGTGGTTGTAGTGTGAGCGTAGCCTAAGGGTACACCTAGCACCACTACACCACACAACACTACCCTGCTAACCAGCAGCGGATAAAATATTGGGAAATTACCGGGTGGCGTTTCCCAAAAATGAGGATAGAAAAGTGGGTAATTTTGTTCAGCGAAACGCTTTTTCTATCCATGTTGAAAAGATAATTAGTTACCTTGTTTATACATATAAAAAAAACGGTTCTAAAAGAAAACGCATTTACTGAAGACACAAATTTGTCAGGTGTTTATACGAACGCACCAAAATCGACAGCAAAGAAATCGTCTTGAACTGGCAGTTCGCACCAGTGAATGTGAAATGAAGAAACAGCTGGTTTTTCGAACAATTTGTGTTTATACGAGCCCTCACACCGTCTGGAGATAATAAGGACCGATTTGAAAAAGAGTACAACCCAAAGCGCTTCGTTTGGCTTATACATGTGTTTTGAGTAGCGATCGCAGTGAATGGAAGCGTTGTATGTTTGCGTATAAGCGTAGTAAGTGCTGGAAATTTTCTAACTATCGACTTAAATCGACGCGTAGTATTTCGATGTATACTTTTGCCCACAGTAATTTTTGATATTGCACAGCTCTAATTTCTGATTTTGTTTTGTTGTTGTTTTTGTAGCCATACTTTGCCCTCCTATTCGGAAGATCCACTTATACCGGATGAATCCGGTACTCCCCTGTGGTACTGTCTGACTGTCTTGGGAACGATTTCGAGGATTTTAGTCGCCTCTTACGACCGGGATACCTACCTCGGGCATATTCTAAAACCCTAACTCGCAGGGCTGATTTTTTTTCACCATGGCTAGCTCTGGTTGGCATGCATTCTTATGGAGCATAGCACACATAGCGACAGCAGCACCGCACGACACGACGCGTTACAACATAGTTGATGAAATAGCTATAGTTAATATAATATAAAATATATTTTGTCGCGTCGCTAGGTGTGCCCGTACTTTTGGGCTACACTCACATTGCAGCTGACTTTTTATCAGAGAAATTCGATCGCGTGGGTAGGCTCACAATGAAACTGACTTTTGCCGTCCGGCAGCAAACACATATCCGCGCACATGTGCTCGCCCAATTTCATCAGATTTCACAACAAACAAACAAAAAATTCCCGCAGGTTTAATAGAACGCGTTCGAGTTTCTCTAATGATGTCTTAAGCTGGGCATACACGACCAACATGCGCGCCGCACAGCTGAGGCTCAACTTAAAATTTCTCGTGTGTGAGCAGTTGGCGCGCCGCTCGCCGAAAATCAAAAAATTTTGATTTTTGCCTATGTGCATGGTGTGTGGCGTGGTTGACGAACAATGCATTGAAAGCAACAACAAAATCTCATTTTATGTTGACTCTTGACCGTTAAACATGGCAAAAAAAAAAGAACGCTGCGCAACAGCAACAGCATCATCCGCGCTTTTACTAGACATGTTTACTCTTCAAAAACAACTTCACAATGATGTTCGGCGAGCCGTTTGCGCGCCGCTCGCATGTGTGTGGCTGACGTGAGACAACATTTTGGACACCATTGCGTGCGCGCATGTTGGTCGAGTATGCCTCGCTTTATGAAAAACTTGGCTTCAATGTGACCGTAGCCTAAGCCGACTGACAAAGTTGAAATTGCAACCCAATTCTGCTCAAATTGAAACAGCTGTTTCTAGTCGGCCAACTACCTGAATTACCAGAAGCTGTTCTACCCTGGCCGTCGTGATTTAGTGGTAGTGTGCTCAACCTACTACACCAATATTAGGGGATCTCAACCCGGCTGAACCACCACCAAATTCTTTAAACATAGTTTATAACAACATCGCCCCTCGCCAGTGATTTCGCAAACTGTCTGAGTGTATTTCTGCCACGAAGGCTTCTCAGCCAATATTTAACTGCTTTCCAGGTGCCGTTGGTAATCGGAAAAAAACTGTAGGGCCCGCCAATTTATAAGAAAACATTGAACAAACAGTACACAACAAGCTCGCCACAAAAAGGTCTGTAGTACGTTTCTGGCTTTGTATCGCATGGCTCGTAACGATTTCGTTATGAAAAGTGTTTCTGTATGAAATAAATTCACTAGATGTATATTGGAACGATTTTCCGTCATCCCTTGTCAATTTTGGTTTTGTAACAAACCGGTTTCGGCGATCTGCCATCTTCAGTGTTTGATTTCGTTCTGACTTTGTGTCTATCCGTTGTCATGTATTTATAGTCTGGACGCTGTAAGCGGTAATGTTAGTACTCGTGTATATGATTCGTGTGTTACGAATGTTTCCGAACAGGTACCTGTAATAAGGGTTGTTTTCACACTAGTTAATTCGCTTGTCGCTGCTAGGTCAGGTACGTGTGTGTTTAAAGGGTCAGTTACATAAAACTTTATTTTGGCTTTACCTCAAACTTTGACTTTGACAGAAAAGTTCAGTGTAGGTATTTAAACGAAGCATGGCAAATTGGAGACCTCAAAGTTGAAGCAAGGTTCAAATTTGGCAAACTCTCAAATTTTGCTTGCTTTGACAATCAGATGTTGATGAGTTTGCTTTAATTAAAGAATAAAAAGTTGGAAAAAATAATAATTAATTCATTTTTTCTCTATTAAATTAATAAATTAAACAAAACACTCTGAATGCAAGGAAATAAATAACGAAAACAAATGTATAAAAGAGAAGCGTCAAGGCGTTCATTGTAGCATACCTCTGAAGTTGGACGCAAAGTTTTGAGGTAGCAAATGTCAGGCGAGGTTAACAAAGCTTTATGTATTCGACCCTTAAAGGTTGCTTACTGACGCTCGTTAGTCAGGTAGAAGTCGGTGATTTTCGTCTTTTGATTGGGTTTGTGTGTTCGCTCGTTTATTGTTACTCCTTTGGTTATTGTACCTGCGGTATTGTTCGGTTTTTTGTAAATTAATTTTAGCGGTTCAAATATTGCGTCAGAGATGGTTTTTGTTTGTTCGTTTATTATTCTCCCGTCAAATGTCTTTAGTTTGTATATTTCCATGTTTTCCAGCACATTTAAGCGTCGGCCTTTTCTTTGTATGTGATGTGTTTTGGCTGTGTTTTTGATGTTGGCCGGGGAGCATTTGTTTTCGAACATGTGATTTGCATAGTTTGATTCTGTTGTAATGGTGGGTTTCCGTGCTTTCTTGTTGTAGTCCCTGACGTGCTCTCGAAATCGTGTACTTATTTTTCGTCCTGTTTGCCCTATGTAGCTGTGCTGGCACTCGCAGGTAAGCTTGTAAATTCCACTTTCGCTAAACGGCTCTTCCGAGTTAGTGTTGGTTCTTAGGTTTTGTCCTAAGTTGTTCGATGTTCTGAACGCTGCGTTGATGTTGTGTTTCTTGAAAAAATTTGCCAATTTGTATGTCGTGTTTCCAGTGTATGTCATCGCCGTCCACATTTTGGATTTCTCTTCTGGGTTGTCTCTTTTTTGCGATCCATGTTTCCTTCGGAGTTTGTCCACTAGGGCTTTTTTGTATCCGTTGCTTGTTGCTATGCTGTATATGGTGGTAAGCTCCTTCCTGTATGATTCGTGGGTGAGGGGTGTTCTTTGAAGTCTGTCCACTAGGTGCCTTAATGCTGCATTCTTGTGCTGTTGAGGATGGTTTGATGTAGAGTGAATTATGGCGTCCGTAGTTGTTGGTTTTCTGTAGATGTCGTAGTTAAACTTGTTTGTTAGTCGGTCAATTCTTATCGTTAGGTCCAGGTAATTCAGTTCTCCGTCCTTCTCGGTTTCCATAGTGAATTTTATGTTTTCATGCTGTTTGTTTAAGAATTCTAGTATTCGTTCTTCATTGTTAGTATTCAATACGCAGATGATGTCGTCGACGTACCTTGCGTAAAAAGTCACTCCTAGGTTTGTGTTTAGTTTTAGACAAAATTGGCAAGGGATGACGGAAAATCGTACCAATATACATCTAGTATCCACCCTGTCGGAACAACACAAAATCAAATCAACTCAAATAAATTCACGGTTCACGGTGTGTAAAAATGGTATTTCAGTGTTATGTAAAAATAGCACTGTAAACAGTGGGTTCGAGTCCGATTCCTATCAATTGTACCATACAATTTTTTTTTTTTTTAATTTTTTATACTTTTATATTTTTTTTTAATAACTAGTTTTTAATAAGATGTTATTAAAACTAAAAATTTGCAAATAGTGCAATTATTTTTAATTTTACACTTGTTATCACTACCATTGGCATCGTTAATTTAATCGTCCTCCATAACGAAAATACATTTTTACCACACTTATAGAAACACTAGTAAGCGAAAACTAGAGATCATTTGCATTAAAATGCTTATCGAAGGATACAGAAAGGCCCTACTGTAAAGGATGATTTACACGGGTCGATTTTTTTAACCTCTTTTTCAATCGACCGTGTAAACAGCAATTCGATCGATCTTCACCCTGTATTTAAGGGTTGAACACAAGTGGTTCGATAAAAATCGACCCGTGTAAATGAGCCTTAAAGGTTCTAATGGTAACATGAAGGACGCCATACCTTTTTTTGGCTTAGAATATGCCCAAGGTAGGTATGCCTATCGTAAGAGCCGACTATAATCCACTATGATATTGGTTGCGGGGCTAAGGAAATTGTTCCGAAGGCAGTCTGGCTTACAGGCCGACCTAAATAAGAGCCATCAGCGTAGCGTTTTTTTTCTTCAAACTCACGAAACTCGCTATGTACCCAAATAAAAATGCTTAGAATTTGCAATTTTGTTGTTGTTTTGCCATGTCACGATCAGCTGTTTACACTTGCAAGTTTTGCTGGACAAACCATTCACAGCAGTAACTTGCAGCAATCACTCAATTGAATGTCAAAAAAACTGCTGAATACGTGGCAAAGAAGCGACGAACGAAGCTATTCAGGCCGATTTTGGGAAATTACTGGGTCGTGTTTATAAAAAGGAGGATAAAAAAGTGGGTAGTTTAGTTCAGGGAGGCGCCTTCTCTATCAATGTTGAAGGTGCTAATTAGTATAGGAAATTGTTCAATTATCGTGTTACACCTTGATATTTCGATGCATACTTTGCCCAATATAGTTTTTCGTATTGCACAAGTCTGATTTCTGCTTTTGTTTTCACCATGGCTAGCAGTTGTCAGGGGGAAAGGGATTTAATCTAGCGACAGCGACATTTGTGATAGATTGTCGCTTTGTTGTGTAGCGGCCATAAATATACATGTATTACGTGTAAAAAAATATTATGACAAATATAGTTCACAGTTTAGACGCTTCCAAATATCACCTCTTTGAACGTTGCTGGCACCGGGTTGCGACCAAGTGCGCCATTGCTGCCACCACTTTTTGAGTTCACCGGGTGCATATCTATACAGTTTAGTTTGTCCATCTACTGAGGGAATCGTGACGCGTTAGACAGGGTCACTTCGAAATGTATTGCTCTTGGCCGAGTCATTATAAAAAAACAACAAGGGTAATGTACAAGTACAAATACCGTTCTCGCAGAACCGGCGATGAGCGTAGTGACGCCTCCAAATATCACTTCATTGTGCGCGATTGCTGCCACCACTTTTTGAGTTCACTTGATGTAAATCTATACAGTTTAGTTAGTCCATCTACTCGGGGGCGTAGTCACGCCTTCGAATAGCTCCTCTTTAAACTTTGCTTAACCGGGTTGCGGCCAAGTGCGCGATTGCTGCCACACCTTTTTGAGTTCACTGGGAGGATATCTATAGTTTATATTTTGAATGGCAGCATGGCCAAATGTCTTGTCCCCATTGTAAATTAATATACAAATATGCTATTGACCGTCGATTGGCGTAGCAATCTTGCGGAGGGATCTTAGACTATTATCTTGCACGAGGCGGGTATTGTACCGAACTGTAAGGACACTTACATACGTCAGCACTATCATGAGATCCGACACCTTGTAACTTCGCTGTTTGATCCAAGGGTTCATAGGCAGGCCCTCCAGTTCCTTTCCTTTCGACGACCTCTGGTGCACCAGGAAAGCTTGGCGCAGAACTGTGGATAAAGAACAAGAAGACGCTAGATAAACGTGGAATGATGCCACGGGAACAGCACCAAACAGAAAGTCGGTGTTCGATGATCTATAGGAGCTAATGATGATGATGATGAAGTTCCTTTGCCAAGTCCCGATCTGTGAATGCAATGCCAGCACCTAGTGTTCACTCTTGGTATACTACGCTCTGGCACAGGAGAACGCATTTGGTTTTCCCCACTATTGCACTGAGCTATTTCGGAGTGTTGTTGTTGTTTTAACGAGGTGTAATCCTGCCCAAATGTCAGACAGGGTCACCCCGCGTGTATTGCTCTTGGCCGGGTCGTTTCGGTACAATGGGTACAGCACAAGTAGTGGTACCGTTCTCGAAGAACCGGCACAACGTCGAAACTAGCCGTGTAGGCCATGTAGGTCATTTGGCGTTACCCAGGGTGCACCAACAGGGAGGCGACCTACTCTTACACACCTCGGAGTGTAATTTCTTAAGGCGATAACAAATACAGCTTTATTGCGTTGCGTGATATTTATAATTTTGGCTAAAACGCGCAAGCCCGAAAAAGTATTGCACAATGAACACACTGGCAGCCCATTTGAGTACTACGAAATCAAAACAGCTGAAGATAGAACTTGGCGATTATGAGACAGGTTACTTTGAACTAAATACATTTTATCTCAACTGTCAAAAACCATCAAGGGCACCCAGTTCGGTTCCGCCCACGACTGAGCGTGATCTTTGTTTGTCGCCAAGGCGCAGGTGCCCCGATTATATCTTAAATGACAACAGATACTTCGTCTTGTCCTCGTGCGTACTCTACGTGGACTCAATATCGACTCAGACTATTATCTCGTTGCAGCCAAGATACGAACACGCCTCTGTGCAGCGAAGAAAGTACGCACGTACGTCGAGAAGCTGCGCACGACACATATAGCTGATATCTTCCCCACTCGACTCTGACACCTGCTGTCGGAGAGCAATCCTCGACCTAACAATGTAACCGCGCAATGGAAGCATATCTCTCACTCATTACGTACCGCCGTTGAGGCCACTATAGGGTTTCAGCAAGCCCGCAAGAACAACTGGTACGTTGAGGAGTGCAGCACTGCCCAGGACAGAAAGGACGCTGCCTACAGGAAGACTTTGCGAAAGGGCACAACCCGCAGTGTGTGGCGAAAACATCGTGAGGCGAAAAAGGAAGAGAGACGGCTTTTCAGAAAAAAAGAAACGAGGCCGAAAATTATATGAAAAGATCCGGCGGATGACGGAAGGTTTTAAGGCCGGGGCAAGTTCCCGTAAGGACAATAATGACGACAGAGTGTACTTAAATTATGGAGGGGGCACTTCTCCTCGCTGCTAAATTGCAAGGGAGATTTCGATCCCGATAACCCAATCCCTGAAGATGGAAAAGTCGTCCCACCACCCGACTATGATTAATTGACGATAGCTATATCCCGTTTCAAAAACCACAGAGCGGCCGTCGAGCTGTTCAAACACGGAGGCGATGAGCTGGTAAAATGCATGCATGAGCTCTTATGCCGAATATGGTGATTGGAATTTAAGAGTGCTCTGCCCAATCCACAAGAAAGGCGATCCCTCTAACCGCACCAACTACCGCGGATTCAGTCGTCTAAACAGACAAACTGATTGGACCTCATCAGTGTGGCTTTAGGCCTGGTAAGTCTACCATAGAACAGATTTTCAAAATACGTCAAATCCTGGAAAAAACCCATGATAAAAGAATCGACATACACCATTTCATTATCGATTTTAAATCCGCTTTTGATAGCGCAAAAAGGAGTTGCCTGTATGCCGCCATGTCTGAATTTGACTTCCCAGCAAAGCTTATGGGGATCCAACAAGTGTTACTTTGGACTAATAAGGCAATTGAGAAGTAAAGTCCTCTCTCGACAAACAAAGATCACGCTCTATAAGTCTCTCATCATACCAGTCCTGATGTACGGCTGGGAATCATGGACAGTGTCTAGAGAAGATGAGATGACCCTTGGAGTATCGAAGGAAATTTAACGATGAGCTTTACGCAGACCTGACCATAGTTCAGCGGATTAAAGCCCAAAGATTCTGCTGGTTGTTATGCGAATACACAAAGAAGCTACAGCACAGAAGGTTTTCCTATGGACGCCCGATTTCGGCAGCAGAGGAAGGGGGAGGCCTCGACTGAGATGGAAAAACCAAGTGGAGGATGACTTGAACTCCCTTGGGGTTTCCAATTGGCGTCAGTTATCGCTTAAAAGGAATGACTGGCGTGCTTTGATACGAAGCGTCCCAAATCGCCTAGGCGGTTAAGCGTCAATAAATGACGCAAGCCAAGATTAGTTAGGCCAATTATATCGATATCATCGGCATACGCCGTATGAGCTTTGCAGAGAAATCAGACATAGCATCATACATGCAACTCCTTTCGTACTGTCAAAAGCGGTTTCTGAATCGACAAAAAGATGGTGTGGGTGTCAATTTTCTTATCGTGGGTCTTCTCCAGGATTTGGCGTGTCGTGAAATTCTGCGCACTCTTAGGATCTAATCTGGAGGCATGCCTTCGTCCGACCATATTCTGCCTAAGAGCTGATGCATGCTTTTAATGAGCTTTTCGCCTCCGTGTTTGAACACGGCATTAAAGTCTCCTAGCACGATTTTTTATAGTGCAGGGGACAGCGATCATATGTCTGTTCAAGTTGGTCCTAAAAGGAGTCCTTCTCTACGTCGTCCGTCTCCTCAGTCGGCGCGCAGGCACTGATAAATGTTATGTTGAAGAACTACGCCTTGATGCGGATCGAAGCTAGACGCTCATTGACGGGTGTGAACGCTGGTACTTGGTGGCGCAGTTTCCTTCCCACCACGAATCCTACACCACGCGCCTTGCTGCGTTTCTGGCCTCTATGGTAGACGTCACAAGGTTCGATGGTCGTCTTGCCTTGCCCCGTCCATCGCATTCCCTGTAGGGCGGTGATGTCAGCCTTTGCATTAACGAGGTCATCAACCAGCCCGGAAGCGGTACCTTCCTTTGAAAGGGTCCGGACATTCCAGGTGAATACCCTTATCTCATGATCCATTTTTCGTTTTGCCGGGTCGTCAACATTAAAAAGAGTTCTCATCCGAGGCTTTGTTGTAGCTTTCATTGAAATTGGTTTTTACGTGGCGGGTCCGAAACCCAGCGCACAACCCGTCTCCGGGGTTTTGAAAAAATATTCCTACATTTCTATAGCGAACCGCTTGCTGACAGACACCCGTTTACAGCCGCGCCACGAAGTGAACAGACGCTGCGAAAAAGACCTCGGCGAGCCCTTAGACCAAATATGCCAGAGTGACCCCACCGGGGTTCCCTCTCCTTCTGCCGCGAGCATATATAGTTCACGTTGCCCAGAGTTCACGAACGAGGACGCAAGAGTAGGGATTGAGCAAGGTAGCAAAGCTGGAGCTGCTTACCCAACCGTATTACACTAAACTGTACAACAATACAATTTGAAAATTTCAAAGACCCGATAGGAAGACGTGAAACTTGACACCTGCTTCAAAAACGAATCAAGCTAAGTACTTCCTTATTGTAGGCAGTATTGAAAAAGAGAAAAAAAAGAAGATAACAAACTTTTAGAGACAACTTTTTTATATGACGCATCAGCAAATTTATAGCGAAACGAAGACATGGGGGTGGGTGGGGGGTGAGGGTTGCTTTAGTTTTGGTATTTTAGTCATCTTTTTTTCTTTCCAGATCATCTTAAAACCTAACTAGTATTTTTTTTTATATTTATCCACAAACATACACATAGTACATTTAAATAGTAGATAAAGATATGTATTTTATAATATTGTGGCGAATGTTCTCAAGAATCGCTCATCTCCCAACTCTAGCGTATTTCTATCACCAGCGTCACTACCACAACTACAGCTTTTTAGATACATGACGTGAGAGCGACAGAGGGAGAGGCAGCTCGCGTGTTTGCGAATGTGGCACAAAGAGGAGATGACGATAGATAAACGCTTCGAGAACACTATTGCACGAATAAACCAGAAAGGTGTAGACATTTCTAGGTTGTGAAGCTGCTGTTTGCTAGGCTATATAAACCGCGCAAAGACAACGCACATCGATCAGTTTATTTTGAAGTGTTGTACAGTGAAGTACTGAGCAGTAAATTAACCCGCGATATTGTACTACGGTTTTTAGTACTGAATAAAGCGTACTACTTATTAAACAGAATCGGAGTGTTTTATTTAACGTACAGTGATCGAACTCAGGGAAAATAATCAAGGAATCATCGAATTCGTCACAATTGGTGTCAGAAGCGGTATTGTTAAATAAATTCAAGGACATTGAAAAGGATAACAAGGACATTGAAAGGGATAACAAGGACATTGAAAAGGATAACAAGGACATTGAAAAGGATAACAAGGACATTGAAAAGGATAACAAGGACATTGAAAAGGATAACAAGGACATTTTAAGGATAACAAGGACATGGCAAAGTTGAATGAGTTGAAGATCCAGCAACTCAAAAACGAGTTGGAACGACGTGGATTGTCAACAACAGGCAATAAAGCAGAGCTACAATCACGGTTGCGAGAGGCTATGGAAGCAGAGGAAATCAATGTTGACGATCATGTTTTTCAGCTTTCGGAAGAGGGAGCGAAAATAGAAGAGCAAAAGGATACTCCGGGTTCAGTGGCAAATGTGGACACAAACTCTTTATTGGCTGCCTTGGCTCAAATGTCAAACAACATAACATCAAGCATGGCATCTCAGTTAGAAGAACAGAAGGCATACATGGCGTCACAGATCAAGGAAGAGTTGATGGAACAGGAAACACGCATAACGTTAAAACTAGAGGCACAAGAGCAAAGAGTCTCATCGCAGCTAGAAGTTGTCAGTGGACGACAGGATAAGATCGAAGCCGAGGTGGATGCGTTAAAATCTCGTATCCAGGAGTTGCAGCTGAATCGTCCAAGTGTTTCCACAAGCACGCCCAAGGTAAAAACCCCATCCTTTGACGGTTCTGTTCCTTTCCAGATATTTAAGCTACAATTTGAGAAGACAGCAGCTGTGAACAACTGGGGCGCTGAGGACAAAGTCGCTGCTTTATTTGTGTCATTGAAAGGACCTGCAGCCGAAATCTTACAGACTATTCCGGACGCTGAAAGAAACAACTATGAAGCGTTGATGGGAGCCGTTGAAAGACGTTACGGCAGCGAGCATAGAAGGCAGATACATCAAATAGAGCTACAGAATCGCTTCCAGAAGGCTAACGAAACATTACAGGAGTTTGCATCGGACATCGAGAGGTTGGCTCATCTAGCAAACGCAGACGCACCAGTGGAATACATCGAGAGGGTGAAAATCCAAAGTTTCATAAATGGAATACGTGACGTGGAGACGAAGCGGGCCACCTATGCCAATCCAAAGAGATCATTTGCGGAGACGGTATCACATGCTCTAACTCAAGAAACCGCATCTCTTTTGAGCAAACCATTGTACAAAGCTCATCGTGTGGAAGTGGAGACGCCAGACTTGGTCAACAAAATCGACAAAATTTTGGAAGCATTGAATGGGGTACAGAAGAAAAGCGATGGCTCCATTAAGTGCGGAAAATCTGGTCATATTGCACGTTATTGTGGATCTAGCTCCAATAATTCCAGTAATGCAAGCGGACGTAAGCGCAAGGCTGAAGGAGATGAGCAAGTCTCCCAATCCAACCAACCGTTAAACTAAAGAGAGTCAGCCGCAAGGGGCGTAGGCTGGCTCCCGCAATTGGATGCCCCATAATCTCTGTCTCACAGATCGGAAGGAAGTCAAGTAATGTTACTGTTGGAGGACTCGTGGACGGAAAAGAGCGTTTACTGACTATTGATACAGGCGCATCTCATTCCATCATTCGATCTGATTTAGTCAACAAAGAAGTGAGGCCATTACATGGAGCAAAATTGCGTACGGCGACTGGTGAGGACACTCAAGTCCAAGGAGAAATAACATGTGAAATCGGAATTGGAAATGTCACCGTACTGCACAATTTTATAGTGGCAGATATTGTTGACGAGATCATAGTTGGTGTGGATTTCTTAAGCAACCAAGGCATCAAGATCGACATGCAAAACAGGACCATGAGCTATAAGAACATGGATGTGCCACTCAAATTTGGTTACGAGAACAAGTACATCAGTAAGCGGGTACTCGTGGAAGATAGTCAACAAATTCCACCGAAGTCGGAGGCAGTCGTTTGGGCAAGGATTGATGGAGATTATGGGACAAACAAATTGTGGGTTGTCGAGGCAGCAAACAATTCAAAGACGGATATACTAGTAGGAAAAACACTGGCTATGACAAAGCAAGATGGACGTATACCGGTAAGAGTACTAAATGAGTTCCGATCGCCGATCAAGCTTTCCAAAGGAGCTATATTGGGACAATGTCAGGAGGTGGAGGTGATTATAAACTGTGAACAGCTCCAGGGAAATGTCTCTACCAGCAACAGTAATATATCAGATAATATCACGGCGTGGACGCAAGAGCTCGAAGAAGACCACCAGAGTAAGGCAAACCAACTTCTACTAAAGTACTCTACCATATTTGACAAGGATGGCTCCAAACCAGGTCGGACCAATGTAGTGAAGCATCACATTGATACCGGTGACGCGAGACCAATCCGCCAAGCTCCTCGAAGTGTTCCATTGGCCAAACGCCAAGTGGTAAGAGAAATTATTCAAGAAATGAGTGACAGCGGCGTGATCGAACCATCAGCTAGTCCATGGAGCTCACCGGTAGTGCTAGTGAAGAAAAAGGATGGAAAAATGCGGTTCTGTGTGGACTACCGGAAGTTGAACGACGTAACGAAAAAGGACAGCTATCCATTACCCAGAATTGACGATACTTTGGACTCACTATCTGGTACGAAATGGTTCTCAACACTGGACTTGAAAAGCGGCTATTGGCAAGTAGAGGTGAAAGATGAGGATAAGGAAAAGACAGCCTTCAGCATTGGAGAGGGGCTGTGGCAATTTACGGTAATGCCCTTTGGACTATGTAACGCTCCAGCTACTTTTGAGAGACTCATGGATCAAGTATTGAAAGGACTGCATTGGAAAACATGTTTGGTGTACCTGGATGACATCATCGTGCTGGGAAAAAGCTTTGAGGAACACCTTAAGAACTTGGAGGAAGTTTTCCAAAGGATAGCTGGCGCCGGTCTGAAATTAAGTCCCAAAAAGTGTGCATTGTTCAAGAAGGAAGTAAGTTACTTAGGTCACAAGGTTACTACGGAGGGAATTTGCACTGCTAAAGAGAAGATCGAAGCAGTAAAGGATTGGCCAAGACCGAAAAATTTACATGAGCTACGAAGTTTCCTCGGACTGTGCACGTATTATCGTCGATTTGTACCGAATTTCGCCAGCGTAGCCAGTAGCCTTCATGAGTTGACCAGGAAGAATATGTCATTTGATTGGAAGAAGGAACATGAAGTGGCTTTCCAAACCTTGAAGGAACGGCTGTGCACTGCCCCAATGTTAGCGTATCCAATCCCAGGCTCAACATTTATTTTGGATACAGACGCGAGCGGTTACGCGATTGGAGGGGTTTTGTCACAGATTGTCGATGGGCAGGAGAAGGTAGTGGCGTACTATAGCCGCACAATTGGGAAGCCCGAAAGGAACTATTGTGTAACACGGAGAGAACTACTGGCATTGGTGGAGTGCATCAAGCATTTCCACAAGTATCTCTATGGACAGCGATTTCACGTCAGGACAGACCATGCAGCCTTGAAATGGCTCTTGCAGTTCCGTAATCCAGAAGGTCAATTGGCACGGTGGATAGAGCGACTACAAAGTTATGACTTTTCCATAGAGCATCGCAAAGGCAGTAACCACGGCAATGCTGATGCAATGTCCCGGCGACCATGTAACCTAGAATGCAAGCATTGTTCGAAAGCTGAGGCCAAGGAAGATGTTATAGATGTGCGGCTAATGACTATAACAACTACGGACGAATGGAACATGGATCAACTAAGGAATTATCAGCTAGAGGACCCAGATCTGGTACGTGTGATGCAAGGAATCGAGCAAAACGAACGACCAACAAGAGAGGAGATGTCAGCAGAGAGTCCTGTTGCCAAGTCATATTGGGCACAGTGGAACAGTCTGAAATTGGTATCCGGTTGCTTACATAGAGTATGGGAAAGCGAAGATGGTCAATGCGCTCGGAAGCTGGTAGTTGTCCCAAGGAAGAAAATCTCTGATGTTTTGAATGAGCTACATAATGGCCCAAGTGGAGGTCATCTCGGAGTCACGAAAACGTTGGAGAAAGTCAAGCAGAGATTCTATTGGGTTGGTTGCCGGCAGTCGATCGCGGAGTGGGTTGCCAACTGTGAGGTGTGCATCAAAGCAAAGGGTCCGAAGTCGAGAAGTCATGGACAGATGAAGCAGTACAACACAGGTGCACCGTTTGAGAGGATTGCCATGGATGTAGCTGGCCCATTTCCTACTAGCAAACTCGGGAACAAGTACGTATTAGTTGTTATGGACTATTTCAGCAAATGGCCAGAAGTTTACCCGATTCCAAATCAAGAGGCAGAAACCATTGCAGAGGTGTTCACTAACAATTGGATAGCGAGGTTTGGTGTGCCGATGGAGTTACATTCTGACCAAGGCAGGAATTTCGAATCAGTCGTATTCCAAGAAATGTGCAAGATATTGAATATTCGGAAAACTCGAACAACTGCATTGCATCCTCAGTCAGATGGCATGGTTGAACGTTTCAATCGAACCTTGGAAGAGCACATGAGGAAAGTAGTGGATAAGTTCCAGAAAGATTGGGATACGCACATCTCCTTGTTTCTGATGGCATATCGCTCGGCAATACATGAAACTACGGGTCAAACTCCGGCAAAAGTAATTTTTGGGAATGATCTGCGGTTGCCAGCTGACTTGAAGTTTGGGATAAATGCTGATGAAGGAATAAATGCCAGGAAGTCCACTAGCATCTTGGAAGAAGAAATGAGAGAAATACACGATCTTGTAAGACAGCGGACGAAGATCGTGAGTGATAAGATGAAAGCCAGATACGACAAAGCCATCAACTCGGAAGGTTTTAAAGAAGGAGATTTAGTGCTGTTATACAACCCACAACGAAAGAAAGGTTTGTCCCCAAAACTGCAATGTAACTGGGAAGGCCCATATAAAGTAATAAAGCGGATAAATGATGTTGTCTACCGCATACAGGCTGTTGGTAGACCACGAAACAAAATGAAGGTGGTTCACCTGGAGAGGCTAGCAACGTTTGGATCGGGAAATGTGTCTGATCGGGACGATCAGACTTAGGTGGAGGGCAGTGTGGCGAATGTTCTCAAGAATCGCTCATCTCCCAACTCTAGCGTATTTCTATCACCAGCGTCACTACCACAACTACAGCTTTTTAGATACATGACGTGAGAGCGACAGAGGGAGAGGCAGCTCGCGTGTTTGCGAATGTGGCACAAAGAGGAGATGACGATAGATAAACGCTTCGAGAACACTATTGCACGAATAAACCAGAAAGGTGTAGACATTTCTAGGTTGTGAAGCTGCTGTTTGCTAGGCTATATAAACCGCGCAAAGACAACGCACATCGATCAGTTTATTTTGAAGTGTTGTACAGTGAAGTACTGAGCAGTAAATTAACCCGCGATATTGTACTACGGTTTTTAGTACTGAATAAAGCGTACTACTTATTAAACAGAATCGGAGTGTTTTATTTAACGTACAGTGATCGAACTCAGGGAAAATAATCAAGGAATCATCGAATTCGTCACAATATCAAAAAAAAAAAAAAAAAATTGCGTTCGAATTTCTCAACTTTGTCGCTAGCAGAGCAAGGTTTCGATCCTCGGACCTCTGGGTTATGGGCCCAGCACGCTTCCACTGCGCCACTCTGCTTATTTTCGAGTCGTTGTCAAATGACTGACAAGAGTCTATGAGGTATTGAGTTAACGTTGAGATAAAGGGAATGAGTCATAATCATATTCGTAAACTCACTGTGAATACAAACAAATGTGCTAAAACCTGTATGTATGTAAACATTTGTTCTATTCACATAAAAATATGTGTACATTAGACTGGGTCAAATAAAAAAAAATATTTTTTTTTTTTTTTTCAAATATTTATTAGGGGTATTCTCTCTAAATTTTTTCCATAAAAAACACAAGCAAATAAACAACTATTGTCTAAAATTTGTTCATGCAACATATTATGTTTTGTTTTTATTCTTGTTGATGTTAGTTGGCGGCCGCCGTCGTGTAGCGGTTAAGTGTTCGGCCTTCTACACCAAGTCGTGGCGGACCAATGCCTGACAAAAGTAACAAAAAATTATTATTTAGAAAAAGAAAGAATTTTTCCAAACGGGGCCGCCGCTCGGCAGTACTTTGGCAAACTCTCCGGGTGTATTTCTGCCATGAGAAGCTTTGCAAGTGCTGTAGGTCCCGCCAACTTGTAGGAAAAACTCAAAAAGCAACACACCACAAGTTGGAAAGAGAAGCTCGGCAAAAATTTCGATATTTTATTTCTGTCAAGAAATATGCATCGGACCAGGTAAAATTATTGCTTTCTTGACAATGACGCTCTTATTTTTTTTTGGCATGCGCCAAAATCCCTGTTTAAAATTTAAATGTCAAATTTTAGGTCTTACTCGGGCCTATAATTGACCTTTGAAATTATTTGGTTTAAAGCGAATTTTGGACTTATCTTATTAGGATTTTACAAAAAAAAAGTTTTTGACTTTTTGCGTAAGCGAAAATGTTACAACGTACTAGTCGCTGGGCGGGTGCAATTGCAAACCTCAATGGCTTTTTCTCAACATCGAATAAATCTTTGAAAAAAAAACTTTACGTCTTTCTTCGTCGACAAAACATCTTTGCTTCTTTTTTCCTCTGAAGCGACGATACAGAAAAGCAGAAATACATGCAGCCATTCTGAAAAAGTTGATTTGTATGCTATTGGCTTAAAATGATCCCCTTCTGATATCTGAATAGCTGATAAAGCAAACAAAAAGCAAATTTCGCATTAAGTAAAAATAATATCGTCATCATTTATTGGCGCTTAACCGCCTAAGGGGTCGTGCATATATGACGTCACGCTCTTTGAGGGGGGGAGGGGTCTGCGATTTGTGACGAAATGTGACATGGGGGGAGGGGGGGAGTAGCACTTACGTGATGTCACGTTATTTTTTGCATGTGTTCTAGCGTGCAACGTCCATGAGCGTTTTCAAATTTAGCACGTTTTTATTCTTTCGATTGGCAAATATTATTTAATAATTAATATAAACATTCTAAATATGTATCAGATTTTATGTCAAATAAATATTGAATTTATATTTATTAAGGGTGTGATGTGACATTCGAGGGGGAGGGGGGGTCTGGCGTTTGTGACTGGGTGTGACATGGGGGGAGGGGGGGGTCAAAAACTACCAAAAATCGCGTGACGTCATATATGCACGACCCCTAAACGATTTTGGCCGCTTCGTACACGCAAAAAAAGTGCAAAGTCTTCACTTCTGAGTAAAACCCCAACAAACCATGAAGCTAGATTTCGATTGGAGATACATTCGAGAGCTAGTCCCATTCTCCAATCTCTAACGTTAGAGGACGACTTGATAAACACTCGAGAATCACAGCGTTCTCCAACAAAATGGGACATAATTCTCAAATCGAGAAAACTATAGTTTTCGGGTCGAATCTTAATATCATTCTCTAATGGGATTCTAATTTGAATTTGCAAATGGTACAAAATGCTCGCCTTTTGGCTAGTTCTCTAACCTATCTCGAATCGAGTTCTACTGTAGTTCTCTACTGTTGCCTTCGAATAGAGAATTGTTAGAGAATTGCCCTAGTTATCTAACGTAAAGACGAAAATTTGTGACATAATAAAAACCAGCCTTAACGTTAGAGACTGTGTTTGTTGGGACTAATACCAGTATTCTGTAATTCTGTCTCATATCAAGTCACTAAATTTGAGATATTTCATCATCATATTTCACATCATATAAGAGAAAGTCACAAGAAATCTACCATAGTCTCTCTCTCGCTCATTTTAAGGTGTGGTGAATAGAAAAATTGCATAAATTTTAAGTAACGCATTTGACACTCGCCCTATAGATGTCGATGTAGCCCAGGCGTTAAGCGTCCGGATAATGACGCGGGAGGTCGCAGGTTCACGTGCCAGTCCGCGAACAGTAAATTTTTATTTTTTTATTTAATTTTTTAAAATTTAATTAACTTTTTTTAAACATATAAATACTTCTTATTCGTAAATTCCCTTTTTTTATTTTTTCAATTTTTTAACAAATTTTCTTTAATTAATTTCGTTTGTTACCACGAAATGTCTCTTTCAGTGCCTAGATACACTTATTTTGGTGTCAACGTTCTTTTGCAATACTAGCTAAAATGGTTTAAAGTGAAAAAGTGTGGTGTAAATCGTTAAAAGCGGTTCGTCGCTACCATTTAGAGCAAAGCTATAATTAGACGCCGGCAAGCAGAGGTACCCGGTACGCTAATGGTAGGCATCTCCGTTTAGCAGTTAAGAATTGTTAGTTCGATTCTCGGTGAAGGCAATATAGCAAGTGTGGTGAGGCAACGTGAGTAAGTGTGGTGTAAATAGTAGGTTAGGTTAGGGATTGACGCTCCTAAACCCACACCGTTACTCCTGCTCGAACCATTTATATGACTTAATGAAGGCCATCAAGTCCTTTATATCCAGCTCCGCGACCTGGCGTAGGCTAACCAGGAAGGGAACTCCCAAAAAGCGCATTCTCGCGCCATTTAAAGTCTTTGCAACTCCTACAGCATCGTCGGTAGGGCACAACTCCTGGTCTTTCTGTGTGCTTGCCAATAAGGCAGTGCCCAGTTAATACACCTATTAATTTGAAGATATCTCTTCTCCTTAGGACATAAATGTGTCTTGATCTTTTATGATCTCATTTCGGCCAGTTTTGTTTGGATGTCCGGCACCCTGGGGATTGCTTGGTGGAGAGTATACTCTTTCAGCATTAGCTTGCATGTGGCAAACGTCATACCTAAGGGCTCTTTATCCCGAAGAACCTACTTGGTCGTGCCCTGCCTCGCAAGTTTTTCAGCCCTACAATTTCCTTGAATGTCCCTATGTCCCGGGACCCATGTGAGGTTCACGCGGTTTTTTTTGGGCCATCTCTTGTATAGATCGACGACAGCTGAGCGTCAGTTCAGAGTTGAACGAGTAAGAGCCAAGGGATTTGATGGCCGCTTGGCTGTCGCCTGGCGTCCATGATTGCTGAGAATTCAGCCTGATCAGGTAGTCTGAAGGAGAGCTCAAGGTTCAGATCCTTTGAATAAGCCCGTCATCCAACTATACCGTCTAACTTCGAGCCGTCGGTATAAATGAAAGTGCCGCCATGAGTAGCGGGACTCCGATCAGTCCTTTCCCATTCTTCCCTGTTGGGAATGTTTATTTTAAAACAGCTATGTCCGACCGTTGTGTGTCAGCGGAGGAAAACTGTAGGATCCCAAAATACTGTGGTGCTAGACGCAGAGCCGATGCTACTGCTACCCGGTGCCCTTCCAGATCGAGTGGCAAAATGCCAAGAATGGCAACGAAGAACTCCACGTTGGGCGTTGTTCTTAACGCACCACTTATACAGGTCATACAAGATCTGTGGACTTTACCTAACAGATTTAGGTTTGTTGCCTTGCAGGCCACCTCACCACAACTCCATAAAGCATGATTGGTTGAATGATTGCAGTGTAGATCCATTTGCATATTTTAGGGCTGAGCCCCCATTTCTTTCCAATGGCTCTTTTGCACGTGTAGAGTGCAATACACGCTTTCTTCTGGCGCTGAAGAACATTCTCCTTCCAGGTTAGTTTTCTATCCAGAACTGTGCCTAGAACTTGGCTTTGTCAGTCAAGTTCAGGGGCACGCAATTCAGTTTTGGTAGGTGGTATCTTATACCGGTTGGTGAAAAGGACAAGTTCGACTTTTTCCGGGTTGATGCTCAGTCCGCAGTGCGAGCACCATGAGGAAACCTTTCGCAGTGCTACTTGCATCAAGTCGCACAGAGTTTGTGGGAATGTGCCCCTATATGCAATAGCTAAATCGTCTGCATATGCCACTAGTGTAGGTGTACGTGTAAATATGTATGGTGTTAAAATAACACTTTTTTTAGTTTATATATACAGCAGCATCTCAAGGTTGTTCCTTTTTTAGCGACAACTCATGCTAATTGGAAACGCCAAGGGAGTTCAAGTCATCTTCCACTTGTTGTTTCCATCGCATTCGAGGCCTCCCCCTTCCTCTTCTGCCAAATTTGAATTTTCTAAAACGGGTGTCGCGTCCAACCGCACTCGGCAAACCCGATTTTTAATTTACCCGAGATCGCATATCACTAGAGTACATGTACTTATTTATGTGACTTCATCTGTTTTCTATCATGCATACGATTCACAATCGAAACCGCCAGCTAATCATAATAGGCGCCGTTGAATGTAGCATCGTTGGTGAGGAAGTCATGAACGGATATGATGTACGAATCATAAGCCATGTCATACATTTGTCTTACAACGTCAGTCAGCCAGCATTAGTTAGCAGCGTCTATGGCGCAGCATTGACTTGTGGCGGCGCCAAACGGTTAGGTACATATGCACCCGCAAAAATTCGTTTGGGTGCAAAGTCCATTGTAATCAATAGGACACACTTGTTTTTTACGCGTGAAATTGTTGATTGTATGTATTTTCATAAATAAGTATATAATACTTAAATGGGCTGCCAAACCTTTTCGTTTTTCCCAAAGTTATAAATATCACGCAACGCAACAAGGCTGTAGTAAGTGCAGAATTTGACGACGCCGCCGTACTTGTAGCGGTAGCCCACCGGTGGCGATCTCGACTTGCTAGCCTGCAAGGTGAGAATCATGGGCATGGGGCTGCGCTGCAAATGTTGGGGTCTATCAGCTATTACGGTGGAGCTCCCGACGGAGGAAAATCAATCGATTTCATCAGAATTTAGTAGTGAATTCCGATAAAGTCGGCGAAATCTCTATCGACTCTCCCGAATTATTCCCAACGGGAGCAGCACCAGAAAAGCTGATATACCCCGCTGTGACTTTTGTTCCATCGAAGGCTGCGGTATACTCCAGTCAGTTCCTTTAATAATAAGAACACAGTGATTTAATGGTAAACTTTCAGTCGGCTAAGGTGAATAGGGGTGATCGGTAACTGTGCACACTGCGCAATCTGCGGAATTCGGTGAGGTATCGGTGGATTGTGTTGGCGTTTGGGGTTTAGGCAGCTGCGGTGAATGTCGGTAGATTGAGGACAAGGCGCCGACGGACGGCGGAGTGGTGAGTCGCTATCAAAGCGTTCGCAAGACGGTCGGTCGGTGTCAAGCCACCAATGAACGGTGGACAGGCTGGCTGGTTGGGGAATGTCGGGAGGGAAAAGGCCGAAAAATTGCCAGTGAGGAAAATGTTCTACGGATCAATCTGATAAACTTTAACTACACAATTTTATTCTTTTCGTGCGTGTCGTGTCGTGTTTTAGTGATTTTTTTCCGCGCGTGTTAGTGCCTACTTTCGAAAGTCTGTTTCGTGACTGTGTCGGGTCGTGCAGCAAAAATCATGCACGCGACCATAACCTCAACCATATCTATTGGGGTATTTCACAGCTATTCCGGCGGAGCTCTCGCAATAGATTCCATAGAGATCACACCAACTTAATTGAAATTCACTGCCAAATTCCGATGAAATCGATTGAACTTTCCGATGATTTATTACATTTTCTGCCATGGTTTCGACTGCGGTTTTATGACGGTGCGTTGCGCGTGTTAATAGGCCTTTAGGAAAGAAGATAACGCTACTTATGCTAAGAGTTTTAAGGATGGCGTGCGAAGTTGTTTACTTACTTTGTATTGTCTAAAATTAGCTGGCGGTGCCGCTGCAATCGCGGCTCGAGGGCGCCTCTTGCTGAGAAATTTCACTCCTCGTCTGTCTAAGACGCCTAATGAGTACAGTCTACCTAATATTTAAAAATATACACTTTGGTTTGATGCATGCAATGGGATGGGGGGACTGCCAGCAAAATGAGTGTCTAAGCGCTGAGGCCCTCCCATTCAAGGACGGCGGTATCGATTTCTGACTGCGCCCACAAGACTAGTTTCTTCCAATTTTTGTTTATAGGTTTTTTGCTTTCCTATTGGACAAGCATTTCCAATAGGTTCGCAGTCTAGCTATAACCCTAATGTGCACTGTACTATCATATTCACGCGTATTTATGGAAATTTTACGAGCTGTATTTATTTTTGCACATTTGAGCGCGCTTACCTATGATAAGGGAATATGTAAAAGCTCAGCTCGGCTTCCAGTCAGCAGCGATTCAGGTCAATCGCATTGGGCTCTTATCGCCCGCGCTTGTTATCAGTTGCTGCCCGCGCCAAGACTTTGTTTACTAACAGATCGTTGCTAAGCTTTTCACAATGACTTGTCAATTAATCATATTTCGTATATATGTACATACACGCACGCATACATTCGCAAAGTGTTTACAATTTTGTGTGCTGCTCTGTTGGCGTTTTTAAACAGTTCGTCAGGGTTTCCCTGCGTTTCGGCGTGATTTTTTTTTGTTACATTCGATAGACATACTCGCTGCACCCGCTGTTGGCATGAACTAAAAATAGTTAAGTGTGGTCAATATATTTTTTTTTTATTTAAAAGAGAGATGTTCGGGATCCACGGTAAGAATTTTAATGCGTAAATCTCTAATGGGATCGTCTTAGTAACTTCTGGGTAGCGATCTTAACTGCCCGCAGCACGTCCACTAATTTGTCGGTAAAACCAATGTCATGCCGCTACCTAAACCGGACTCACTGAAAACTTACAAGCGGGGAAGGTAAACAAGCCAAAAAGGTAAACCCGTAGAGGGAAAACAGCAGAAAGAGGTATAGGAATAATAAAAACTAGGCACCGGGAAAGCAAAAATTAAAACAAAGTGATGTTCCAAAGCTCAAACAGAATCAGTCCGCCAAAACGTCAGTTACCGTGAAGTACGTCAATATTAGAGCAAATTCTATTTTGCCATATCCGTCGTATCTGTTGTTACGCATACAAACACCCGCAGTATACTTTGCTGTCAGTTGTTTCAACCTACTGCGGACTGATTCTGCTGAACGCTTTAGTAGCACCCATCTCTAGTTTGCGTGCGGTTATTCGCTGAAACCAAAAATTGAAATATAAAACGATTGTTTTGCGGCTGGCGCTAAGCGTAGAATAAATTTTTCTGTATGTGTGTTTCTATATATAATATCACGCAGCTTGAAAGTGATTGAATTGTTTTCGAAACAGTCGCATCCGTATCCTCGCTTGCGTTGCGTTCATCGTAAGTACATCATACAGGGTGCTCAGTTTTGAGGAGATATTTTTTCTTTTATTCCCATGAAAAAGAAAGCAAGTTTTCCATTTGCAATTTGTATTCAAAAATCTATTTTTTTATGAGCCAAGCTTGTACGCAGTTACACATTTTTAAGGCATAATTTTTTATTTTTTATAAAGAATCAGATTTAAATACCAATTCGGCAACCTGTACTTGATGGTTGAAGGCTGTCGATCGTCAAAAAGTCGAATAGGAAATCAGCTCGTGTAAAACTGACTTTAGGTCAAAGAAGAACAAATATCGCGTTAAAATGAAACACCCAATAAACATATTTACTAATGAATTTATATTTACTTATTTTTAAGATGACCTGCAAATAAGCCAACAGATTGGAGGCGAATGGCGCTGAGTTCAATTGGTGCGAGACGAATGTGGTAAACAAAATTGCGGTTTGACTGACTTGTTTTGACATTCGTGGTGTCTTTTTATGAAATTCTCTACGAGCATGTTTATTTTTAACAATTAAGGTTTGATTAAAATAATAATCTATAGCAGTCCATTTATGCTGGTAAATATTTTATAAAAACAAATTATTTCCCGAACTTTGAAAATTTTGTGGACTTTTGACCAGTCGAATAATTTTTATCAAATTATTCTTTTGATTTTTTTTGCGAAAACAAGTTGAAAAATGCTACATACAATACCAACTACGATGATTTCCATCTTGTCAAACCGCTTTGTATTGTTGCTTAGAAATTTTTCATCACCTTTCGAACCAAGGAGAGGAGATTAAGAAATTCTAAACCGCAGTGTGTAACCATTACACCAAACACTGCTTTGATAAAAATTATTCGACTGGTCCAAACTCCACAAAATTTTCAAAGTTCGTAAATATAATGACCAATAATAACAATACTAAAATTTCAAATTATTTCCCGATAAATATATTTGCTGATTTTATTTTGGGAAGCACTTGAAAACTTACTTATTCAATTTTTTATTTTCGTTTCCTTCCTTTCCTTTAATTACCTCTTCTTTCGTTTCCTCTTCTTTCCTTTCCTTTTCTTTCCTTTGCTTTCCATTCCTTTCCTTTTCTTTCCTTTCCATTCCTTTCCTTTGCTTTCCTTTTCTTTCCTTTGCTTTCCTTTCTACTCAATTCCTTTCCTGTAATTTCTTTTCCTTTCCTTTCCTTTCCATTCCTTTCCTTTGCTTTCCTTTTCTTTCCTTTGCTTTCCTTTCTACTCAATTCCTTTCCTGTAATTTCTTTTCCATTTCTTTCCTTTCCTTTACTCAATTTTCCTTACCTGACTTTCCTTTACTTCCTTTCCTTAGCTTTCATTTCCTTCTTTCCCTTTCCTTTCATTTCCTTTTTTATTTTATTTGAGTTTCTTTCATATGAACTGATTGTATTATTTTTGCTACTAATTTTTAATCGGCCTCTTTTTGCTTTGCGTGTGTTTATTTTTGCTCCCTTAACCAACAAAGTAAGTCTTGTGCTCACACTCAGACTCTCCTACAAAAAAAACCAATGAAGGTGGTCATATCTACACACAGAACAGCGGCTCCAATAAAGTGAATACCTGTTTAGCATTTGTAGTGGTGTGACTTTCAAATAATTTTTTTGATAGATATTATAATTAATTTTTTTTTAATTTTTGGTTTGTTGATGCACACACACCTCGAGAAGAGCTATCGATACATGTAAAATTTTGTATATCTTAGAATTATGGTTATTGCAAAAAAAGGGGAAAAACTTTTGAGCATTGCACATTTATATATAAAAGATACTTACCTACAACGCTCAAAAAATCTATGTTTTGTATGAGTTAATATTAATATAAATGTTATTTATCATTAGCTTTATTTTCTAATACTTATTTAATTTTGTAATATTGTTACTTGCTTTAACAATATTTATTGTAGCGAGTTATTTAAATTCGATTAAATTAACTATAAATTCCATTGTTTCTGTGCGTTTCGTTTTTTTTTTTTGTTTTATTTAACTAAAATCAATTTAACTAGAAATAGTGCTTTTTGGTAATAATACAACAAAAATCATAAATTTTTCATTAATCTAAACGAATACTCATAAAAAAGTTTGTAAACAGCACAAGCCACGTTTGATTTTATTTAATATATTTACATACATTGGGTCATATTCATAAAAAAAGCTAATTACTTTTCAAACCTTTTTTCTCAAATTGATGTCGCACTTTTGAAAATTTGAGAAAAGCATTTGCGTTTTTTTTATAAATCTAACCCATTGTTTTATTTTTGTATGATATAACCTGTTGCAACATCTCAGTCATATTTTTTGTTTATAAAAATATAATATCGTTTTTCCTTTCAAAAGTGTGTTAACACTTTTGACCGATCCTATACGGTTGCTTTATAACATTACGAAAAATAATAATTTAACTTTTTCACATCCATACATATCTACTTATATCACATTGGGCTCATAATCCACTTATTTCTACTTAAATATTTACTTAAAATTTTTTAAAATTATTTTTAACCTAATATTGTAAATTCTTTAAACAAAAAATTCGTATGATTGAAATTAGTGAGGTTATGGTTTACATATAAAAAATGTAGATGCATTAAATTCGTATGAGTACAAATTGGTTTAATTACTACTATACGTCCATACACCACACGGGCATGTTTTCCTTTATACTTCAATAATCGGCGTCGCAATATGACTTAAGCTCAGAGTAACCACACGGACGCCGGCAACATTCATGTATGGCACCTTCGAATGGTTGTCGTAACTCGGATTGCTCGCCGGCAAATCGTTTTAGGCTGGACACATGACCCATACCAACACTATCAGCTAAAAATAAATTCTTGAATTTAATAAATATTTATTTTAAAAACTCAGTATTGTTGTAGGAATGGACGTTTCCAAAAATGTCTATACCGAGTATAGAAAAAAAATGGCGGGACTACTTAGGGATCATCTCGGGACTTTTCGGTATAGTTTTCGAGCTGTTTTGGCACTATTTCGGGATTATCTGTCTAAGTCATAAAAGAACTTGGAATACCTCCGAAAAAAATTCTGAAAAAGTTCCAAGAACAATGCTGAAATTATCTAGAAAACGTCCAAACCAGAAAGTATTTCCGAAATTACCCTTAAAACAGTACTGCAATATTCTTGAAGTTATACCCAATGATCCTGAAATGATCCTGAACTAGTCCTACAAGACTCAAATCACCTCAGAGACTCTATATCTATACTTCTATATATTTTAAAAGCCGTTTTTTTCTGGACCGCAAATCTCCAAACCGAATTAAATGATATTTTGCACGTAGTTTTTGCTTGAGCCCGACATGGTTACAGGCCAAACAAAAATTTAAGAACCCGGAAAGATTTAAAATGGTGTAGCGATTAGTCCCATATGAGATCCCGTTTTAGATATATTGACCAAAATGTGGACTAGAAGTGGCCCTAGATGGTGTCCGTTGGATATGGGTATCAAACTAAAGATAGTGACGAGTGTTTGAACTTGGTGTAGTTGTTTCTCCCATATTAGATCATGTTTTTGTATTCTAGTGTGTTTGCTCCATATAGATATCAAATGAAAGGTGTTAATGAGTGTTTTAACAAGGTGTAATTTTAAGTCTCATATGAAACCCCCTTTTTCTAAGAATTTATTAACCCTCCGATTAGCGTTGTCATGGCCAGACGAAATTTGATAATAAAGGTATGAAATGGCTATCGATGAAAATGTGACGTCTCCTCAGATGACAACGCTAAAATGTGACACTAACAAGTTTACTACAAAAAAAAAACTCATTCAGACTCGAAATAAAGTAGCTACTAAAGTCAGCGTCAGATTTTTTGACAGATAGGTCGTTGGAAATGGTGTCAAAAAGGTAACTTAAGTACCTACTTTATTTCGACTATGAATATGCTCCATAAATTTTTAATTTTTTTTGTGAATTTCCCTTTATCATATAAAGGGAATCAAAACTTGAAAAGTCACAAAAACTTTTCACAATTGGGTGGGCTGCAATAAAGTTATTCATAAAAATTAGGTCGTCCCTTCTGGCCAGACTACATAGTCTATCGGAGGGTTAAAATGGGAAAAAGTTTACAACCATACACAGCTTTCTGGAGTACCGTAAACGACAAAAAAAATAAATAATTGAAATGTGTTTCTCGTCGTTACGTTAAATTTGCGGGAAGGGCGGAAACCTAACTTTTATAATTTTCATCCTCTCCGGATTCCGAGTAATTTCTTTTTGTTTCTGTCTTGCAAAAGTGCTTAATATTGGGGGTGTACTTACGAAATTTTCGTGATAGCGAATAGTAGCGACCACCGCATATCAGACGTATGGCATCTGAGAGGTTGGTACTGCAGTAACGTTTGAATTCGATTTCAGTACTGCCGCCGGGTAGTACGGGTATAGCTTCCGTACAATGTGATGAGAGCTCCACAGATAGCACAAAGCTAATCACGCATAGGCTTACGCATAGTAGGTTAGGAAAATTCTTGGTGTGCTGTGAGAACATCATCTGTAAGGAGAGTCATTTTGTTTTAGTACTTATAGATTTTCTTTGTTATAGGATATCTTATATGATTACTCTAAATATTGATGCTTTCCATAGTGACTTTCATATACATAATCTTTATTTTTATGATTTTTAGGTCAATAGAGTAGTATTAATTTTATGTGGCCCTAATCTGTTAGGATGGATCCTCGTAAAGCACGATACCTATCTCCTCTTAAAGATAGCCAAGAGAGACTAAGCCAATGGAGGCTTTCCCCCAGTTTGTGGCTTGCTGCTTTGCATTTTTACCTACAAATTGGCGAGATCTACAACCCGGAATATTGGTGTAGCGAATTATTCGCAGGGGCATATGAAGGCAGTTTAGTCCCAACAAACACAGTCTATAACGTTAGAACTCGATTCAAGATAAGTTAGAGAACTAGCCAAAAGGCGAGCATTTTGCACCATTTGTAAATTCACATAAGAATGACATTAGAATCCACTCGAAAACTATAGTTTTCTCGATTTGAGAATTATGTCTCATTTTGTTGGAGAACGCTGTGATTCTTGAATGTATCTCGAGTCGTCCTCTAACGTTAGAGATAGGAGAGTGGGGCTACTTCTCGAATGTACCTTCATGTTTTGTTGGGGGTGCCACAACCTCCAAGAAAAAATAAAAATGATTGATGTGCTTTCATAGAAAGGGTTAAAGGTGTGAATAGAGGTAAGTTGAAATGTTTGGTGAGTGTAAACGTGGAGTTTAGAATATGCGCGAGGTAGAAATATCTGTCGTAAGAGGCGACTAAAATACACTTCGACCCCAGTAACGGGCTCAGCGATATCGTACTCAGGCAGTCGGGCTAGAACCACAACGTCAGCGGTGTTGCAGTGAGAATGTAGTCTCATTTCAAGAATAGATGTGCCGACCAAGCAGGGCGTAGTACTGTTACAAAAACAACAATAAAGGGAGAGGCAAGAGTGTGCCAGACACATGAAATTGATTAATGCCTACTCATCAATCCACCTAAAAGAGTTAATGTGTGAATGTTTGTAGCGCGACGCTTCTCTTATCGCTAAAAAAAACATTCATACATACATAAGATGCTTGTTGTCGGTGCTGCTCCGATTGTGCATATTCGCATAGTAATTAAAATTAAATGTCGGTGTCATATTGTCACTCAAGTTGAGCTTAAAAATAAAGTAGTTAATCTGTTGTAATAAACAAAAAATGTTGATTGGAACCCAACAGTCTATAATATAAAAAAATAAATGTAAATAAAAGTCTGTGTGTGTACTATGTAAATGATATCAGAATTAATGGCAATAAACATATATTTATATTAGACTGGTGGTTTCAATTCTGAACTTAAAAATTAGCTCTCAGAAGAGAGAAATACGCACAGAAAAAATTTCATGTAAAATCAACACTTTTTTAACAATTTTTCAGGTTGTTATTTTAACATGAAGCTCATGTTGAATAACTACACTTCGTGTTAAATTAAAATGTCTTCCTGTTAAATTTACATGAAGCTTATGTTGAAAAACTTTACTTCGAGTTAAATCGATTCCCTTTTCATTTAACATGACCTCGTGTCAATTCACATGACTTCCGTTATGTGTAGAGGCATAGTCATAGTCGAAATTAGTACCTACTTGAAACATTTGTGGGTTTTACTTCAAAGGGATTTTTTGGGACTAACTTTAGAACCTGCTTTATTTTCACTATGACTACCTACACTATAAGAATTTTTTTCAATCACGCTAACGTACACAAAAACTAATTGTCTCACAGAACATCATATGTATTTAAATGTGTGCACATGAGACTGTCCCAAAAGTGTATGGAAAAAACTGAAGGCTCGGAATTTTATATGCATACCCGCTATATCAGTGCGTTTTCACCTAAATAACATGTGTGCGAAGTTTTATTGTTCTAGGATAACGGCAACCCGTCCGATTTTGAGTTAAAGTTAAAAAATAGTCCAGTAAGGTTTCGAAAATTACATAATTTTAATATTTTCCTCATATTTAAAAGACTGTGCAACAAATCTCCACCTTTGAACTTTTAAAAGGATTAAAGAATTATTTGCCAGGATATTGAAAAAACTTATTCACGAGAAAAGGGCATTGGAATTTCAAAAGTGTTTTGGTAGATTGCGTAATAATATGTTTTCAATCAAAAATAATTGAGCACATCTTGAAAATTTGCACTTTTTATAGGTCCTACACGGCGTATGAGTAACATTTACCTATTCTGACCCTACAATTTTTGAACCTTTAAAGGATATTCTGAGCATCTGGAAGAGTATAAAAATACTGATTTACTAATTACGAAGCCCTTAAGGGGTAACCATACAGCAATATGAGAAAAACGAGTACATAAATCATTAACTTAGCGAAACGCAGTGGAGTGTAGTACGATTTTACTGATAAAGCTAGGTACAAACATCGAGTTTCACGTGAAACAGCTGTCAAAATCCATACAAAAATTTCTTGTCGTGAAATAGCCATGAAATTTCGCTTCTACTTCACGGTAAAGTAGTACTGAGTTCACGACCTGAAAATATTGCGCAATATGGCATTAGCAACATTTTTTCACGACTTTTTTAATTGTCGATGTCATTTAAAACAGTGCGAAAAGTGACATTTGTTGACATTGACCCTTGAAAATGGAAAAATAACATAAGTGAGATAAATAAACAAAGAATAAATGAAATAAAAAAATGAAAATTGCTAGCAACATTTTCACGACAAGCCAATTGCATGTTGCCGGTGATTTTTGATAGAACTTGGGTTAACCCCGAATTCCGTAAGGTGTCTCTAGCCACTAATAGAGACAATTCGTGTTCCAATTCCATGTGGTCCAATTACAAACCTCAAATGACAGATCTCAATTTTGTGACTTGAAATGAGACAAAATTACAGAATTCAATTCCGGGGTTAACTTCAACTGCAAGACGGCATGGGTTGCCGTGGTCCGAATTGCATTAAACTTTGTCTGGATAGTTTTTGATGCATAATTGTAAAAATTAGGGGGTATGCGTTTGAATAAAATCACTTTGAAGATTTGGGACAGTCTAATGTACATATAATAATTTTTAAAGTGTCTAGCAATTAAATACTTGAAGAAATAAAATACAAATGATTATAAATAATAGCGCATGCATGCCAGGCAATTACTACAATTTTAGAAATTTACTATGCTTTTTACTACACATTTGAGCATATAAAAATGCTCGATTTGTGAAATGCGGTATCCCCACTTGTTGGCGATTTCCTAAACAAAGATAATCTTGACTTAATTCATTAATTTAGAGTTTAGCGCGAAATGGTATAAAATATTTACGACAAGCGCGTGTTTTAAATTAGACAAGTAAGGAAGTCTAAGTTCGGGTAAACCGAACATTAAATACCCAGCGGTAGTTTTCATATGATTTTCGAAATATTCCATTTCGGAAGTGGGCGTGGTTGGAAGGCGATTTTATTTTTACGATACTAGTATGCTTTTTGCCAAATTTCATCGTCCTATAGTAATCAATTTACCACAAAAATAGTATAAAAGATCCTAACATAAAATAGCATATAATGGTTAGTATCAGTGCAGACTAAACCATTCCTGTTAAGTACCTAGGTAAAGATTACAAAATTATACAATTTGCTTATTGTCGTGAAGATAGATTGCAAATAAAAGTATACAACAAAAAAAAAGTAGTAATCAGTTTAAAAGTTACGACCAGTCGAATTTTAAAAAAGACCTCCCTTAAAAGTGGGTGGTGCAAGATTCTATAATTTTAAACGGGCTACTCACCTGCCAAGAAATGTCAAACGCCATATAAAAAACGCTCAAGAAATTGTCAAGAATTGTTTTCACATGTCAAATTTTCTTGAGCCAATACTCAGATCATAAGAAAAAATACTACAATTTTCGATGGTTGGCAATGCCGTTTTACCTCAAGAAATAAATATGCTCGTATATATTTCTTGAGGTAAACGTGCAGATTCACGGCAAAGGTGAGTAAATATTTCACCAAACATGTTTCATACATTTTTATAGCAGTAATTTGCAAAAAAATGGGAGATTTGATAAACGTCAAATTTTCTTGACCAGGCATAAGAAATATATGCTCGTTTTTTTCTTGAGGCATTTCTTGGCAGGTGAGTAGCCATTTCAGCTACCGAGATATGTCAATTAATGTGATTTTCGATATCGAAAAAGGGGTCGTGGGGACGATTTCGCCCATTTTCAATAGCAACCTACCTTGGCTAGAATGTAACCTGTATACAAAATTTCATGCAAATATCTCAATTTTATCGTGTACACGGACAGACGGGCGATTATTTTGTGCCGTTACGTAGTACCGTTATATGGACAAAATTATAATACTCTTGTACTAGTACTAGTACGCTGGGTATAAAAAGCAATTTACTAAGGAATCTGCTTGCGTCTGTACTCACGATAACTGCAGCAGATAAAAAATACTCTACAAGACAGCTGACCATCATATGAGGCGTCTTCGGAAAGGAAGTGCTGAAGGGTAATCAGCATGCGTAGCAAAAAATTACCATCAAATTTTTACTAGCAATGTGAAAAATCTGATGTATTCATACATGTGGCGTTAAAAGCCCCTAAACATTATTTTGCTTATTTTTAAGGTTGACGTATGTAGCTGTGACACACTCTTGCTACAAGAAACTTATGAACGTTAATTGAAATGCAAAATTTGATTCTTTATGGAATTTGAAAGAACTCCAACAAATTGAGGTTGTCTAATTTTGTTTTCTTAGGCGTTGCTGACTTTTGCTGTCTTTGACGCGAACACAAAAACCATGCAAAAGTTGAAGTAAATGGGCTTTTTAAAAGTAAAGTTTTTTTATCCTGAAATCTAACTGTACTTATTTGCACTTATCAAATGTTTAGACTCAAACAAGTGTTCAATTACTTGTAGTTTCTTCAACTGCTGGCATTGACCATATAGTAAGTATACAAAATGAGCATTGACACCAATTTAAACGAGGCCAAAGTTAAGTAGAATGAGCGCGACCAAAAAGACGGCAAACCTAACAAACAAATTTGAAATGTGAGCGAACTTATTTAATTTTTTTCACTTGTACACATTTAATAGTATGTGGACATTGCCAAATTTTAATTGAATCTGATTTGAACTTCTATATTTATAATCAGCGTCAAGGGCGCACGCGGGGGGGAATTAGTTTTTAAAAGTCCAATCAATAACACTGGTTTACAGCGAAAAAATACAAAGGAGTTCATGCATATGGGGGAATTGGCACTGACATACTGAGCTGTGAACATATCTTTAAAAGTTTTTGTAAGGGCAGGTTTTCGAGATATCGGTAATTTTGTGTTTTTTTAGGTATCACTTCATTCAAAAATTCTTTTCGTCAATGTTACAAAAGCGAAGGACGCAATCGAACGCAAACCTCGTTCCGAAAGAGGGGAAATTAAAATCGCTTCTAATCTACAAATCTTGGTTTGCGTCATTTATTGGCGCTTAACCGCCTAGACGATTTTGGCCGTTTCGTATCAAAGCACGCCAGTCATTCCTTTTTAACGATAACTGACGCCAATTGGAAACGCCAATACCCATATACTCCAAGGACCATCTCATCTTCTCTTGACACTGTCCATGATTCCGAGCCGTACATCAGGACTGATCTTCGTTTTTCGAGAGAGGGCTTTACTTCTCAATTGCCTACTTACTCCAAAGCAGTAGTCGGCACGGAGAGAGCGCTTGCTATGTTAAAGCATTGGAGTTTTCCTCCCAGGAAAGGAATTGCCGGCCTATGGTCCAAAATAATACTTGTTGGCAAGAGTGATTCTCCGTTGGAGTTCTAGACTGACATTATTTTCGGTGTTAATGCTGGTTCGCAAATAGACGAAGTCCCTCACCGTTTCAAATTTGTAGCAATCAACGGTGACTTGGCTGCCAAGGCGCAAGTGCGCCGTTCTTTCTTTGATGACAGCAAATACTTCGTCTTGTCCTTATCCAAACCAGAGAAGGCGGCGCTTACTGCGCGGTTGTTAAGGCCAATGATATCAATATCATCGGCATACGCCAGCAATTACACGCTCTTGTGGTTTATCTGCTGCTCGAATTATCTTCTCCAAGATCAGGTTGAAGAAATCGCACGAAAGGGAGTCGTCCTGTCTGAAGCCTCGTTTGGTTTCAAATTAAATTAAATTCCATTCTGGAGGCATGCACTCGTCTGACCATATTCTGCATAAGACCTGATGCATGCTTTTCACCAGCTCTTCGCCTCCGTGTTTGAACAGCTCGGCGGCTAGTCCATATTTTCCAGGAGATTTTTTGTTTTTGAGCCGGGATATAGCCATCCTCACTTCATCATAGTCAGGTGGTGGGACGACTTTTCCATCGTCAGGGATTGGGGTATCGGGTTCGACGTATCCCTCGCAATTTAGCAGTGAGGAGAAGTGCTACCTCCATAATTTAAGTACACTCTGTACGTCGGTTACCAGGTCGCCATTATTGTCCTTATAGGAACTTGCCCCGGTCTTAGCACCTTCCGCCGGATCTCTTCATAGAATTTTCGGTCATCATTCCTGTCAGCCAGCACGTTTCTTTTTTCTGAAAAGGCGCCTCTCTTCCTTCTTCGTCTCACGATATCGTTGCCATACACTGCGGGTCGCGCCCGTTCGCAACGTCTCCCTGTAGGCAGCGTCCTTTTTATGCGAGGCAGAGCTACATTCCTCATCGTACCAGTTGTTCTTTCGGGATCGCTGGAACCCTATAGTGTGCTCAGCGGCGGTACGATGTGCCCCCATTGCCCGGTTACATCGTTAGGTCGAAAAATGCTCTCCAATAGCAGACACAAAATAAAAGTGTTAGTCTTCTTACAGAATTTGAAGTGTTAGTTTTCGTAAAAAATTGTAAAAGTGTAAGTTTTCGTATGACACGTCGATATATAGCGACTCCAGCGCCATCTAGCGAAAAAAATATCCTATGTTGAGAGGTCTTATCCGAAAATATAAAGAAAAAATACAAACTTTTTCATTTTTTATAAAAAAATACAAAATTTTTCATTTTTTTTTTACAGTCAAGTTTGTATTTTCATTATTTTTTCGTTATTTTTTTTTTTATTATAGCTTGCCCCCGTGCACCAATATGGTAGTTGTATAAGACCGTTTCTTTAGCACAATAAATAGAAAAAATACAAGAAAAAATCAGAGAAAATACGTAGTGTCATATAGCTACATATTAGAAAAGTATATTTTTGCAATCTTACCGTGTGTTATTAATTTTTTTCGATCGTTGCGTACTTGTGCACTTGAGCGATTTTTGAACATTATATGCTTGTGAACACAAAAAATAAAACTGATGTCCCTTTAATTAAATTGGCTGCTGACTGCTTCGTGCTAATGTTTATTTTAATTATTGGATTTTTTTTTTTAATTTCTCGTTTTTCACTAAAAATTATTTTCGCAGGAACTTTTGTGTTTTTTTAATAGGTGAGTTAATATTACAATGATATTAGCCAAATTTAATTTACGTATACAAATAATTGAAATCACAAATTGCAAATCACTAATAAATTAAAAACGTGTACATATATTTTTTTTTCGAAGATCACACTTTAAAATACAATTTAAATTAATAATTTCGTATTTGTTTTGGAGTTTATTTAGTTTTTTTTTAGCGAGATTAAATTTTTTCCAGCAACTTTTTATTTAGTTTTAGTGAAGAGAGTCACTGCCGAAAATTTCAATGCTTTATTTACGCTTGTTGTATTTTTTTGGTGTTGTGCGCTGTTCGCACTGTTTCGGTGTGAGCTCAGCATTGCTCTGGTCTCAGCTTTAGTGTATGCACTGCTTTGGAGTCTCTTCAAGCCGCAGCTACAATGTCGTTTGTTTGCCACTAAAACTGCTGCCGCTTTTATTATAATTGTTATTATTATTACTATTTGTTGATATTATTTATTGTTGTTGTTTTTGCAGATACGGCCGCTTACCACACATGCATTTATGTATGTATGTTTGTTCGTTGAAAAGGAATGTGTGTAGCTGATCCACTCTTGCAGGCGTCGTTTTAATTTTTTTTAATCTAATTTTTTGTTTTTCTTTTTTTTTGTAAATGGCTATTTTTGGAATCGGCCTGTTTTTAGCCTACGACATAATATACAATGTCTTCACAGCAAACGTCCGTCCAGCAACAGCTAACCACAAAGCGTGAATGTTCGTCGTTACGATTGCGATTGGCGAAGCTTGAAGCTCCACTTACTGCTCGCAACGCTATGTATGTATAAATAACAGAGACCGATTTTAACGATTTTTTTTTTTTTTGAAAATTTCAATTCAAAAAGTAAGTTAGAAAAAATATAAAATTAGACTTTTTATATCTAATCTTGGCTTGCCAATAACTAATGACGCTCAACCGCCTTGGCGATTTTGGCCGCTTCGTATCAAAGCGCGCCAGTTGTTCCTTTTTAGCGACAACTCATGCTAATTGGAAACACCAAGTTAGTTCAAGTCATCCTCAACTTGTTGTTTCCATCTCAGTTGAGGCCTCCCGAATTCACCTTCTGTGCTGGAGCCTCCTATTCCATTCGCATAATATGACCCAACCAGCGAAGCCTTTGGGCTTTAATTCGCTGCACTATGGGCAGGTCTGCGTAAAGCTGGTACATCGTTAAATTTCCTTCGATACTCGGCGTTGGCATCACGGAAAGGACTATAAATTTTCCGGAGAAATGTTCTCCCAAATACTCCAAGGGCCATCTCATCTTCTCTTGACACTCTCCATTATTCCATGGTATGATGAGGGACTTATAGAGCGTGATCTTTGTTTGTCGAGAGAGGACTTTACTTTCCAATTGTCTACTTAGTCCAAAGTAACACTTGCTGGCAAGAGTGATTCTCAGTTGGATTATTTTCTGTGTTAATGCTGGTTCCCAAATAGACGAAGCCCCACACTGTTTCAAATGTGTAACTATCAACTGTGACGTGGCTGCCAACAGTTGTTTTTTAATAGAACAACATAAGTAATTTTTAACTGTTAATTTTGACTTGTGTAGTAAAAGTCAAGTTTTAACCGTTATTTTTGACATTTTTGATAAAAGTCATTTTTGAATGATATTTTTTACTTTCATAATAAAAGTCCAATTTTGAATGTTATCTTTATCTTTTATGAAAAGAGCAAAAAAAAAACAATTAAGGCCCGGTTTTTCAGTGCAAGTTTAAACTTCAGTGCGAGTTTAAACTTAGTTTAAACGCCCAATTTGTAGTAAGTAAGTAAGTATATGTATGGAATAAACTCTAGTCAACTTTATCTGTGGTTTAAACCTGCACTGAAAAACCGGGCCTAATTATTGCCTTTTATTACAAAACTCATAACCGTTATGATCCCTGGTAAATAACTTCGAAATGCTATGTTGGTTTGTACACACTATGCTAATAAATAAGCGAATTCCTTATCGTATATCTTAGCGCCGCTTACAACAATGTCGTAAGCTATTTTTAGTTTGATCTGTGCTATAGTTAGACTTGATGTTTGAACTAGTGATGTTACGAATGTAACATTTTTGGCATTCGTGCATGCGAAAGCGGAGTAAAAATATTTATATATATTTTAAAATACATATTCTTGAGGGAAATGGACTGTTGAATTCTAAAACGATATTAGAATTTAATAATGGTGTATGGCGTATGTAAACATTGAAAAACATGAACCGAATTCCTATTTCCGCCATATATTTTTTTTTGTGGCTGTCTTATTCTAACAATTTCGAATCGGAACGCGGGCAGCAGGAAACTTCTGATTTGTTGATTTTTTTTTTGTTTCAGTATGTTTCCTAAAAGTAGAAAATTTCGTGGATAAACAGCGGCTAATTTGACAAATTAAGTACCGTACAAAATAGGTAAATTAAACTACCCTGCAAAAATGTTTGGATCAGGTATTCTAATTTTGTGATATTGGAGTACTCCAATAGTAATCTTTTGCAATACCCCAGTGGACCACCTTCAGCTTTTTGAAAGCCGAGTTGCCATTAGGCAAATCACTTGTTTATTAAATTAAAAAAGAAAACAGAAAATTAGTAACAGTGGAGTCCTTTGCCAGGTACGCTCCGTATATACTCCCAAAGTACTCTGACTGTAGATACTCCTTGGAGAAGCGGAAACCAAGTGAAGGTTGGAGTAGGTGGTCCAGCCCTGGGACATCGCAATGTTAATTGGATACAATTTTTTTATTTAAAATTATTTTACATTTGGAGTATTCTGATACTCTTTAGATATCGTACTGAGTAATCTCGATTTTTGCAGTGTAAAGACTGATTTACAGGGATCGATTTTTCTAGTCGATTTTCGCTGTTTTACCGTGTAAATAGCAATTTGATCGATTCACACCTTGTATTTGAGGGTAGAACGCAGTGGAACGACAAAAATTGACCAGAAAATCGACTCGTATAAATCATCCTTACGTTTAGTCCGGCTTTTATGAAAAAGGTTGTAAGGTGGATATTTCGCATGAACCAAGGCGAATTCATACAAAGTGGTTGCAAGCGAATTCGCGTTGACATAAACACACAAAATGCATGGATTTTGTTTGCTCGCACTGGAAATGTCAGACAAAAAAGAAACATATGCAATTTGACAGCATCATCCGAGTTTTTCTCTGCCATGGAAGGCTTCTCAGCAAAAATGCATTTGCTATGCGGAAGAAGTTAGTATATGTAGGGAAAAATTCAAACCAGCACACAAGCCAAATGCATTTTGGTGGCGAAATTTTACGGCTTTAATTGCTAAATGATTCGCTTGTTCGAATGTGAGTTCAAATAATCGCTACATCCCTAGTTTGCATACTTGTTTGGTCTGTAATTGAATTCGACAACATTGACTGGATAACAAACACAGTAGATTAACAGCTGTTGTGTCTTGTTAGCTATGTTGCTGCTCATTATTGGGTTGTTTTTGTTGTTTAAGTGGGTTGTGGTTTGCTATGCGCGCTTTCAAATTGCATTTGTATTTTACTTACTTGGTCTTTACGCACGAAGGCTAAATATACATTTGTTATCTTTTGTTGTTGTTCTTTTTTCACAACGCATTCAAATGCTGCACGAAACTAAATTACGTTTCCAATGTTATTTGTCTTGGAATGCTACTAATTTGTATGGTATTTTTGTTTGTCGCGCCTTCACGTTATGATCGATAATCTTTGCACTTTAATTAATTGTTTATTTGTGTACATTTTTCTTTAGCGTGGTTATTTTTAGTATCTAACGAGAATGACTGATAATTTTTCACAGCCAAATTGCAAAGGACCTCATAACACAGTAGGTAGTACCTACCGATGCACAGTGGGAAATAATTGAAGTTTACTGTTCATAATCCTCTACAGCCTTTATTTTTCATCCGATTTTGATACATTTTTTCTTTTAAATGAAAGATTTTGAAATTTGCAAGAGCAAAGCTGAGCCCGATTTTTGAATTTCCGTTTGTTAACATTGTGTTTTTGGGTGCAAAGTGGGGGAAAACTTAAAGAAAACTTTTTCCAACTTAATAAAATTATTCACAAAATTACCTGCAAAGTTTTATGAAATTGGGGCTTCACAGCAGCTTTGGAAACTCCTCTCAATTAACATACAGCAGTTGCATACTCCACTCACATTTCGAACCATGAAATCAATGACCGAAATTGACGCCAATTGGAAACACCAAGGGAGTTCAAGTCATCCTCCAATTGTTGTTTCCACCTCAGTCGAGGTTTCCCCCTTCCTCTGCTGCCGAATTCTGTGCTGGTGCCTCTTTGTCCATTCGCAGAACATGGCCCAGCCAGCGAAGCCGTTGGGCTTTCATTCGCTGCACTATGGTCAGGTCTGCGTAAAGCTCGTACAGCTCACCGTTAAATTGCCTTCGATACTCCCCGTTGGCGTCATGGGAAGGGCCATAAATCTTCCGGAGAACTTTTCCCTCAAATACTCCTAGAGCCATCTCATCTTCTCTTGACACTGATGAGCGACTTATAAAGCGTGATCTTTGTTTGTCGAGAGAGGACTTTTCTTCTCAATTGCCTACTAAGTTCAAAGTAACACTTGTTGGCAAGAGTGATTCTCCGTTGGATTTCTATACTGATAATATTTTTGGGGTTAATGCTGTTTCCCAAACAGACGAAGTCCCTCACAGTTTCAAATTTGTAACTATTAACGTGGCTGCCAAGGCGCAGATGCGCTGATTCTTTCTTTGATGACAGCAAGTACTTCGCCTTGTCCTGTTTGGTTTCAAATGGCTCCGAGAGGTCCTTCCCGATATTGACCGAGCTGTTGGTTTTGCTCAACGTCATTTGGCAAAGACGTGTAAGCTTTGAAAGGAAGCCAAATTCAGAAATGGCTGCATATAGGCAACTTCTTTTCGCACTGTCAAAAGCGGCTTTCAAATCGACAAAGAGATATTGCGTGTCGATTCTCTTATTTTGGGTCTTCTCCAGGATTTGGTGTATCGTGAAGATCTGTTCGATGGTAGGCGTACCAGGTCTAAAGCCCCAATGGTAAGGTCCCACCAGTTTGTCTACGGTTGGCTTCAGTCTTTCATACAATACCCCAGAAAGAAGCTTATATGCGATATTAAGAAGATTGATTTCGCGGCAGTTGGTGCGGCTAACGGGATCGCCTGTCTTGTGGATTGGGCAGCGCGCACTCAAGTTCCAATCTTAGGAGCATTAGCATGCTTTTTATCAGCTCTTCGCCTCCGTGTTTGAACAGCTCGAATATAGCTATCCTCACTTCATCATAGTCGGGTGGTGGGACGATTTTCCCATCGTCAGGGATTAAGGTATCGGGTTCAACGTCTCCCTCGCAATTTAGCAATGAGGAGAAATTAGTCTTCCATAACTTAAGTGTACTCTGTATGCCGGTTACCAGTTCGCCCTTATTGTCCTTGCAGGAAGTTGCCCCGGTCTTAAAACCTTCAGTCATCCACCGGATCTTTTCGTATAATTGCGCCCGTTCGCAATGTCTCCCTGTAGGCAGCGTTGTTTTTATCCGAGGCAGTTCTATATTCCTCATCGTACCAATTGTTTTTTCGGCCTCGCTGGAACCCTATAGTGTCCTCAGCGGCGGTACGCAATGAGTGAGAGATATGCTCCCGTTGCTCTCCGATAGCAGGTGTGAGGTCAAGGTGAAGCTTTCCTTCCGTTACTGTGCATCGATATTGGGACCACGTAGGGTACGCACGTCCAGAACGGGTTAGTTATGTCTGCCCTCGATCACGATATGATCAATCTGGTTTCTGGTTCTCTGATCGGGGGACAGCCAAGTTGCCTGCTTTATTCGTTTATGCTGGAACCTAGTAATACTGATGACCACATTGCGAGTAGCTACGAAGTCAATCAACCTAGTGCCCTTGGGGGATGTTATGTCGTGGAGACTAAATTTTCCAACGGTAAGACCAAAGACTACTTCCTTGCCACCTTTACATTAAAATCACCTAGCACGATTTTTATATCATGTAGGGGGCAGCAATCATATCGCACCCTAAATCAAAAACCACCACATCTCAAACGTTTTTTAGGTCACTTTCTTGACATAGATTGCCTAATAAAAAGTTACTTCAAGAAATATATACGAGCTTATTTATTTCTTGAGGTAACCAGGTAAAAGTGCTGTATTTTTTTTATGAACTGAGTATTGGCTCAAGAAAATTTGACGTGTGAAAACGTTTATTGACCATTTCTTGAGCGTTTTTTATATGGAGTTTGACATTTCTTGTCAGGTGAGTAGCCCGCTTAAAGGGCACAGCGATGGCAAGTTTTTAAAAATCAAATTACTTTTGTGCGAAAGTTACTGCGATGTTGAGTTTGTCTCTTTTTGATTTAGTGTGCGATATGTCTGTTCAAGTTTATCATAGAGGAAGTCCTTCACTACGTCGTCCGTCTCCTCAGTCAGCGTGTAGGCACAGATAAATGTTATGTTGAAGAATTTCGCGATGCAATTCGCTTATAGACGCACGTTAACGGGCATGAACGCTAGTACTTGCCGACGAAGTCTCTTTCCCACCACTGGCCGCTGGGGTAGACGTCACAAGGTCCCCGACGGTTGTCTTGCCTTGCCCCATCCATGGCATTTCCTGTAGGGCGGTGATGTCAGCTTTTGCATTAACGAGGACATCAACCAGCCGAGCAGCGGTACCATCACTTAAAAGAGCCGGGTCTTCAATATTAAAGAGGGTTCTTATCCGGCGCTTTTTGAAGTTTTTCTTTTGATTTCGTTTTTACATGGCAGGTCCCAAACTCGGCGCACAACCTGTCTTCGGGGTTAGGAAGAAAATATTCACACATTTATGTAGCGAGCCGCTTGCTACAAGACAGACACCCGCTTGCAGCCGCACCACGAGGTGAACAGATGTTGCCCAGAGTGCTTAACCGGGTAGCTCATTTAAAACACACGTGTGCGGATGTATATTTCATGCCGGATGGCAAAAGTCTATTGCAATGTGAGCGTTGCCCTTTACCATCAAACTCCATTACACTCCAGTAGTGCGTTTCTGTATCACGATTTCGTTATGAAAAGTGTTTCTGTATGAAAAAAAATTCACCTTTCGATAGGTTCGTGGTGTGTTTAATAATGGTAATGCAGTATTATGTAAAACAGGTAATGCAGTGCGCCACAAGCGCTGCGTGACAAATATGGCATTTGGCGCGCGCCGCTCAGTGCTGTCAGTAGCCTAAAGGTGCGGGTACACCTAGCGATACGACGCGACGCGACCATATAGTGACCTATTTGATCAACATTATTGTGGCGCGTGGTGCTGCTGTCGCTAGGTGTACTCTGCTCCATAATGCAAAGAATATTTGGTCGCGTCGATCGATTATACTTGCCATAACATAACGCTAACGCGTTTACATTGATTTCCAAAGGGTCGTTCGAACAGCTGATTAGCGTTATGGCTATGGAGTTAGCGGTAACGAAGTATAATTAAGCCTTTAAGCGGGTTTACATTGATTTCCAGAGGGTGGTTGGAACAGCTGATTAGCGTCATGGGTATTATACTTGGTTACCGCTAACGCCATACCCATAACGCTAATCAGCTGTTCGAACCACCCCTTGGAAATCAGTGTTAACTCGTTAGCGTTATGTTAGGGCAAGTATAATCGATTACATTGGTTGTACTTGGTCAAGAAATTTTGACGTTTACCAAATTTTTTTTTTTTTTTTTTGCAAATTACTCTTATAAAAATGTATAAAACATATGTGGCGAAATCTGTACTCACCTTTGCCATGAATCTGCACGTTTGTGGTAAAGTGGCGTTGCCAACTATCGAAAATTATGGTATTTTTTCTTATGAAGAGGGCTACTCACCTGCCAAGAAATGCCTCAAGAAAAAAGCGAGCATATATTTCTTGTGCCTGGTCAAGAAATTTTGACGTTTACCAAATTTTCCATTTTTTTGCAAATTACTCCTATAAAAATGTACAAAATAAGTTTAGCGAAATATGTACTCAACTTTGCCGTGGATCTGCACGTTTACCTCAAGAAATATATACGAGCATATTTATTTCTTGAGGTAAACCTGCATTGCCAACCATCGAAAATTGTAGTCTTTTTTCTTATGAGCTGAGTATTGGCTCAAGAAAATCTGACGTGTGAAAACAGTTCTTGACCATTTCTTGAGCGTTTTTTTATATGCAGTTTGGCATATCTTGGCTGGTGAGTAGCCCGCTTTAGCAGGGATCCCTGCAGTCGACTGCCGCAACACACCCAATGTAATGAATCGCGGTAGAATAGTCGGATCATGTTAAAACCGATTTATGGGTTTTAGAAATCTTATTATAGGGATGCGAGCTACCCATGATCGATCTTGTAGCTTGAAGTATCATCTTTGTGTCCTAACTATCGAACATTTGTGCTATATCTACCTTATTTTTCGCTTGGGGAAAGTTTACAAATTTGTAAAATTGAAAAATACGCATTAATGTACGCGTTTTATTCGTAATAACACATTGCAATACACGTTAATAAAGTGTAAGCAAATGCATAACTAAAAAATTTACAATAGCAAATGTTTTAAAAAAGTTAATTGATACCAAATGTTGCGGAAAGCTCAACCTGATTGTCTACGCTATTTTCTACCCTTGTTGCGTTCGGATAACTCAGGCGCTGCCCAAAGTGAAGAACTAGCACGCGTACTTGTTGAAGTAGGCCACTACGAAAAATGTAAGTAAATGCGTGATGTAATTCTTCAAATTGATTTGATAAATTTGCATTTTATAATGTTAGCTCATGCCCAAGAAACTGTACAACAGGCAGTACATGATGGATTGCTTAAACCGGCCATTGCAAACAGTAGCGGATCAAGCCGAGTACCAAAGTTGTTACGATTGCCAACAGTGGATGAGGTTAAGGTAATTATTTGGCTCAACTTAAAAAAAAAAATCGTTTTAGTATTTGGCCTAATTAGCTCTAGAAGCCCCATCGTTTTGATATTTTAAAGCAGTACTATGGGACAAAATGAATAAATTGGACGTTTTATAAATTTTTTTTCACAATCACGTTATTCTACAGTGCTTCCATAGCGTTGTTTTTGTTGTAACAGTACTTTGTCCCGCTTACTCAGCGCATCCATTCATTGGTTTTACCGTTGCCAGATAAGAGCCCGTTAGTAGCACCTCGTGGTATTAGCCCGCCTGGAAACGATTTTTTTGCCAATAACAGGGGTCGATGTGTATTTGAATCACTGACATGCAAAACTACCGCGAGTATATTCTAAAACGAATTGAAAACCCCGGGGATTGATTGACCTATGTACTACACATCTACTTGTCTTTTACAAAGCTATTATGGATAGCGAGAAAAAGGGCTGGCCCTTTGTGTTGTGGTTTTCTGTAGAAGTACTTCGCCCTGCCTAGTTGTTGTTGTAACGAGGTGAAGCCCTGCCTAAATGTCAGACAGGGTCACACCGGATGTATTGATCTTGGCCGGGTCGATATAAAAAAACGGCCCGGGTCGGTTCGGCAGGATAGGTACAGCACAAGTACTGGTACCGTTCTCGTAGAACCGGCAATACGTAGAAACTTGCCGTGTAGGCACTGCCTAGTCGGAAGATCCACTTATAAAAACATTCCTTTGCCGTTCCAGTGAATAGCACCTTGTAGTACTAGCTCGACTGTTTTGGGAACGGTTTCGTTTTCTTCATTCATATATATGCTTTTTCGATTTTTCTATACAGAATTATGAAAAACAGAATTTTATAAAAAATAATTAAAAAAAAAAAAAACAATACTGAATACCGGTCGTAAGGCGACTAATATACACATTAGGGTGGTCCACATAATCAAATATAAAATTTTTTCAGGCCTGACCCCCTAGATACTCTGCGGGTTAGGGGTTTAGAATATGCCCGAAGTAGGCATACCGGCCGTAAAAGGCGACTAATATGCACATAGGTAATGATGTGCTAACTCGATGGTTTATCTACGGATATGATGCCGCTCACCTCTCATTGCCTTCCTTACGGATGGTATGACATAGAAGGTTGCACTGGTCATACCAAATGGCTACCGCGACGGTCGGGCAGTATCGCAAGGGAGTACCGTAGCGTTCCCGGCTCATATCTGGCCAAGGACTGTCAATTTCGACAATATACACCAAAAAGTTGAGTATTTCTTACAACTTTTGTGCACATTATCTCGCGACTTACAAATTCACACTTGCGTTATTGTTCCACCGGGGAAGCGATATATTGAACTACAACCTCTTAAAATTTTAAAGTGTTACTACCAATAATAATGGAGTTATACCCAATCTATACAGCTATATCTGTATGCGTACAATGTAGATTTTTTTTTTTTTTGTTAATCCTGTAACATTTTAAATCTGTCAGTTGGGGCCTTTGTGAATTAAGGTGATGAAATATGAACATATGTAATACCTAATTATTAAGCGTTTTGCAAAATCTGTACTAACAAAATTACCAAACTAACTTTCTACTCTTTTTTCCTTAACTTTTTTAAAAAACATACATTAATGACCATTTTATTCACAGAAAACATTCTCACATGACTTCTATTGCTTCGAATGCCACTTACCTGGAGCTTTAATACATTGTCGACAATGTCCGCGCACATTTCATCGTCTCTGCTATCGTAAAGATCCGGAAAAGCCAAACTATCCGGTACCATCAGGAAAATTACAAAAAAATCGTCCGCCAGCCTTCAGTTCAGACACCGATACTGATTCCGATGTTGAAGGTACAATTCAAGGTTCGGCTTCATTTGATTACGAAAGCGATGCACGCGCTGCGTCCTCATTATTGCAAATGGATCCATCATCATCATTAAATAGTTGGGCACAACAACGTTTCGCCGATGAAATTACAGTTGATAGCACCTCATCACCTGTTCAAGCAGCGTTTGAAACGTTTATTGAGAGTGAATTGGGTAACACGACAAATTCGTCAACACTTTTGCCTAGTCTAAACGATAGCAACAAATTGTTTGGTGAAGATTTCGATATTGAATCGAAAACAAAAGTAGATGTAGTTTGTTTAGGAGAGGTGCGTCCACCTACACGAAAACGACCACGTACGATGACATCAAATGTATCGTATAAAAGCGAAATCATGCAAAATGAAGAAAAGGAATCTGATCTTGAGCTATGCACATGTTGTAGGTTGTTGAAAACAGCTGAGATACGTCATCCGCCGAATATGCAACCAGATGAATTATGCCATCTTATCGAATTTACATTTGAGCGTAATCGCTCATGGGTGAGTGTTACGGGACTTCAACAACTCCTATACTGACCTGTTCTGACCTTCAAACAAATGGTTGATTCCATTTTAAGTCCATTTCGTTTAGTATCGAGGGCTGAGTGGAAGATCAGCTTATTTCAAAATATTTATTTTAAAAACCCTGAACTTATTCTATAATAGGGCGCTTTTGGAATAGATTGACCTTTCACTCAGCCGTTAATAAGAGATTTAAGGTGGGAGGTGAAGGACAGGCTAGTATCGGTATATCAGCGATAGAATTGTATATCTCATCTACTCTTGCTATATGTTTTAATTAACGCTCATTTATTAGGTCAATCACGATGTACTTGGTTTTTTGGAATCCATGAAACTACCAAGTCGATGTAAAACCGTTGTTTCAAAACTACTTTTAAAATTCCCTGGAAAAACACTGGATCATCTGGCAGCAAAACTTGAAGCAAAACAATACAAGTTATTAACTGAGTTTATGGTGGACGTACTAGATCTACAGCATAGTATAGGAGTATTTTTTGGACGTGAGTAAATTTTTTTTTCATAAAGTATTAAGTACAGTTATAACTACATAATTTACTTTACAGCGAATGGCACAGAAATGGAATCCACAAAATGGATGGTACGCGACATTGGCTACGATTTATCAGAAATTCGTCGCTGTCCCGACTGTTTTCGGCACTCACACGAAAAGCACTCGAGTGTGTGGTTTGCCAAGCCATGCGTACAACGTCACGAATTAGTTTTTGCCAAACACAGTGGCTTTCCTTACTGGCCTGCCAAAGTTATACGCCTTTTACCAAATAAAAAATATGATGTACGTTTCTTTGGTGGTAATCATTCGCGTGCTCTCATTGAATCGCGTTTTATACGCTCAATTGATACGGATATTAAATCGTTAAAGATTGGCAATAAACCGGCTATTAAAAAAGCTCTAGAAGAGCTGCGTATACATCAGGTGCTTGCAGCATATCCACCAAGTATATTCTCGTTTCATGCAAACAAATCCGAAATGGAGCAAATTATAAGAAATGCCGTACAAAGGACCGCAAATCAATTTATGGTTAATTCAAATAAGGGACGAAAGCCGCCACCACGGCGTCAAACTATATGTAATACTGTGCCAAATATTAGTATGAACAAGTTGTTTATGGATAATTCGGGCGATGGACACTCATTGCCCAATGTGGAACCAGCGCTGAGTGATAGTGGATTTGTAAATGAGACAGAAGCTAGATTGAGAGCTAGAAGGTATTTTTTACACCTTATTAAATACGCAATACAATTGACTTTTTTATAACAATTTTCTTAGAAGTCAGAAGAAGTCGCCGAAAAAATCAACACGCTCATCAAATGCCTTAGTCGGTGTAGCAGATCTTAAACAGGTTAAAATTTATTGTCATATTGTGGTTTTCTATTCTTATTTTTAACAAGTATTATTTTCCAGGTCCAAGATCAACTTGATGACGCCCTAAAACTGGTAGCAGCAACGCAAAAAAAGAATGAAAAGCTACTGGCAAATATTGATAAACTCAAAGAATCAATTAAAAAGCACGAACATGAAAAGAAAATTCTCAAGCGAAAGCAATGGGTACGTAATTTAAAAGCTGTTCTTTGCCTATTCTATGAAAAATGCAACACTTCGACTTCTGAGTGTAATATCACCCTATTTCAAAATATTCTTTAAAAACGCCCTATCACAAGATTTTTCTCAATAACACCTAATTTCAAAATTTGATTCAAAAACGCTCAGCTGAAGTCTTTCCATCATTTTTTCCGTAAACTTTTCGGGACGCGATTTTGCTTATTTTAAATGGGAGTACTTTACACAAGAATATCATGCTTTTAAGCGGTTTTGAAGTTATTAACAGTCGAAGTTTTGGTTATAATAAAACTAAGTTTTGCAAAAAATGTAACCGATTTCCTTAAAAAATATTTTAATATGTAATTTACTATATTTTTATTTTTTCCTTCAGTGTTATTGGTGTCTTAATGAGGCTATTTACTTGTGTTGTTTTCGTGCTGCTTATTGTTCACAAGTTTGCCAATCGCGTCATTGGAAGGATGGACATAGCAAAGTATGTAAGAATCAAAGTGATCAACGTCAAGCGTCTTCGACTACGTAAAATTGCAATATGTTTAATGGCTCTTCCACTCTATTTTTTATTTTTTCTTAATATTTTTTTGCCAATTGGTTCAATAATGTTTTCATTCTTCACATATATATTTAGTTTTAAGTTTCACGCCCTCCTTTTTGTCTTAATCAATATCAATTAATTACAATGAAGTTTTTAATTTAATTTGAGTTATTCATTTTTTGTTTATTTTGGTTCTAAATGTTTAACTTACATCACTTCTGAATCAAGCACAACGCTATACATACATAATTATGTATACATGTTTATATTTTGTTTTTATTTATAAGAACGCATACAACAATGAAGGAAATTAAATATACTCAAAGATATGTAACGGAATTGAATAAAGGAAATGAATAATAAAGCAATGAATATATCTATATGTACCTAACTAACTATATTAGTTTAATATTTTCAAGCCGTGGTTAAACCTTTTTACGAATGCATCAATGATAAAAATATCTATGCTGACAAGAGCTCTTCTTCGACGTTGACTTCAGGGAATGTGAATGTTGCAGTGTCTTCAAAGAGTTTAAAAATGGAATTGAAGAGATAGTCATTGGCATGCAGTGCTGCAGGCAGTTCAATGTTCCATCTGATAGTAAAGCGGAGCCCATTGGTCCCAAATGTTTGGCATAAACTTAACTTTTTTAAAGAGTAAAAATGGAATTGAAGAGATAGACATTGGCATGCAGTGATGCAGGCAGTTCAATGTTCCATCTGATAGTAAAGCGGAGCCCATTGGTCCCAAATGTTTGGCATAAACTCAATTTTTTTAAAGCGTTCGGCAAAGGCTTGTGTTTTATTCAGCAGTGGAATATCAAAAGTTTGTTTTTAAATAAAAAAGCATTAATATGATTAAATAAGTGAGTATAATATATTATTATTAAGTTGTATATCTTCTATTGGGGGGGAGGATCGAAAAATGACCAGTGTGGAAAATGTTATACGGATCAATCTGATAAACTTTCATAACGAAACTATACTGTTTTATTTTTTTCTGAAATCCCATGCCAACTCCCTCAGCAATAAAACGTAAATACAAACAAAAAATTAAGAAACTGCCCACTCCTTTAGAAAAAAACAAAAGCAAATAATAGGATTTTGTAACTTATTTTTAATAGCGTTTCTCATGATCTTTCTTCTTTTCACAGTTTAAGTCGTTTTTTTTGTAAAGATGTATGTATTTGTTTTAAACAATGTTGAACCAGCAAAAAATACACAACTCCACTTGATGCGTTTATTTTGGTCCCAACATATCAGCTGGTTTGACCCATTGCTCGAATTGTTCGGCGGTCAGATAACCGAGTTTAATGGCTTCCTCTTTTAGAGTTGTGCCATTCTTATGGGCAGTCTTAGCAATTTTGGCAGCTTTATCATAACCAATGTGGGGATTTAATGCAGTGACCAACATCAGCGATTCAGCCATAATCTTACCGATGCGATCGCGATTCGCTTGTATACCACTAACACAATTGGAAGTGAATGTGCGAGAGCCATCAGCTGTGAAAAAATTAGAAAGATACGTATATAAATATAAGTACATTTTCATACTGGTTTGTTAAGTCCCTTTTACTTACATAGTAGACGAATAGAACGCAGCACATTCGACACAATCAATGGTTTGAAAACATTCAATTCGAAATGTCCATTCGAACCACCCACAGTTACCGCCACATGATTGCCCATCACTTGCGCTGCCAACATGGTGAGCGATTCACATTGTGTTGGATTCACTTTTCCCGGCATAATAGAACTGCCCGGTTCATTTTCAGGTAACATAAGTTCACCTAAGCCGCAACGTGGTCCCGAACCGAGAAAACGAATATCGTTACCAATCTTCATTAGACTAACCGCTATCGTATTCAAAACGCCATGCACCTCCACCATGGCGTCGCGTGATGCTAACGCCTCAAATTTATTTGGTGCCGAAACGAAGGGCAAGTTTGTGAGTTCGGCAATGCGCTTAGCACATTTCTCCGCAAAACCGATACGTGTATTGAGACCAGTACCCACAGCAGTGCCGCCCAAAGCGAGCTCATAAACGCGCGGCAAAACAGCATCGATACGATCGAGCGCATAAGCAGTTTGTTGTGCATAAGCGCTAAATTCCTGACCCAATGTCAATGGCACAGCGTCCATTGTGTGTGTACGTCCAATTTTGATGATATCCTTAAATTCGTTGGATTTAGCTTTAAGGGCGTCGTGTAAAATTTTTATGGCTGGTTTTAGATTGTTATTTAGCTCCAGTGCGACCGAAATATGTATGGCTGTGGGGAAGGTATCATTCGAGCTCTGCGACTTATTTACGTGATCATTAGGATGTACGGGAGTTTTTGATCCCAATTCGCCACCCATCAATTCTATGGCACGATTGCTTATCACCTAGAAAAAAAGGAAAGACGTATTTATTTTAACGAATCAATTAGTGATATTCGTCATTTATCAAGGTTGATGTATAACTTAGTTTGGTATTTGGGTCAAGTAGTTTGCGAGATAACGGCAGATATACAAAATAAAAAATTAAATAGGACTAGGGGGACCTAGATGCCCACAGATTCATTATGCTGCATCTGAAAAATCTTACTCCGTCTCGCTCTCCTCCTGTTCTTTCTGCTCTTTTTCTCCATACACTTATTTCGATCTCTATCTTTATCCACATCCCATTCCCTATAAATATCCCTTTTCTCTATCCCTATCCCTATCCTCATCCTGCTCTTTAACTCTATTTCTACCCTTCACCTATTATTTTTTTCTTGAAGTGTTAGATATTAATCCCATTTACCCTTTAACCATGCCCACTTCCTTCCCTTGACTTCCTTGTTCTATTAGTATATTTTTTTTTTCAACGGCATGCAGTATTTCGAAATTAAAAATTTTTTAAACAAACGTCGTTTAATTTTTTCGAAGATCTTAATTTTGAGGTCTTTGACGACTCTTAACACAAAAAGTGGATACCAAACGAACAAGGAATCAGATCACGCCCACAATTTTCCTTAATTTTTAAAATACAGCAATTGGAAAAGCAAATTTAAAAGTATCTAATTTCGAAATTCGAAAGCTCATAACTAAATTTTGAAGGCTAACTTGGAAAAACGGGGTATGTAGTTTTTTTTTAACTATGTCTCAATCTCTTCAAAAGAGTTGGCTAGATCCCATACCCAGTCGGCTGCTGTACAGAGTAATTGGTATACCTCAAAAAATTAGAATCAGGTGGCAACATATGTTGATATTTTTTCAAGGTTGCCACCTTGGTACAGTCTTGGAATGAAGTGCACATCTACATAACACATTTCATACAAATCCTGTTTCCGAAGTAGATGATCCTCCTATACTCAATTATTTTTCGAAGCTTTCTCTCTCAGAATTTCTTTGAGGAACGCTCCATCTCAGATCTTTTTTAAATAACGCCCGATTTCAAAATCTTCCACGCAGCAAGTTCTTTACTTATGAGGCGGTCTTAAATTTGTGGTGATGGTTTGTGGCGTGAGGTTTCTTATGACATTTCAAATACTCACCTCATTCACATTCATATTAGTTTGTGTGCCAGAACCTGTCTGCCAGATAACCAAGGGAAAATGATCCTCATACAATGAACCAGATATAACATCGTCAGCAGCTTTTGAAATGGCATCGCTTATCTTGGCATCAAGACCGAATTCCTTGTTGACCTCAGCGGCAGCTTTTTTCAAAATTCCCATTGCTTGAATAACCGGTTGCTAAAGTGATACAAATTTGTGTTAAATGTTTTCTAATTAGGAAATGCTTCAAGCGCTTATAGTGAAATTTTAATTACGCAATCATACCGGCATACGCTCTGACGAGCCACCAATGGGAAAATTAATTTTAGAACGCATTGTTTGGGCTCCATAATACTTGTCAGCTGGAACTTGTAGCTCGCCAAATGTGTCCGATTCTACACGAAAAGCCTGGGATGCCTTAAATAAATAAATGAAAAATATGCATATTAAACAAATGATTAATGCAAAATGTATGTATATAAATGTGCAAATATATGTATGTATTTAATGCATTTGCTTTCCAGTATATTCCGCCTTACCATCTCAATCAAGTTCTATCTCTTCGCAAAGTTGTTTAGCTACTAAATAATCAGCTGCCTGTGGCAGTAAAGTATAGCATAAATTAGATTAAGCAGCGTAGATAAGCGAATGGAAAAAATAGAATTTCGTGGTTTAAGCACAATTTATTATGGTATTTGGTGACAGGCCTCTTTGATAGAATTGTAATCGTATTTTTTTTAATAGTTTCTATTATTGAAAGCTTCATTTCAAACTTGAAGTTTATAACGAACCTCAGGGGGTCTCATGGCGAGCAGCAAATACAAATGCGAGCGAGAGAGAGAGAGGGGTGTAAAAGTAGGTCGCCTCCCAATTGGTGCACCCTGGGTAACGCTAAATGACCTACATAGCCTACACGGCTAGTTTCTTGTATTGCCGGTTCTACGAGAACGGTACCAGTACTTGTGCTGTACCCATCGTGCCGAAACGCCCCGGGCCGTTTTCTTATATCGACCCGGCCAAGAGCAATACACTCGAGATGACCCTGTCTGACATTTAGGCAGGGCTACACCTCGCTACAACAACAACAACAAGAGCTGTTTTACCCCAGTGGGTTGGGGGTTTAGAATATGCCCGAGGTAGGTATGCCGAGCATAAGAGGCGACTAAAATCCACTTCCACCCCGACCACGAGGTCAACGAAATCATTCCCAAGACGCGCTAGTACCACAGGGTGCTATACACCGGAACATACCTGATTCATATCCGGCAGACTGTCAACATCCTTGCAACCTGTCTGGCCCGTCATGTAACTTTTTCTAAGTGGATCTTTCGACTAGGCAGGGCACAGTATGGTTACAACAACAACAATGTGGGTTGTTCTTATTATCATTCTATCGAAATTTCTTTCCCCTGAATTTTTTATTTCCCTCCGAAAACTCATTCAATTTTTCTTTCGAATCCAAATCTGAAGTCAGATTTTTCGGGTCACCCTAGGTTTTTTCTTCAGAATGCGGTTTGTACAGATATCGGTGGTTATAAAAAAATGTTTAGTTTTTATATTTGAGGTATAAAGACACAAAAAAATTATAAAAAAATCCATTGGAAAGAAATTTCGGTAGAATGAAAATAAGAACAGCCCTCGTTGCCTTCAAATTCGGATTCATCAAACGCTTTAGAAACCGATGAGAAACTCTTTGGAATTTTTTTGGCTGTTTACAATTTGATGCCATTTTTTAGCAACCTATTGTTTCTTTTAGGAGCAGCGTGATTATTTGTTTGTTTTTATTACTGTTGTAATCTATTTAGCGCCAGATTTTCCAAACTGGTTTATACTAGAGATGCCTATTTTTTAATTTTAAAAATCCCGTGATCAGATTTTATAATCCCGTGTTCCCAAGATAAGTATTGGGTATTCGATAGTCTCCAACAGTTTGGGTTGAAAGTGAAGAAATTTGAGTCTTATCAGCTATTCCGACAGAGATTTCGACGTTCCAAAAACATCAGATCAATCAATTTCATCGACATGGGCAGGGATTTTTGATAAAGTCCATGTGATCTTCATGGAATCTATTGTTTGCGAATATATCTGACCTTATAACTTATAAAAAACTAGCAGATACTAGCGAATTCGTCTGCGAAACTTTTTTTTTAATGTTTTGGTTAAGCGAGTTTTGATTTTGGAACAGAGTTTGATCATGTCTCAAACATAAGTATCAAACGCCAAACAAATGATATCATAAATACGGACAACATACTTAGTCCAGTCCGATCTAGCGGGCAAAAATATAGCCTATGCCGAGAATACTTATCCACAGAATAAACTGCCGAAATTTGGCTAAAATTAATTCAGTACTTTTTAGTCAATTCGTCACAAAAAGCCTTTACAATTTTATGTATGTACAATAGGGTGATTCAAATAAAAAAAAGGGTTTTTTTTCGGTCTTACCCCCTGAAACTTTAGGTATTGATGAGAAAATAAGCCTTGCAAAAAATTAGCGCTCTAACTTAACCCTTAGGGGTGGCTATTTTTTTTTCGCCCTTTCCCATACATTTTCTATGGGGAAAAATGACATTTTTTTGTTGATATCTGCCATGTACAGACATCGACCTTATTATATGTAGAGATACTATACATATGCGTATTTCTTCTTACTAAATTCGAAAAAATGTTAAAAATCACAACCAATAGCTTTACATTTAGGCCCCAACATTTTTTATTATTATTTTACTTCATTATTTATTTATTATTCATTTTTTTTTTTTTTTCAAATTAAAGTTTTACAACAGACCTTTAAGAAACACAACGAATATTGAAGATCACCAAAAATATTAAGATAATCTTAATAAATAAATCACATACATAGATCTAGTTTTTAATGGAACATAGTAGAAAGTAATTCCAATATTCTCGGCACCTAAACAAAATAACAAATAAGAACGGGATCCCGGAATTGACATCCCTACTTTACACTCATAAAAAAGTTCCGTGCATTTTTCTCCAATCCTGCCAATAAGCTACAACTCTCCATATGCCCTCCTACAAAGACTCATACGAGCCGTTTAGAGCACAAGTGGCATAAGTTCAGTTTTCGTTTTTTTTTTTAGTTAGGCATAACGCTATGTAGGGCAAAATGTGTTCTATATAACACGCTAACGGGGTAACTCCTAGCTCCCATAGCAACCGAATAAATAACAGAACTAAGTTGTGAAATCAAGGGTACCCCCTATTTGTTGACAACACAAAACCATGAATATCTCAGTTCTAGAAATGATGGACTTATGCCACTTGTGTTCTAAAGGGCTCATATGTATGTATGTATGTATGGCTGTACTTGTGTACACATATAACTGCTTTTAATAATTAATTGCTAAACAACGCTAAACGATAATTTATTTAACATCTTATTAGTTTGCAATAATGAGCGATTTTAATCGCGCATATAGAGGTGTGTTTGTATTTAATAAATATGATTTATTCATTTATTGCATGCTAATTATTTTAAACATTTTTTTACATTAATAGATCCCAAATCGCCTTTACAGCCTTTAACACCACTTTCGGTTAATCCAAACTACAGTTTTAATATTGGTGGTGATGGTTCTTTAAAGCCTTGGTTGGATCAGTTTGATTTAAAACGCGGTAAACGTAAATTAAAATCATTTTTTAGCCCTCAACCACAACCGCATTCACAAAGGCAGCTGTGTGGCACACCTGACATACTTGCAGATGGGTCTCCAAAGTCTTGGTTGGATAAAATTGATGTAAAGCGCGGTAAACGTAATTTAAAATCATTCTTGAGTCCTCAACCACAGCTGCAACAGCAAAAGCGGCCGTATCTCACCCCTACCGTACTCGTAGATGGATCTCCAGTAGGATCAGGATGCCAATGTGGTTGGAGAAAGCTATCACCGTTGCCTATTAAAAAGTCTGGGCTGTTTTCATTTAAGAAGCCTCAAATTATTGTTCCACGTGAAAAGCATTCGCCAAAACAGGAATCAAAATTGTTGGAAGTTTTGAAAAAAGTTGGCATGTTGAAATATTGGAATTTTTTTCAACTAAATGGTATAGACTTTGGCAGGTTCCAAAAGTTAACGTGTATAGATTTTGAAGAGATGGGTATAAATAAACCTAAACACCTTGATCTTCTACTTAAAGGTGTGGAATTAGCGCGTAGAATGTAGATGTGTTTTATTGTAATCGTGTAATGTCTGTTAAAGATTGTACTCTAATTTGACTAAATAATATTGTGCTAATAATCTAATAATAATCCTTATCCATAATTTATAACAAAATTCTATTTTCTACCAGAGACAAAAAAAATAAATTGTAAACGTTGCAAAGTAAAGATCACCCTATATTAGTAAACTGTCGAAAAAAATCCAATTTTAAACAGAGACTTGTACATACGTTTCGTTACGCCACTGTTGGCAGCCATAATTTCGAGATAGTAAGTGACTTTGTATACCTGGGAAGCAGCATTAATTCCAACAACAATGTAAGCCTGGAAATCCATCGAAGGATAACTCTTGCAAACAAATGCTACTTTGGGCTGAGTAGGCAATTGAGAAGTAAAGTACTCTCTCGACGAACAAAAACAATAACTTATAAGTCAGTTATCGTACCCGTCCTGATATATGGTGCAGAAGCATGGACACTGCCAGCATCTGGTGAGGCGGCTTTGGGAGTATTCGAGGTTATTGGGGTGGAAGAGTAGGTCGCCTGCCCGCTGGTGCACCCTGGCTAACGCTAAATATCCTACATGGTCTACACGGCTAGTTTCTACATATTGCCGGTTCTACGAGAACGGTACCAGTACTTGTGCTATACCCATCGTACCGAAACGACGCGGTCCTTTTTTATATCGACCCGGCAAAGAGCAATACACGCGGGGTGACTCTGTCTGACATTTGGGCAGAGCTACACCTCATTACAGCAACAACAACACCAACAACAACAGAAAAATTCTTGGAAAGATTTATGGACCCCCAAAAGATGGCGACGGCGACGTGGTGCGAATGAACGAAGACGCTCCGGCCCAGAAGGCCGACTATTAACTAAAAAATAGTCTTTCGCTATAATTAGAACAGGCATATTCCGCTCTATTGTAGGGGGTAGTATATAACTAAGGCCTCCTGCTGGGTGGGTGGCAGATCTACTTCATGCAAAAATATGTTGAATTGTACGATGTATAATCTCTGGTTTGAAGGCGTCGTACAAGTGGGCCTCATTCATTCACGTCATCCTATAACTCACATATATGTAATAATTAATTAAATATATGATAACTCACCATTTTGAAAGTTTAAGGTTATATAAAAGCCGCGTGATTTAGGCACAATTCAGACACTTAAAAAAAATTGCGGAAGCCTGCAATAACTTGGTATGTTCGTCCCAGACGTTTGACTAAATTAAGTTTTTGTATAACATCTACATAAACTTTTTATATGCAATTTTTTACAACAAAAACACTGTTAATTAGCAATAGCAAGGGTGATAAGTTTCTCGTCTTTGCCGGTAGTATACCAGACACAAAGCTGTCTAACGATGCTGTTTTTGTTGTTGTCTAACCATACTAAAAATGATCAATGAAACCAACTACAATTCAAAGTTTCAGCTTCATTGGTTATTCACTTGTAGTAAATATGATGAACCAAATGTTTGTATTATTTGTCTTAAATTAATTGATCATAAGTAGATATGTATGTAGAATTTTCAAGGAAGGGAAAGAGATTTGTTGATATAATTGCAATTACATAATCACATTTCTAATAAAGTAGTTGAATTTTTAGCTATAAAATTAAGGACATAGTAAACAGTACTTACCAAACTTCTAGCGACCAAAGGCGAAACTAACCAACGGCGATTCAATTGTTGCACATTACGCGCCAAATTTCTAGAGTGTCGGACAATTTGAAAAACCATTTTTGCCAAGTTAAAATGCCAATTTCTTTTTGTAGATCTTTGCTTTAATTCCAGCCACTAACAAAATTGGCAACAGCCTTGTTTTGCTATCGAAATAACAGCTGGCTGTGCAAAATTTCGATGCAAAAATATCGATACCTTGAACTCGATAGATTTATGGTGTGTTCACTTGTCTCCAATTCAAAACGATTTTAAACTACTTTTAAGGCTGATTTACATGGGTCGATTTTTGTCGTTCCATCATGTAAATGCCATACGGGAAACTGAGCTTCAGCTGACGCCGCACGTGCGGATCATCGGTGACAAATATTTTCAGTATGAAATATCTTGGACAATAAATGCGCGAAATTTCTCCATACGTGTGATTTATTACTGCCTTTTATTCGCCCTTCCTCTCCCACTAAAACAATCTCAAGCGTTTTCGGGAAAAAGGTCGGCAAAGGAATCAAAAGACCCCTACTACTACATAAACAATGGGGTCTATAGCGTTAAGCAGAATCAGTCCGTCAGTACGTTGAAACAACTGACTGCAGTGTAGACTGGGGGTGTTTGCATGTGTAATGCCAAATACGACGGATACGTCAAAATAGAATTTGCTCTGACTGATTCTGTTACCCGCTTTTCAGCTATTACGAGGGAGCTACCGGCGGGAGAAAATATAATAGATCGTGGGAGATTTCAATCGGTTTCATCGAAATTGGCAGTACATCTCGAGAACGTGGATGTGATCACTATGAATTCTATTACAATTATTCAAAGTGGTAGTTCCACCATAACAACTGATAGACTGGTCTGGTCTGATCTGAACACTTAGACATTGAAATGCAACCCTACACGTAGAGAAATGTTTGCATAAGATCTTCACCACCGCCTTCGAAATATAATCGCAGTTCTGATGCTTCATTCATGAAAATACTAAACAACTTTTCACCAGTGAATCGGTACAAATCGTTTCATTTTAAATAACTTTTCACTCTAGTGAACCGGTGCAAACCGTTTCACCTTTTCATGCATTTTTGCTCACAAATTATATGAGTGAGAAAATCCGCAAAGTGAGAAATGTTTAGAATAGGTCAAATGCCCAAATAGAAGCTTCAAAAGCTGTCAGAAATACAGGACGATACAACAACAAGACAAATAGTGAAGCGTGTAAAGCGCTGTCAAATAGAGATTTTGACTATTCGACCCTTTGACGCGTTTCAAGCAAGCAAATTAAGGCTGCCACTGGGCCAGCTTTCATATATTTCAGTAGAGTTCAAACGAATTTTGACATTTCTCGAGGCAAAAGCCAGCAAAGCAAGCGAGCATTGGGCCATCAGCTAAACAGTTGCCTGATCTATGCCGCGTAACAAAAAAATCTATAATCGATTGTTTTCCATATCTAATAATTGCAATCAGCTGTTTGCAACTTTTGAAGTCGTCTAACTAATAAAAGGAATTGTTTGTTGTTTAGAGAAATTGAGGAAAATTAAACTTTATTCAAGATGGAAAAGCCTCAAAAAATGCCGAAGGTTGCAAAGGTAAGTGCTTTTATTTTAAGATCAACAAAAGAACTGTTAATAATATTGAATTGATAGGTCAAAAACAAAGCGCCTGCAGAAGTGCAAATTACTGCCGAGCAGCTGCTTCGCGAAGCAAAGGAACGTGATCTGGAAATCCTGCCACCACCACCCAAACAAAAGATTTCTGATCCAGCAGAGTTAGCTGATTATCAACAACGTAAACGTAAAGTTTTTGAAGATAATCTGCGCAAAAATCGTATGGTAGTTAGTAATTGGATCAAGTATGCTCAATGGGAGGAATCACAAAAAGAAATACAACGCGCGCGTTCAATATGGGAACGTTCCTTGGATAATGATCATCGAAACATTACCATATGGCTGAAATATGCTGAAATGGAAATGAAGAATAAACAAGTAAATCATGCGCGTAACTTGTGGGACAGAGCCGTTACAATTATGCCGCGTGTCAATCAATTCTGGTACAAATACACCTACATGGAAGAAATGTTGGACAATGTAGCCGGAGCACGACAAGTATTTGAACGTTGGATGGAATGGCAACCGGAGGAACAAGCATGGCAAACGTATGTCAATTTCGAGTTACGCTATAAGGAAATTGATCGCGCGCGTGGAATTTACGAACGTTTCGTATACGTTCATCCTGATGTTAAAAACTGGATTAAATTTGCGAGATTCGAAGAGTCGCATGGGTTTGTACATGGAGCACGTCGCGTATATGAGCGTGCAGTTGAATTCTTCGGTGACGATTATATTGACGAACGACTATTTATTGCATTTGCGCGTTTTGAGGAAGGACAAAAGGAACATGATAGGGCACGAGTGATTTATAAATATGCTTTGGATCACTTGCCCAAAGAGAAGACACGAGAACTTTATAAAGCCTATACGATTCATGAGAAAAAATATGGTGACCGGGCTGGTATTGAAGATGTTATTGTTTCGAAAAGAAAATTTCAGTATGAACAGGAAGTTGCAGCAAATCCACAAAACTATGATGCTTGGTTTGATTACTTGCGCTTAATCGAGGGTGAGTAGTACATAATAAGAAAATTGGAGTTAGAATACTGAGTGGAAGAATGCCATATTTGAAAAAATACGGAATAACTCTTGATTCGAAATTGGGCTCAAAAACTTTTTATTAAAAAAGGGCGTTTTCGAAGCTCGTTCTTCAAACAAGTTCGGAGAGGTGGTGTTTTAGAAAAATGGTCATTGAGAAAGGGGCGTTTTAGAGACTCGTTTTTCAATCACATTCTTAAACGGTCTTTCAAAAAAAAATTTATTGGGAAAGAACGGTTTTACACCTCGGTCTTCGAAGAAGTTATAAGAAAGGGAGTTTTCGGGAAAAAGCGGTTTTGAAACACATTCTGCAAAGAAGTTTGAAAATTTTCATCAAGAAAGAGCCTTTCTTAAACTCAGTTTTCAAATACATAAACAGGTTCTGAAAGAGGGTGTTCTAGAAAAACATTCATTGAGAAAGGGTGTTTTTGAAACATTTGAAAAAGGGCGTGAAAGTAGTTCTTCAAACAAGCGTTTTATGAAAAATATTTTTAATAAGGCGATCGTCCGCTCAGCCGTCGAATTATTCTAAAGGTATTAAATAATTTTCTAATAATGCAGGTGAAGGCGACGTCGACTCCATACGGGAAACCTATGAGCGCGCTATATCCAACGTACCACCCGCTAATGAGAAAAATTATTGGCGGCGTTACATTTATCTATGGATAAATTATGCACTGTATGAAGAACTCGAAACTGATGATGTGGAACGCACACGCCAAATTTATAAAACTTGTCTTGAGTTGATACCTCATAAAAAATTTACATTTAGTAAGATTTGGCTAATGTATGCTCAATTTGAAATACGTTGCAAAGAATTACAAAAAGCACGTAAAACATTGGGAATGGCTATTGGGATGTGCCCGCGGGACAAACTCTTCCGTGGATATATTGAGTTGGAAATACAATTGCGTGAATTTGATCGTTGTCGATTACTTTATGAAAAATTTCTTGAATTTGGTCCAGAAAATTGTGTTACATGGATGAAGTTTGCTGAGCTGGAGAATCTGTTAGGCGACATCGATCGGGCACGTGCAATCTTCGAACTAGCAGTACAACAGCCACGACTCGATATGCCAGAACTATTATGGAAAGCATATATTGATTTCGAGGTGTCACAAGGTGAGACAGAGTTGGCACGTCAACTTTACGAACGCCTCTTAGAACGTACACATCATGTTAAAGTTTGGATATCATATGCTAAATTTGAATTAACGCATCAAGATGCCGAAACGGCGGAAGATGACCCGGGTATGAACATAAGATTGTCGAGGCGCGTTTATGAGCGTGCAAATGATACATTGCGCACAGCTAGCGATAAGGAATCGCGTGTTTTACTATTAGAGGCATGGCGTGACTTTGAACGCGACTCGGGAGATCATCATTCCCTTAGAAAGGTGATGGAGAAGATGCCACGTCGAGTGAAGAAACGCCAAAAGATTGTATCGGAAAGTGGTGTGGAAGAAGGTTGGGAAGAAGTTTTTGATTATATCTTTCCTGAAGACGAAATGGCACGTCCTAACCTGAAATTGTTGGCTGCAGCGAAAATGTGGAAAAAACAAAAGGAATGTGGTAATACCGATCCTTTGCCTGATGATAACGTTGACGCAGAACAACTAAGACCACCAAGCCCGATAACAGAGTAATATTTAGATGAATAATATTAATGAAAGTAGCTAATAAGAAATAAACTTAAGACAATTTATATTTGACTCTTATAATTTATTATAACCTATGTGGTCGAACGAGCTTTGCTGGTCAATTTTCGATTTAAATAATCCAAAAGTGGAAAATTAAGTTTTTGTTTCCATGAAAAAATATTATTGACAAAAAACTAATAATTTTACCGGGTACGATCCAAAATGTATTCAACAAAGTGTGCTTGACAGTTAAATATTTTCTCTTATAAGGGGCTATAATGTCAAACGAATATAAACAAATGAATTAATCCTTTATGGTGCACCACATGTAAATTGGGTATCATTTTCTATTCTTTAATATTAGCAATAATTTACTCTTATACCATCCGCGTTTTTTGTAAAAAATGTTTGGTTACAGTTTTCTTACTTTAGCTTACAAAACAATTGAATTCAAACCGTTCTTCACTGGCACCGAAGTTTTTTTCACTACCAATAAAATACTTCTAAATTTGCTACCGAATATTCTTTCGTATTGCTTATTTGAATTAAAAGTAAAATATAAATATTGAAAATTTAAAACAAAAGTTAATTTACAAATTTTTTCCTAAAAGTTTATAAACGGAAAAAAATTTTTTCAACTGGGTTAAAATATTTTTCTGTTTGACATTATACCCTGGTTCCGATTGAGAGCAACGTCAAATTCAAGCACACTTTGTTGAATACGTTTTGGTACGATCCCAAAATTTGCCGAACACCTTTCTGAGTTGAAACATCTCTTGACAGAAAAAAATATCGGCCCTTCGCTTTCCAGGGTCAAAACGCTCCTATTGAAACCTCTTCGGACCTTTTTCGACAGTGTCTTGAGATAGTACCGAAACCCATACATGTTTTGCTGTTAACAACAACAACAGTCCCGAAACCCCGGGATTGTCATTCGATGCCTAAGTAAATAGCAATTTGTATTTCGATACCTTATTTCACACAAGGTTTATATATATATATTTCATGATGATTTCACAAAGGCCCTAACTGACACATAAAAAAATAATAATAAACTTCCATCGGATATAGAATCAGAGGAAACAAATTTTATAAACTCCAATTCAAAAGCCACCAGGAAGAAGGATGACGTTAAAGCTTTAGCCGACCCTTCTGGTATAGTGACTAAAGAAAATCGGCGGCCTTCCGATTGTTACGACCACTTTTCCAAAAAAAAGAGTATTAGCTTACCCAAAATCCCTGACCAAAATCGGCACGGATTGTCTCGATCTTTGCGAACATTTTTCTTAAACGGCCTCACTTTTCAATAACGCTTTATTTTAAGTTGATTCAAACGTGTGGTTATTTTTTATAAGTGCGGCCGAAGGCCGCCTACTCAGAAAGGTGTTCTGCACATAAATACCACGGATCCCGCCCATAGAGGCAACCACCCGGAGTTGGCATGGCGTAGCCCAGGGTTATTTTTTATAAGCGCGGCCGAAGGCCGCCTACTCAGAAAGGTGTTCTGCACATAAATACCATGGATCCCGCTCATAGAGGCAACCACCCGGAGTTGGCATGGCGTAGCCCAGGGTTATTCTTTATAAGCGCGGCCGAAGGCCGCCTACTCAGAAAGGTGTTCTGCACATAAATACCATGGATCCCGCCCATAGAGGCAACCATTTTAAAAATCGAGCATGTAAATCAGCCTTAAGCAAGCAGTTTTGCCTCTTGATCGAGGTGAGATTCAGGAGACATCCCGTAGCAGTTCTAATAGCAGTATTTTGGCAGACTTGTACCATCATTTAGGGGAGCGATTTTTTCTAATGGTGATTTCGTTTCAACGCCCTTGCACGGTACACATCATAACGTTTTGTGATAGTCGTTTTTTTTTCGCTCCACCGTGTAAATACGATCTACGCTTTCTATTTAAAGGTAGAAAGCAGTGGAACGACAAAAATCGACTGATGTAAATCAGCCTTTAGGGCGCGTTTGACGACATATTTAATAAAAATACTGGCAACCCTGGTTCATTTTATAAGTATTCGTCGAAAAAATTTATAGGAAAATTTTATGCTGCCGTAAAAAATAAAATAATCATTCGTTAAACAAAGGAAATCGGCGAATTATATAAAAGGCTACATTTTTTAATATAAAGCTTCGAAGAAGTAGTAATTGTGTTAGTAGGGAGTTCTTATTTACAGTTTATTTTTAGATAAATAGTTACGTTTGCTGAGGTGAAAAGAAGAATGGCGAAGAATTTTCAAAATGGCAGACCCATGCACCGTGCTGCTGCTATGCCATATAAAAAGCCGTTCAAAAATGCTGGAAACAACGGAGGCGGTGGCGGACCTGGTTTTGGTGGAAGTTTTAATCAAATGATGTTTAATGCCAGTCAAATACCCGATAATCCCGGCTATATGGATTTCACCAATCCATCACCCTCAGCTGGTGGCGGGGCAGGAAATGGTATGGGACAAAAAAAGAAAAATAACAAGAACAAACAAAAAGGAAAACAACAACAAGCACAATTCCAACAACCACAACGCAATCAGCAAGCACAAAACAATGCCGGTAACTGGAATAAAAATAAAGGTAATCAATTTCAAGGTCCAAACAGGGGTAATAATAGATTTAACAATGGTAATATTGGCGGCGGACCACACAACTTCAATAATGCTGGTCCTATGCCGAATGGGCCAAATCGCGGTCGTGGTATGGGCCCTCAAGGAGGGCCAGGCCCACGCGGTAATATGGGAATGCCACCCATGCCGCCACATGGTTTCCAAGGACCAATGATCCCACCGATGCCACCCATGGGTCGAGGACCTAAGCATCCACCAATGGGTCCACAACCACCACCACCGTTTTTGCGACGTAGCGGACGCATGGGTCCCATGCCGCCAATCCCACCACAAATACCACCAATGATCCCACCACGCATGCCACGTAATATGCCGCCAGTACCATTTAATAATGCCGGCAAAGTAAAGAAGCCCAATACAAAGGTTGTAAAAAAAGTGGTAAAGGGAAAGAGTACTATCAAAACTTTGAAAAATCTTGTAAATCAATATCCTATCGAAAAACCTTGGGTAACGCCAGAAATACGTGCTGAGCATGAAAAGAAAATTGATATTGAAAATAGACTTAAAGGAAACAAGAATGATGAATTGTTCGCAGAATTTAAGGTGCAACGTGATAAGTTTGTGGCAATGTATGAAACAGCGCGGGAGGAATATTTGAAAAAAGAGGCCGCGGCCGTAAAGGCAAAGGTAAAACTCTGAAATAACACAAAACATTTTAACATTTAAACACTTTTAAAAAAGTAGGTAACATCCTCTAGGATTATAATGGCAAATGAAAAATGTTAAAGGGCGAATCTGTGCTCGACTTCATCCTTCACTAAAGAAAGTTGATATTTTTTCATTAGCATGCTTAAGACGAAATTAGATGGGTCTATTTATTACATTTTCGATTGAAAGCAAAGGATCGAGACACCTTTTCCATTAAAAAATGAGAAACTTATAAGAGAAAGTAAATTAAAATAAGAAAACAAGATGATAATAAGAAGAAAAAAAAATTATAATGAGAAAAAGTCAATTTTATTGAGGAAACATAAGTTGTAATGAGACTACGTATAGTTGTAATGAGAAAACGTAAATTAGAAATGGGATAATATACATTTATGTTGAATTTTCCCATAAGTCCGGTTTTACATTTGTCAAGTATTGCTTTCAACTCTGCTGGCGTTCTCTTTTGTGTTTTCTATTCGTTCGCCGTAGTGTAGCGGTTAAGTGTTCGGCCTTCTACACCAAGTCGTGGCGGTTCGATGCCCGGCAAAAGTAACATCAAAAATTATTTAGAAAGAGAATTTTTCTAAAACGGGGTCGCCCCTCGGCAGTAGTTTGGCAAACTCTCCGGGTGTATTTCTGCCATGAGAAGCTTCTCAGCAAAAAATTCATTTGCTTTGCAAGTGCCGTTCGGAGTCGGCAAAAAACTGTAGGTCCCGCCAACTTGTAGGAAAAACTCAAAAGCAACACACCACAAGTTGGAAAGAGAAGCTCGGCTAAAAATCTCGTTAGAGGTTGGTATATCGCCGCCATTAGTTTATTCGTGTCTACACTTGTCAATTTTTCTTGAAAGCAATTATGAAACAAAATATGGGGGTGCAAGGAGTGAAAGAGATAGCAAGAAAAACTGGAAACGAGTTGACGGTAAGCTTTCAAGTGTACTCTTCCCCTCGCTTCTCACCCCCTTCGCCTATGTCGCGGCAGAAAAGAATTAAAGACTTGAATAATGTAAAAGGGGTGCTACTTATATTGTAACGAGGTGTAGCCCTGCCTAAATGTCAGACAGGGTCACCGCGAGCGTATTGCTCTTGGCCAGGGGGGTTATCATGTAATCCGATCGCAAAGAAATTTCTTTCGAATTTGAAAAAAAAAAATGTATGTGATTTGACAGTTTTCGAATCGCATTTGCTGTAGAATCGTATTACATGATAAGGCCCAGGTCAATTTAAGAACACATCTGTTGTTTCCATCTCAGTCGATAGGAAAACCTATGATGGCACTTCTTTTTCCATGCGCTGAACATGCCCCAGCCCGCAACGGTCTTTACTACGTAAAATATTTGGGGTGTTAAAAAAAAAAATTATCAGGACCCGATCAAATTTTGGGGCACTCTTTTGCAAATTTTCTTCTATGGGAACGACTCTTATGTTATGTAAACTAAATGTTTGATCGCTCTACACATATGCCTTTCACACGTACGTTGATTGATTCCTTAATAAAAATTTGCTCACTATTTGAACACTTTTTCATTTCTTTACGCACACTTAAAATGGCCTATTAGGTTACTCGATATCGCGATGCGAAAGGAAAGGCGCTTCGATACCTGTCAAATCACATATATTCTTTTTCCAACTGCGAAAGATTGTTTTTTTTCGCATCGCGATACAGATTAACCCCTATACATAACTTCATATTATCGGGCAGGTTCTGCATTCCACTTTCGAGTGAAATTATGCCTTCGAGGTTGAAGCAATCGAAATTGAAATGCAGAACATGCTGAATATTCATGTATTCATTGTAGTCGTATAAACCTCATAACTTCATAAACCTTTTTTAGGTTAACGATGAATTTACGAGTTTATATGAATTACCCTTTTATTCAAACTGGCAAATGGAGATTGTTTAATATAGAAATTTCTATTGTTTTCTTAAAACCATGCTTTGGTCGCATTTATTTACAGGATGCTAAAGACAAACAAACAAATAACAAGACCGCCGCAAAGGAAGAAAACAAGAAAGAAGCAAATGCAAATGCAAAAAAGTAAATCAAAATTTTACACGTCAAAGTTTAAATTATTAAAAACAAAAAGCATATATTAATTAAACCATCCAATCTGCTAAGAAGCTCAGTCATAAATTTTACGTTAGTTTAATAACGGTTTGAGAGCATTTGACACTGCAATTCAACAAAGAAGGACAAAAATATATAATACTAAAAAAACGTTGCAATTTTCTAAATAAGCAAAAAAAAAAAAAATAGCAAAACATAAACCAAATCATATTATATAACAAAAACAAAAAAAAAATGGTTTATGTCAGCTGTTCAAACGTAGTATATTACATTGTATGTACTTTACATGAAATATAATTCCTTAAGAAAAAAGTATTGATGATAATAAAAAAGCAAAAACAGCATTGTAAGCACATTACTGCTATTTATTAATTTTATTCAAATATTAACCAGACATACTATGTTTAATTATTACTTTCTTGTTTGCTAAGCACTTTGCTATAAATCTGCATCCAGCTGCGTGTGAAAAAATAGCGCTAAAGTTTAATATGGCATTGCTGTTTTTATAGCAAAATCAATCGGATTTTATAAAAAAAAAATTGTATAGAATGTTCAATTTTACTGTAGCGAACGGCAAGCTTAAATTCGATGAATTTAAATGAAGTTGAGTAAATTTTTTTGTTGGAGGGCAGCACAGTGGCTCGGCTTCATACATTTTTACTCCCTTGAAAAAAGTTTCATTTGACTTGAAAAAGGTTTCATTTCATCTGAAAAAAGCTTCATTTGACTTGAAAAAATTACCATTTCATTTGAGAAAGGTTTCATTCAACCTGAAAATGTTATATAAAAAAATGTTGCGTATACGTCATGTCAGTTTGAAGTGACTTTTCGTCATTAAATCAAGGGAGGCAAATATGGGCAAACAGTTTTTTCCCGAAATCGCTAGAAATAATTCCAAACTTTCATTTTATTATAGTTAGAAGGCGTAGCACGCTGAAACACTGAAGATATTCACAAAAAATTATTTTTTTCCGCTGCTGAACCACTGTTGCCGCCTTAAAGTTTTGGTTATTGAACAACAGTATAATCATATTTAGCAAACAGCGCCATTTTGAATTTTATCACTATTTTTTACCAGAGCTGTGCATACATACCTACAAAAGTGCATGAAATTTGATATAAAAAATAAAATAAAATACAGAAAATTAGTTGGAAAAACGTTATTTAGCAGCACTTTTGTGTTCTTACGTTTAAGAAAAAGTATCAATAATCAAACAAACCGAGTTATAAGTGCAAAAATTTGCGCAGAAATGCAGCATTGGTTCAGTAAATATTTTAAATTTTCTTTTGTCGTTTCTCAATATATGCAACATTGTATTTTTAACTCAATAGAACAACTTGTCATAAGTTCATTTGCAATTACATTTTAATATATCTTTAAAAATATCACATATCTGTATTTACATAAATTCAAAAATATCTTTTATATAAGTTTGAGAAGTAAAATATGTAACAAATATTTTTTGCCAATAAAAGTTAATTCTTCAACATAATATATTTTGCTGGCCGATTTTATATGATAAAATCTTTATAAACGCATATAAATTTATAATTTAAAAGCAATTTTAATAATACATAATCCCATAGTATATAGAAAGTTTGAACAAAATAAAAAAAATCAAGAAAACCCAAAAAAAAAAAAATATTTCTATGAAGTTGTACTAATTGATGCGCTGTAAAATGATTACTAAACTTGCGTAATCGCATGCAGTTGGCGAATACATTTTAATTAGTTTTAAATGCATATGGGATCTGCTCCTCATTTTAATATAATTGCAGCGCAAAGGAATGATGCGTGACGTGTGTAAACGGCGATATTTGTTTGTCTTAAAAAAAAAAAAAACTAGCAAGCAACCTCGCGTCGTATGGTATTTAAAGCAGAGACTTCCGTTTTGTTCACTATCAAAAGAAAACTATCACGATAATTTTGTTTCGTTGATACACGAAACGTTAAATCTGTGCCGGCATTGCCATCAGATGGCGTACACATACATACATACTAGATACATGGCTTTCTGTCAGATAGAATCAGATCAGGAAATCGTCCTTTAGAGGTCAACTGCTAATAAATTAGCTAAAATTATGGGAGATAGCTCAAAAGACGGGCTTTGGCTTCAGGATCTCGATTCCGGAAGCGCTTTTTTGAATTTTTATTTCTGTGGAAAGTTATTGTCAAAAAACCGATAATTTTCCCGGGTCCGATACTAAAATTGGGGCGGAATCCATGTATATACATACAAGAATATGGCTTTCGTTCAGATAGGATCAGATCAGGAAATCGTCAGTTAATGTAAAAAAGTTGTTTCATACATATTTTTATAATTGAAAAAAAAAGAAGTAATTTGTTCGAGCCCGGAATCGAACCTGCGAAGCCTGGGTCGTAATCGTCTGGTTACCTGCTGAGCTACGCCGCATGTACAACATCTCTGTCAAATAAAGTACTTAATACCAGTATTCTGTCTCATATCAAGTCAGTAAATTTGAGATATTTCATTAGATATAATTTTTGTGACTTGAGATGATTCCGGTATTCTATAAGAGATAAGTCACAATAAATCTACCACAGTCTCTTCCACGCTCATTTTAAGGTGTGGTGAATACAAAAATTGCATAAATTTTAAGTAACGCATTTGACACTCGCCCTTTAGATGTCAATGTAGCCGAGGCGTTAAGCGTCCGGATTATGACGCGGGAGGTCGCAGGTTCAAGTGCCGGTCCGCGAACAATAAATTTTTTATTTTTTTATTAAATTTTTTTTAATTTTTAATACACTTCTTTTAAACATATAAATACTTCTAATTCGTAAATTCACTTTTTTTTACCAAATATTCTTTAATTAATTTCATTATCCATACGAAATTATTTTGATAGTTGCTTAAAAAAAATGAATCGTTTCTTGCTTTAAAAGAATAATAAACCATTTGGACGCGACGCTGCTTAAAACAATTTTAACCTTATTTTGTAGTTTCATTCAAGAAACTGTACATCCACAACATAACATTAACTCCTTATATATATGTGTGTGCATATGTTTGGCGCTATATATTTAATGCATTTTAAGTATGTTTCTTACATGCCTATATAAATATATATATATATATATATATATGCATACATATGCACCCGCACTTCATACATACAAACTACATACACACCTAGAATTGTAATAAATGTCTATTTCAGCGCGAGATCTTAAATAAAAATTTAGTAAAATATAAAAAATGTAGTTTTTAATTCAACTTGAAAGTGTAAATAATTTAAAAGTAAGTATGTTGTAACGGATTTTCTCAATATCTCGACTCCAGCGCCACCTATCGGTATGATAATAAATATGAATAAAATCTCAGCATAAATACTTTGTGAATATGGGCATTTTCTGGCGTTGCAGACGTTACGTTCGAAAGAATTTATTGACTTTTCAGTAAGAAGTACCGTAAAAACTGGGACCGAGTTATTAAAAATGGACGTATTTAGAAACCTGCTATCGGTTGTTGTTGTTGTAGGCGCTTATATAGTATGATGTCGCTGACTTAACCACTTTAAGTGCGTTGCGGTCGTTACTCAAAACGGAAGTATGGTTGTTGTTGTTGTTGTAATGAGGTGTATCCCTGCCCAACGCGTACTTCTCCTTAGCCTAAATTGTCATCAATATCTTGTAACGGGAGTTCTAGGAAACTAGCTGCTTCAAACCAAAGGGAGATGAGTGGTTGGTATTATGGGGGGACGAGCCGCATGCCGGCCATTCATTCGGCACGTCAGGGCACGTCAGCCTGCATATGTAGAAGTGACCCTTGTCTCTCGAGGAAGATGACGTTCCTCTACAGAAAAGCGTGGTGTTGAGGCATGCAAAACAGCATTCACCGCACAGAGCGCGATCTGGTGGTCAACAGACGTGTCATGGATATGCTTCAAGGCCCGCTCATGCACCTCTAGATCAAACGGCGTTTTTATAAAGTGCCGGATCTCATCAAAATGTTTACGTAGATGCGTCATTACGGTCTTAGGAGGCGGAGTTTTGTCAGGCCTGCAGCCTGTCCCAATGAACCTTTGGGCGGCCGACCAATTGCGGCAACTAAGTAAAATGGCAATTTTCTGCCAAAGCCAAATATTAAGGTACAAAACCTTTAAGGATAAATTAAAGGTGTAAGTAATGAGTTCTTAAAAATCAACAGAAAGTAAGGATAAGGAAAGTTTTTTTGTGAGTAATCGTTTCATATCTCTGTTGCGGCGTTTCGGCGGAGGCGGCTATGGAAGTATTCGAAAGAAAGCTATAAGATGTTTCTATGGTCTTCGCTAAATGTAAGAGATCCCAGGAGATTTAGTTCAAAATATAGTTTCCCGAAAAATAGTCTTTGGTAACATATCGGTTTCAAAACAACGGTGCTCAAGATATATATTTGATGCTATTATTGGGTTCCGAAGATTTTGTCAGGAATGTGGTTCCCGAAAATTCACCTTTACGTGCACTCTACTGAAACCAAATGGTAGGTATTCAATAGAGCTATAAGATCTTTAATGTCAATTGGCAAAACAACAAACAAAGTAAATAAATAATGAATTCGAAAGATTGTTGTTTCGGAATGGGACAAAACATACTAAACAGGGTAGATTTCCCGTTGAATTCCGTTCTAAACAGTCCTCCACCGAATATTGCTGAAGAAGAACGCACCTTACCAAGGGAGACAAGAGTCACCATGGCACAGCTTAGGTCTGGATACAGTGTGAGGTTAAACTCCTACTTATACAGACTGAATGATACCATTTCTAACACATACCCTGCATGTGGTAGGACTCCCATGATACTCTTACATCTCTTCAATTGTCCAACTGAACCTTCTCTTCTAACCCCTCTGTCCCTCTGGACCAACCCTGTTGAAACTGCACGTTTCCTTGGACTCCCCTTAGAAGAGCTTGATGAAGATCTTCGGAATGATCATACACTCTAGGCAGGGCAATGCATTGTTAACAACCACAACAACAAAGAAATTATTTGCGTTTGTGGTTGAGTAAACCGTTATCCCATTTTCAACTTTTTATTTTACACATTGGTCTGTTATGTTGACAAACGTCCTAGTTGAGGTACCTGTTGTTGTGGTTGTTAACAGCAAAACACTCACAAAACGCTGCGGTACTCCCTGACTGTCGTAGCGATTTGGTATGACCAGTGGAACCTTCTAGGTCATGTCATCCCTCCATCCGTGAGGAAGAAGAAGATGGGTAATAAGAGGTGGGAGGAATCATATCCGTAGATCAACCATCGAGTAGGACGTCATTACCTATGTGCATAGTAGTCGCCTCTTACGACCGGTATGCCTACCTCGGGCATATTCTAACCCCCTAATCCGTAGGGGCAAGTTGAGGTACCTGATTCGGTGACCTTCGGAATAGGGCTAGCGTAGATCATCATTACTTACTAGAAATAGTATTTTAATTACCTCATTCCTACGGCGTTAAATCAGCGGAAAAGTAAAGGGTCAGTTACATAAAGCTTTATTTTGACTTTACCTCGAACTTTGACTTTGACAGAAAAGTTCAGTATACGTATTTATTAAATTAATAAATTAACCAAAACACTCTGAATGCAAACAAGTAAATAACGAAAACAAATGTAAAAAAGAGAAGCGTCAAAGCGTTCATTGTAGCATACCTCTGAAGTTGGACGCAAAGTTTTGAGGTAGCAAATGTCAGGCGAGGTTAACAAAGCTTTATGTATTTGACACTTAAGAAAGCTATGTATATGAAAGTTAGACCGAATTTTCCATCTTTCCATGAACCATTATGAATATACAAACGTACAACATTTATAAATTTAAGTATGCATTTAACATTTATTGCGTAAAAAACTTAGAATCTTTATTTAATTAAAAAAATATATAGACTTTAATTATATTCCCCATTTGCGCCCATCCACCGAAAGCCTTATTTTACAATTATAAGACTTAATCAGCAATTCATTACTATTAAAATAAGCTGTCAAAGACTGAATTTTAGTCATATTTTGGTAAAAAGTAAAACATATTATATATAAACGAAAATGTTACGTACATAAATGGACAAACTAATAAAAAATATATACGAAACAGATACTACATATAAAACAATTAACTGTAACGAAATTTAATATATTATCTTAAATGAGATTTCAAATTATAATCGGCAAGTTTTTTGTGGTAAGTTTTCGGCTACAGCCAGCTGGCGACATTTTGGACGGTGTAGCAGGATGATGGAATCCCGCACGTGGATTGGGTAAATGTACAACTCTACTTTCATTTGCATGCATACGTTTCGAACGTGTTGACATATTTGACGTGGAAGCGGTATTGGCGAATGCTGAATGTAGAATGGAAGAGCGTGAATCCGGTTCAATACATTTTTGAAACGATTCGTAGGCATCATCCGTTCCCTCATCTGTGTTCCAATCGGATGCATCATTAATAAGAATTTTTGGAGCAATTATAGCCTTTTTTTTAATATTCTTGCCTGTCGATGAACGCTTTTTGTTACCTGAGCTATGACGTCCAGATCGACGTCGTATTGTGGTGGCTATAACGCGTTGTTGCTTCTTTAGTGGTGATTTGAAAGGCGATTTTGTGGGTAATCTGCCATGTGCGGTTGTTGATGCTGCAGCATTATGTGGCATTGGGCGCGAAAACACACTCGGACTCTGTGCTGGAAACATAAGACTACGCTTAGCTAATGGTGTCAACTTTTCAGTTGGATGGAGCTTGCGTTTTTTTGAAGAACTTCCTGCTGCTGACGATGGAATCGTTGATAAGTTGGTATTGGATGGAGCTTTGCGTATTAAAACTTTTGAAGAGTTTTTGGCAGACAAGGGCGTGCGACTAACAAACGAATGTGGCGTTTGCGCATTTTTACGAGCGCTGCTATGTTTTTCCTTTTCTTGGCGTTTCTTTTCCCACTCTCTTTCCATTACTTCCAAAATATTTTCGCCTTGTACGAGAAACTCTTGATGTTCTTGATCTTCATAAGCGAGCACCAGCTCTCTGATTTGCTGTTCAATTTTAGGTAATTTTGTAGCTATAGTTTTACGCTCTCTTTCCTCTTTAAGTAGTTGGCCGCCTCTGTTATTGTAACGACCGGGATCAGTAGCTTTGGCTTCTAACGCCACCATGCGATCCCAGAGTAATTTGCGATTTTCATATAGTTCGTATATTTGCTGATTGTTTTCATAGTGACGCTTTAAATCTTCTAATTCAATTTCATGTAACACCAACAGATCTTCAGTGTAACAATTGCTGTGAAAATTAGAGAACCGATTACGCTCAGTCTCTGACTTGAGTGTCCTATCCCACCATTCAACAATTTCTGTACGTATTTGTTGTAAGCATTCCTTAATGTTTTGACTTTGCAACGATTCGCAACGTTGCAGCTCTTCTTTGAGTGCATTGTATGTGCGTTGATTATAATCTACATGACGTTTGAATTTATTGCGTGTATTGGGTGATGTCTTTAAACGTCCCCACAATGATTCTAGTTTCTTGCGCATGCCGTCAATACGGCCGGTTAATTGCTGTACACGCGCACCATATAACTCCTCCATACGTTTTAGCGCAGTAAATGTTTGCTCATTCAGTTTTATTTCTCTATGATTTAATAATCGATCCTCGGTATCTGTGTTGACCTCTGTTTCTAATATACTCAAATAGTTTTTAATCTCACGACGTAAAGCTGACATCTCATTTATGCGCTCCATACGTTCGTTTTTGAGTTGTTCCAAATGGCAACGAAATTCTAAAATCTCTTCACCTGATGGTAATGGATCAGCTAAAAGCGGTCTTGGCGCTTCTCCCAATTCCTCGCATAAAGCTTCTTGCTCAAGTAAAAGTTCACATATTTCCGCACGGCGCAGACCCAATTGTTCACGCAATTCGTTTAAACTTTTGTCCATTTCTGACTGCAGTATCAATAATGGTACACTTCTATCATTCATGTTGGGGAGCTCCACATCTGTTTTCAATAGGCGACATAAATTATCCGCTTCTTTGTGCAACTCATCAATTTCATTTTCGATTAATTCACGTTTCTGCATAGTTTCTTCTTTCACTTCTCTGAAAAATGTCTTTAGGTGTTCCTTAAGGTTTCTAAAGTTATTCTCGCACATTGTTTCACCAAAAATATCAATCCACATGGACGCTAGTTCTTTGACATTTTCGGCTGTAAGCTTCTGTAGCTCTATATTTTTCTCCTCAAAATCAGCCATGTTTTCCATTCTCCGTTACTTCTATAAAATTGTAATTTAAAATGGTTAGAATTGATTTAATTTACATGCATTAGTTCACATACATCACCGCTAATAGTTTAATAAATACACGACCCTAATAACTTCACTTATTTACATTCAATTATAGAAATAAGATAAATTCCCTCTGCTGGCGCGCTTCAGTTTTCAGTTGTTAATTTAATTTGAAAAGTGGTGATGTCACTGAAACTATCGATAGTTTTTAGAGTTGCTTGCGTCAGTAGGGTTGCCCAATTCACGAAAGTGAACTCTTAGGCAGGGTGCACATGAGGCGTATAATCATAGGCACGTGCAAGCGACTTAACTAAAGCGGGCTACTCACCTGTCAAGAAATGTCAAACGCCATATAAAAAAACGCTCAAGAAATGGTCAAGAACTGTTTTCACACGTCAAATTTTCTTGAGCCAATACTCAGCTCATAAGAAAAAAATACTACAATGTTCGATGGTTGGCAACGCCGGCTTACCCTTAAAGCGGGCTACCCACCTGCCAAGAAATGCCTCAAGAAAAAAACGAGCATATATTTCTTGTGCCTGGTCAAGAAATTTTGACGTTTACTAAAATTTCCATTTTTTTGCAAATTACTCTTATAAAAATGTATAAAACATGTGTAGCGCAATATGTACTCACCTTTGCTGTGGATCTGCACGTTTACCTCAAGAAATATATACGAGCATATTTATTTCTTGAGGTAAACCGGCGTTGCCAACCATCGAAAATTGTAGTATTTTTTCTTATGAGCTGAGTATTGGCTCAAGAAAATTTGACGTGTGAAAACAGTTCTTGACCATTTCTTGAGCGTTTTTTTATATGGAGTTTGACATTTCTTGGCAGGTGAGTAGCCCGCTTAAGACATAAAGCGGGCTACCCACCTGCCAAGAAATGCCTCAAGAAAAAAACGAGCATATATTTCTTGTGCCTGGTCAAGAAATTTTGACGTTTACCAAAATTTCCATTTTTTTGCAAATTACTCTTATAAAAATGTATAAAACATGTGTAGCGCAATATGTACTCACCTTTGCTGTGGATCTGCACGTTTACCTCAAGAAATATATACGAGCATATTTATTTCTTGAGGTAAACCGGCGTTGCCAACCATCGAAAATTGTAGTATTTTTTCTTATGAGCTGAGTATTGGCTCAAGAAAATTTGACGTGTGAAAACAGTTCTTGACCATTTCTTGAGCGTTTTTTTATATGGAGTTTGACATTTCTTGGCAGGTGAGTAGCCCGCTTAAATATGCTCGTATATATTTCTTGAGGTAAACATGGAGATTTACAGCAAATGTGAGTACATATTTCGCTACACATGTTTAATACATTTTTATAATGGTAATTTTCAATAAAACGGAAAATTTTGTAAACGTCAAAATTTCTTGAGCGGGCATAAGAAACATATGCTCGTTTTTTTCTTGAGGCATTTCTGGCAGGTGGGTAGCCCGCTTTAGCAAGTACATATACTCAAGCTCTGTACACAAGTGGCGCTTTCTTTGAATTAGCAACCAAATTCTCGTTGTGAACATAATCGATTGAGCTACGGACCTTTCTCCCTGCGGGTTAGGGGTCTAGAATATGCCCGAGGTAGGCATACCGGTCGTAAGAGGCGACTAATATGCACATAGGTAATTGACGTGCTACTCGATGGTTGATCTACGGATATGATACCTCTCACCTCTCATTACCCATCTTCTCCTTCCTCATGGATGGAGGGATGACATGACCTAGAAGGTTCCACTGGTCATACCAAATCGCTACCACGACAGTCGGGCAGTTCCACAAGGGAGTACCGCAGCGTACCGGGGTCATATCCGGCCAAGGACTGTCAACTTCGGCATCACTCCCCAAAACTTTCGGGGAGTATTGTGTTGTTAACAACAACAACAGCTATGCACCTTACATGTCCGTGCGCAAGCACAGATACATGCAAGCAACGAGTTGTAGGACGGGTACTAATGCCCCTGCCAACCATTTTCAGATAACTTCTTTGGAAATTACTGGTTCGCGTGTTGCCGGTTCTGCGAGAACGGTATTTGTACTTGTACATTACCCTTCGTACCGAAACGACCCGGGTTGTTTTTTTTTATAATGACTCGGCCAAGAGCAATACACCCCGAAGTGACCCTGTCTAACGCGTCACGATTCCCCCACCTATTGTCATGGCTGCGTCACAACCCAGTTTCGCATTCATATGCATTTAACCCAAACTTACGTGTCACAGGAACAGTTTTTGCAGGTTTTGCGTTTTGTATTTATATTTTATATGAGCTAGATATTAAATTCTTCTTCTCTTCATGTATCAAAGATTGAAAGTTGGTTACTTTTGCATGCCAGATGTCGCTCGTGATGCGCGATGTGTCATTCTCTCCTCAAAGGCTACGCTCACACTGCAACAGATTTTTGCCGTCCGGCAGCAAATACACATTCGCACACATGTTTTAAATGAGCTACCAGATTTCACCCTAATGTAAACAAACTTTAGCCGCCCGATAAAATAGAACGCGCTCGAATTTCTCTGATGATGTCGGATTAAAAAGTCGTTTGCAGTGTGAGCGTAGCCAAATGCATACGTTCAACACATCTGTCAATGACGCCGCTATGTAGCTGCTAATTAGATTTGGAATTATGGAATTATCGAGTTATTTCGAATTATACTTCGGTATTTCGATGCCTACTTTTACCCACAGTGATTTTGGGTATGGCGTAAAGGCTCATTTACACGGGTCGATTTTTATCGAACCACTTGTGTTCAACCCTTAAATACAAGGTGAAGATCGATCGAATTGTTATTGATGATTAAACGCACCCTGCAAAAATCATTGGATAATGTGTTCCAATTTTATGATATTGGAGTACTCCAACTGTAATCCTTTGTAATTCCTCAGCGGCCACCTTCAGCTTATTAAAAGTCATAATACGCATACTTACCCTACAAGAACAGTGACTGTCATTTGTCACACATATTATACTCATTACTGGCTGCCTAGTTGTCAGCACTCCATACAAACTTTGCATCACACACACAAGGGGGTTTGCGCAACGCTGATTAAACAACTGTGTACGTTGAGTTTTTGTCTCCCTTCAGCACATTAGTTACGCCCTCTAAATAATCATATAGCTGCACTGCTCTCTCTCTCACTGTAACTTGTGGTGTCATTGCTGGACATAAGACATTGTAAACAAGCTTAAACTGTCAGTGCTGACCATGAAACTATCACAGCTGACCGAAGTCATAAAATTTCAATAGTGATAAGTTGCTGTTAGTATTTAGAATTTTTGACATCTGGATCGCACGTATGGATCGCGGATTGCGCTACACCATTGTGTATCATACATATGTGTATTGATACACAATGGCGCTACACGTTCAATATGAATGTAAGTGATATTTACGCACATTTTTATGCTTTTGGATTAAATAAATGAAAATATTTTAATGGCAAACAGGCAAATAACTATCTTTTTTATTCAAAAACATTCTCGATGGTTGATCTACGGATATGATGCCTCTCACCTCTCATTACCCATCTTCTCCTTCCTCACGGATGGAGGGATGACATGACCTAGAAGGTTCCACTGGTCATACCAAATCGCTACCAGGACAGTCGGGCAGTACCGCAAGGGAGTACCGCAGCGTACCGGGTTCATATCCGGCCAAGGACTGTCAACTTCGGCATCACTCCCCAAAACCTTCGGGGAGTGTTTTGCTGTTAACAACAACAACAAAAAAGTTTTGGTGGATCACGAAAAGCACGCTCCACGTTCAATATTGATCGGACTATCCGCGATCCGGATTTCACAATTTTTTATCTATTTATTTACACTATTTATACAAAAATTTATATATTATCTTTTTCATTAATAAATAAGTAAAGAAAAGGCAATGGTGTAGAAAATGATATATCCGCTTTGCCGAAAACAGAAATCGCAATGATGGATCGCGAATGGATAACAAATTGACGCCAACAAATTTCTAAATATTTTGCGATCCATACTAACGGTCCAAGAATTTTTAGTGCTACATGTCCATCCATGGACCTTTTCAATATGGATGTAAAGTGCTGGTGCATAAAAATATGGGAATATTCTAGAACCGTAGTATAGACTTAAAGACCAATGAATGATTTATAAATGACTCATGGATTTTTCATAAATGACTCATGTATTTGTCATAAATGACTTGTATGTATTTTGATACTGCATGAAAAAAGTTTTGACAATAGTCCTTATTTTAAATTAAAAATATTTTTGTATTCTTTTTTATTAGAAGCCGCTTTTATTATTTATTATTATTATCATCCGATTTATACATGCTTTAAAAATTTTGGGTTCAATCGGAGACCGAGGAGGGGAAAAATTAAACTAAAATATTTTGGTGTTAAAATTTGAAACATAATCCAAAGCTAGGAATGTCATATGTAAACGGTATATTACATGAATGCAACTTGTCTAAAATTGAAACTCTTAAACCTAAATTAAATAAAATGTTTAGAATTAAATTTCTTCTCTTACCACTATGTCAAATAGGGAATTGTGCTTTAAAATAATGTGAACAGATCCGCTTTCAGTACTTTTTTAAATTTACGCATTGCCTATTTTTAAGCCAACACAATTTTGACTGTTGCGTTGAGACCGAATAATTTAACCAGGTTTACTCTGCATTTTAGCTCTTAAATGCAAGTCCTTATTAATAGCATTACACATGCTTGGACACTAAACCTCGCCCAGACATAATATAATACTTTAGTTTTAAACTGATGAAGGTGCGGCTGCTGTTGGTGGTTGCATATGTGCGCCGCTGTCCATTGCTGCATTTGGTGCTTGTTGTTGTTGTTGTAACATATTTAAATGTTCTCCAAGCGATAAATCGTTAATTTCAACAGGTACGCCCGATGTCACTCCTAATGGAGCAAATTTTTGCAAACGACCTGTCGATGGTTCCATATTAATTCCATGAGCGATAAGTGCGTGCTGCCGCAAGACATACATTTGAAGAAATCCGGCATCGCATTCAGTACACTTAAAACGTTCGCCAGTATGCCGACGTATATGAGCTTTTAAATCGTTACTTTGAGTAAAGCCGCGACCACACTCTTCACATTTATATGGACGTTCGCCAGTGTGAGTGCGCATATGTATGGTGAGATTATAGGCACGATGAAAGCCTTTTCCACACAGAGTGCACAAATTAGGTTTAGTGCCAGTATGATATCTATAGAAACGAAAATATAAAATGAGTTATTAGTCTGGCGATATTTTGCAGTGCAGATAATTCGGTTGCCAATTGCTACGAAGGTCGAATTTAGCTTAAAACTACACCATTTTCACATTAAAATAAGAAACCTTCAATTTAAATCAGATTTATCAGTTGAAAATGAGAAAATATCATTTGAAAATAAAAACTTTCGTTTTAAAATGAGAATACCAATACATTGAACAAACGGGGCAAACATTTGTCTAATTTCTGATTTTAATATGATAGTTTCTTATTTTTAAATGAAATATTCTTATTTTAAAGTGACTATTCTGATTTCCAAATGATATTTTCCTATTTTGAATTGAAATATTCTTATTTTAAAGTGACTATTCTGATTTTCAAATGAAGGTTTCTCATTTTAAACTTAAGCCTTCTTATAGTAAATTGACTAATCTGATTTTGAAATGAAGTTTTCCCATTTTAAATTGACTAATCTCATTTTCAAATGAAAATTTCTCATGTACAATTGAATCTTTCTCATTATAAGGTGAAAATCTACACCATTTTCACCTTATAATGAGAAAGATTCAATTGTACATGAGACATTTTTATTTGAAAATCAGATTAGTCAATTTAAAATGAGTTACAATTCTACACCTTTTTCAGTTTATATTCAGAAAGTCACAATTTATATTCAGAAAATTACAATTGATATTCAGAATTTACAATTGATATTCAGAAAATTCCAAAAATATTCATTAATTTCATTTGATATTCAGAAAATAACAATTGATATTCAGAAAGTTCCATTTGATATTCAGAAAATTACAATTCAGGTTCAGAATTTTCATTTCATATTCAGAAATTACAACTCAAGTTCAGAAAATTACAATTCAAGTTCGGAACTTTCATTTCATATTCAGAAAATTAAAATTCTGAACTTGAATTATAACTTTCTGAATATCAAATGAAAATTCTGAACTTGAATTGCAATTTTCTGAATATGAAAGGGGAATTCTGAACTTGAGTTGTAATTTTCTGAATATGAATTGTAATTTTCTGAATTTAAACTGAAAAAGGTGTAGAATAAGTTCGATTTTTTTTATGGAATGCTTAATGTGCTGTTAAATAATTTTTTTTTGATGCGTTGCCTAATATGTGGTTATTCGAATAGTGAACGATAAAACCATTATTCGAATTTGACTTATCGAATTTTGAAAATATACTGTTATAACATTCGAACATTCGATTAATCAATTATTTAATCAATTATCATGAGCTCTACTGTATTACATACTGTGATTGTGTAAAAATTGTTAAATATATTTCAAAATACCTTTCATGTATTTTAACATCGGTTGCGCGTGGAAAACCTTTTCCACAAAATTGACATTTATATGGTTTCTCGCCATTATGACGGCGCATGTGTATACGCAAATAATCGTTGCGCACAAAACTTTCGCCACAAATTGAACAGAGGAAGTTGCGTCGTTCGCTATGATGTCCCTTTTCATGTTCACGCAATGCTTTGCGCTCTTTAAATGTTTCATCGCATAATTTACATGCAAAAATTCGATCGGTATGCATTAAGATATGTTTACGGAGATAAGTACGACTGGTAAACTTTTTATTGCAGTACTCACAATCATGTACTTTAAGTGCTTGCGGATCGGTACCATGACGTTGTTCTATATGCTTTGTCAAATCAACTTCACGTGCAAACGCACTATTACATTGTACACATTTGAAATCTTTCGATTGATGTAAATTAATAACATGTTTCTTGAGATGATCACTGCGTGTGAAACGTTTCCCACAAAATTTGCAAGCAAATGCCTTCTCTTCGACGTGTGATAACATATGACGACGCAAATGACAATGACGTGAAAATGTTCGTTGACATTTTGTACAACGATTTTCCGAATCGGCAGCTTTATCAATTGCAGAGTTTTCAGCCAAAAACTCATCAAGTTTGCTAGCAATACGTCGTTTTTCGCTTACTTCATACGGCGGTTCCTCCTCCACATATATGTTTGTACGCGTTGCGGTTGATACACTGTTCGACTCGCGCTCTAATTTAACCTTTTTTGTAGGTGGTGATAATTTACTGTCTTCCCAATCAGACGACATGTTTCCCGACATATCAAATCCATCGGCCGAATCGTCGCCATCACGCTCAACTATGAAGATATCATTAAAATGTTAAGAACTTTTTTTCAATATGTAATTTTACACGACTAGGTACACTATACAACAACTACTTGATAATCGCGATATACCAAAATAAAAGCTACAAATTTTTCTCATTTTACTGTTCCTTTAGTCCCCCAATTTCTCACGTCACGCCGAATGGTGTTGTTATCCTATAGCTCTGTACCAATTTCCAGGTCCCTACTTTAAACCCTTTTGGAGATATTCACCTTGCAGAAAAAAGTTTGTATGGGAGGTGCCACGCCCCCTAATATTTTTTTGCCCCTAATGCTATGGATACACACGGAAATTATCTCCAATAAATCTTCTTTAATCAGATTCAAATTTTACCCGGACACACAAAATTGATGATTAACAATCGGCGCCATCTTTGCTTTGGTTGTATTACTTGCGGTTAATACAAGATGTCGCTGAGGATTGTTTATTTTTTGGTGACTCTAAAGTCCAGTAGCGGTAAAATCGTAATTGTGGTAGTTATCCTTGCTATTTTTGTTTATTTATTGATGACAGTAGCGGTGTTATCATTAGTTTGTTTTCTGAAATCTGCTTAAATCTTCATTTTTAGGAGTTTATAATGAATGTTAACTCGCAAAAGCGGAGTTAATTCGGAATTTTATGGTAAATCCTAATAAAGCAGGTTATTTTACCATTACGTTCTTGGGTTGGGGAGAGGGTTAGTTTAAAGGATAAGGATACATGCAGGAAAATAAATTTTCGGGTCTGCTAGTATTATATATTTGTGTAATAAATGGCACCAACCTTTTATATTTGCTTGTTCATGCTCTAATTTCAACTGAGGTAATATATCACCAGAAAGTTCTACATCATGTTCATCGTCGCTGGTAATAGGATTGATATCCATATTTACTTCACACTCAATATCTTCAGGATCAACCTGACCGCACTCAAAAAAGAGGGAAGTTGCTGATACTTCCATAGAGTTTTTATCGTTATCCAGCTGACTTTCTTCGAACTGTTCTGCCAGTGCACTAAAAAGAAAGGGGATACAAAATTTAAAACTGGGCTGCAAAATAATTTTTTGGGTTTACATCTCATCTTTAGTATCCTCTTCATTTTTGGGCTTGACGACTTTTGAACTCAGAAACTCCTTTTTCACTTTTTGACTAATAACATCTATTTCCGGCTCTTTAAGGGAGCGTTTAGTACTGCAAAAAAAAAAAAAAGAATGTAAAACATAATTAGTCAAGAAATAGAGATTGCATCATTTAATCTCACCTTGGTTTTTCTGGTTGATTATGCACACAACGCAAATGGCGATTCAAATGTTCACGCCGTCCAAATTGTTTACGACATATTGTACACTGTAGCTCTAATGCAATCCCAACACTGGGGTGATTGTGAATCATATGACTACGCAACTGTCTTATGCGTTTGAAGCGCATTCCACAAATTCTGCATTGCAAAGTCGAACTGTTATGAGCTTGCTTTCGGTGCTGTCGTAGCTCGATTAGATCGAAAAATTTTAATTCGCACAATTCACATGGATGTAAGCAGTATCTGTCAGTTTGGGTACCATACTCCCTTCGTTCGCCGAGTTTTGATGTCGGCGAAGCAAAGTCAATGTTAGTATCATATGTAACTTTTTTCTCCTCTACCCATCCCATTAAAGACATGTAAGCCTTCTCTACACGTTGTTTAAAGTCGTAAGCCATACGGGCGTTATCCATACAGTCATAGCAAATTTTACTAGGAAGTTTTTTTTCATCGGCCACAACAGGATAGCGTGTGCATTCGGATATTATAACTGCTATAGTTAGGCCACTGGAATGTGTTTCCTCGAAAATGGAAAACAATTCATCATTGTGCAGCAAGCAAACGCGACAAACAGTGCTGCCTGCATGAATGTTAGTAAATTCCATGGTTGGGTTTTGTTTTAAATGGATCAAAATCAGTTAAAGCCACTTTTATTTATCTTGTCCAAAATATTAAACAGAAGTTTTCACCAATCTACACTTTTTTGCAGATTTTGCGATAATTTTACACAAAGCGATTGTTTTTCAGCTAGTGATGTGTTATTATCAGAGTGGCCACTTGAAAAAAGTTTCGAAATACATTCAAACAAGGCATGGGCTTACTGGCAACAGCTTGCAAGGCAAATGGTACCGAGTTGCCTGTGCTCGGCAACACGCTTTGTGTTGCCATTCTTCGCAAGTTCGTTACATTGGCTGCAGTTTTAAATTGCGTAGTTCCTCAATTTTTTTTTTGTTCAAATTTGGTCTAAAATATTAATAAGCAGCAGAAATCAGCTACTTAGGTAGGTAGGTTCAAGTGGCTACCGTAGAGGCACACCTAGGCCAGTATTAAAAGGCCCGTTGTGATACCACCAACACTAGGAAAGTCAGTTCCGGGACCCTGCCATATGGAAAATCCCGGTATTAACGGAATTCTCCACATAGCAGAATCCCGGGACTGACGTTCCTATACCGACACCGTTACTCCTCCTCGAACCATTTAGATGACTTGATGAAGGCCATCAGGTCCTTTATGTCCAGCTCCGTGACCTGGCGTAGGCTAACCAGGAAGGGAACTCCCAAAAAGCGCATTCTCGCGCCACTTAAAGCCGGGCAGTTGCAGATGAGGTGCTCCACCGTTTCCTCCTCCTCATCATCCTTACAACTCCTACAGCATCGTCGGTAGGGCACACCAAGTCTTTCTGCGTGCCTACCAATGAGGCAGTGCCCAGTCAATACGCCTATTAATATGGAGATTTCTCTTCTCCTTAGGGCATAAATTTGTCTCGATCTTTTATGATCCCATTTCGGCCAGGTTTCTTTGGATATCCGGCATCCTGGAGATTGCAGCCATCTTTCGTTGGCTTGGCGGAGTGTGTACTCCTTCAGCATAAGCTTGCAAGTGGCAAACGGCATACCTAAGCGCTCTTTATCCCGAAGAACCTGCTTGGTCGTGCCCTGCCTCGCAAGTTCGTCTGCCCTACAATTTCCCTCAATGTCCCTATGCCCCGGGACCCATGTGAGGTTCACGCGATTCTGTTGGGCCATCTCCTGTAGAGATCGACGACAGCTGAGCGTCAGTTCAGAGTTGAACGAATAAGAGCCAAGGGATTTGATGGCCGCCTGGCTGTCGCTGAATATAAAAATGTCGTGTCCGATAGTGTGTTGGCCTATCCAGGCCGCGGCGTCCATGATTGCTGAAACTTCAGCCTGGAAGACACTGCAGTGATCAGGTAGTCTGAAGGAGAGCTCAAGGTTCAGATCCTTTGAATAAACCCCTCCTCCAACTCTGCCGTCTAACTTCGAGCCATCAGTATAAATGGAAGTGCCGCCATGAGTGGCGGGACTCCGATCCGTGCTCTCCCATTCTTCCCTGCTGGGAATGTTGATTTTAAAACAGCTATCTCCGACTGTTGTGGTCGCACAACGATCCGTGCTCAACGGAAGAAAGCTATAGGATCCCAAAATACAGGCGTGTCCAGTAGTGCTTGCGCCCCAGCCGGACGTTTCCCTTAGACGTAGAGCCGATGCTGCTGCTACCCGGTGCCCTTCCAGATCGAGTGGCAAAATGCCAAGAATGGCCTGGAGTGCTTCATTGGGCGTTGTTCTTAACGCACCGCTTATACAGATCATGCAAGATCTGTGTACTTTACCTAGCAGATTAAGGTTTGTTGCCTTGCTCAGCGCAGGCCACCATACCACAACTCCATAGAGCATGATTGGTCGAATGATTGCGGTGTAGATCCATTTGCATATTTTGGGGCTGAGCCCCCATTTCTTTCCAATGGCTCTTTTGCATGTGTAGAGTGCAATACACGCTTTCTTCTGGCGCTGAAGAACATTCTCCTTCCAGGTTAGTTTCCTGTCCAGAACTGTGCCTAAGAACTTGGCTTTGTCAGCCAACGTGCACCTGACGTCATTCAGTTTTGGTAGTGTTAGCGGTGGTATTTTATAGCGGTTGGTGAAAAGAACCAGTTCTACTTTTCCCGGGTTGATGCTCAGTCCGCAGCGCGAGCACCATGAGGAAACCTCTCGCAGTGCTGCTTGCATCAAGTCGCACAGGGTTTGTGGGAATTTGCCCCTATATACTATAGCTAAGTCGTCTGCATATGCCACTACCTTCCCGCCCCCCCAGCTTGTGTCTCGCAGCATCGAGTTGACAGTGAGGTTCCATAGAAGCGGGGAGAGAACACCACCCTGAGGCGTTCCCCTTGTGACATAGCGTGATATGTCAACCGAGCCCAGTGATGAAACTATTCGTCTACCCCTTAGCAGTTGATCAATAAGTCCAATAAGAGACCTGCTTATGCCCAGACTTGTTAAAGCGGTGTTTATAGCATCAGGGCTTATGTTGTTGAAGGCTCCTTCAATATCTAAAAAGGCCGCAAGACAGTACTCCTTCTCATACAGCGATTTTTCAATAACAGAAACTAGGCTGTGAAGCGCAGTTTCTGTAGATTTCCCTTTGGTGTATGCATGCTGATAGCTACAGATCAGGTTGCTATCAATAGTAGAGGAGAGGTAGTCATTTATTATCCTCTCGAAAGTTTTGAGCACAAAGGATGAGAGACTGATCGGCCTGTAGTCCTTCGGCTCGTAATGAGACGCCTTCCCCGCCTTAGGAATAAACACTACCGTGGCACTTCTCCAGGAGCACGGAATGTAGCTAAGAGCCAGGCAGGCTGTATAGAGAAATACCAGCCATTTGGCTGATGTCTCCAGCGTGTTTATGAGTTGTGCGGGAATAATCCCGTCTGGCCCGGCAGCCTTGAACGGTTCGAAGCTCTTAACCGCCCACCTAACCTTTTCCTCCGTGATGGGTATGTATACAGCCAGGTTTGTTGTAGGTGCTACGGGTTCCTCATGCAAGTTCCCTGGGAAGTGCGTATTCAAGAGCAGCTCTAGGGTTTCCCTCTCCGTGCTGGTCCAGGATCCGTCAGGTTTGCGCAAATAGCTTGTGGCTGTTTGAGTTTTTGAGAGCACTCGTCTAAGTCTCGCTGTATCGTCGACATTTTCGACCCCAGTGCAGAAATTTCTCCACGATACTCTCTTCGCCTGCCTCAGAGCTTTTTTGTAGGCCCTGAGTTCAACTTTATATTCGAGCCATTGAGTCTCCGTGCCAAGGCTCTTGGCCTTATTAAATTGTGTCCTACATGATTTTCGGAGCGAGTCCAGGTCGTAGGACCACCAATGCGGCCTATGTTTACCGCGTGGTTTTGGCACTGGGCAAGCCTGCTCTAAGGCATTCGAGAGCGCCGTTGTAAAGGTCTTTACCAGATCCTCCAACTCCCCTACTGATGAGGGGACTTGTGGGGGCAGTGCTGGTAAGTCCCTAGATAGTATTTCATTGTGTAGCTGCCAGTTAGTGTTACGTGGGTTGCGTTTCATAACCGGCTGCTCAACAGAAAAGTCTAGAACTATTTCTACGTACCGGTGGTCGGAGAATGAGTGCTCATCGAGAACGCGCCATTTTCTGACCCACTCATAAGCGCCTTCGCTGCAAATAGTGAGATCTATTACCTCCCTACGGGTTTTAGTAATAAACGTAGGTTCGTTACCCACGTTGCAAACTACCAGGTTAGTTGTTAACAAATAGTCAAACAACGACTCTCCTCTAGCATTGATATCGGAGCTTCCCCACTGGACGTGATGAGCATTGGCGTCAGTTCCGATAATAAGATGACCCATGGAAAAATTTGCCACTAGGTCTTTTACCTCCCTCTGTGGCGGAGGTTCTTCGGCGTCGTAGGGCATATAGACCGACGCAATCGTCAGACTGGTACTGTCGACTGTTAAACTGGCAGCTGTAACGTCACCATTGGTATAGTTGGGCAAGAGAAATGCATTCAGCTCAGACTTAACTAAAATACAGGCTCTAACCCGGCCCCCCTCGCTGGCTCGAATAAGCTTATAACCCTTAGTCCCCAAACCGCAAATCCTTGAGCTGTTGACCCAGGGTTCTTGGATGAGGACCACATCTACGTCGCCTTTAGAGAGACGACTGATTAAAGCAGCCGAGGCTGCTTTAGATTTGTGCAGGTTTATCTGAATCACCACCAACATGAGAGTGCTCAGACTTCCCTGCCACCGCCGTATCGTCGAGTTCCACCTCGTCTGGAGGCTTATCTTTCAACGACGATTTCTTCAGACCACGGTTTGGCGTGGCAGAGATCCTCCTAACTGTGGCAGTGTCAACTGTGGTGCGCTCAGGACTAGCTGCTATCACTGTGACGTTGAGGTCCTCCCCGTCCAGCAGGCTGTCTCCCATCTCCGAGCTGTTCACTGCTCCTTCGCCATTTGACGTGGCAGATACCATACTTTCCGAGTCGGACATCTCCGACTCCCCTTCCGGCACTGCGATGTCCGAGTCCTCCGGTGCAGCCGAAATAGCAGCGCGCTGTGCATCGCCGCGGTATACGTGGATCACGATCTGACCCATGCCGTAGTGCACTCGTCCATTGCACCGTTTAAGGGGCTCGAGTGCCTCCTTATTCAAGGTGAAGACCACTTGCCTATCAGGCCCTACCGCGTCCTCGACCAGATTTACACCCCAGTCCTGCGTCGGGAGAGACGGGTTCATGATCCTCAGCATCCTGAGAATTCTCTCAGGTTCAGCAGGGATAGCAGGAATCCACGCTCTTGCCCTTGGCCGAGCCGGGATGTCCTTCCAGTCGACAACCTCGATTCTTGCCCCTTGGTAGATCTCACCTAGTCTTGCAGCTGCTGCCTTGTACAGTGCAACAGTTTTTGCATCCTCGCAAGCGAATACCTTGATTCGGCCCTGGTGCCATCCCGCATCAGAACCCATCGGAGTGGCACCCGGAGACTCATCCATAATGTCGAGAAGGGCATTACCGATAGCGTTCCGGACGAACCGCCACTGGTCCCTAGGGATGGCCCAGTTTTCATTACCTCGGTCAATGACGCCTATGAGGATCCTATCCTTAGTCAGCTACTTAGCACAATAACTTCTAAAAATTTGTGATAAAAACAGTTTTTAATAAGAAAAAAATGCAACTCCTTGCCTGTGTATGAAGACCATCAGCAACACCAAAATAGAATCGCTGATAAAAGCATCAAGAGTTGCTGCTGTTTGAATTACTGCATTCAAACAAGGCAAGGGCTTGCTGGCAACAGCTTGCTTTTTAGCGAATGGTGGGAGAGAGAGCGACGATGGAAGGGGACGGGTACCGAGTTGCCTGTGCTCGGTCGACACGCTTTGTCTTGCCATTCTTCTCAATACCGTTATGTTGGATGCAGATTTATTTTGACATTTTTCTTCATACATTGTTTTACATTCCTAATTAGTCAATTTCAGTTACATTTTATTTAAAATATTCATGCTACGCAGTACCAAAATTCAAAAGCAATCACAGAATGTCAGAACAAAGCAATCATCAAAATATGCAACCAAAGCAACTCCTTGCTTGTATATGAAGAACATCAGCAACACTTCAGCAACACCAAAAGAGAATTGCTGATAAAAGCATGAATGCAGACAATGTAGTAAAAGAGTAAAGATGCAAACTAATCGATGCCACGATGCTGTTCCAACGAAACTTCTAGAAATCAATGGGGTCTATCAGCTATTCCGACTGAATATGAAAATCGATAGAAATCACGAATTTTATCGAAATTGTTTAACGAATTCCGAAAAATTTCGGGTTTTCTATCGAGTTTACCGTTCTGACAGAATAGCTGATAGACCCCAATGTGTATATTTATATTTACCTAAACGCGTTAGCGTCACGATTACATTGGTTGGCTATGCTCACACGCAGCCGACTTTTGTCGTGCGGCAGCAAATACACATCCGCACACATGTGTTTTAATTGAGCTACCCGATTTCACCCGAATGTAAACAACCTTTGGCCGCCCGATAAAATAGAACGCGCTCGAATTTCTCTGATGAGATCGGATGAAAAAGTCGGTTTCAATCTGAGCGTAGCCTAAAGCGTTCAGTAGAATCAGTCCGTCGAAATAACTGACAGCAAAGTAGACTGCGGGTGTTTGTATGCGTAACGCCAGATACGACGGATACGTCAAAGTAAAATTTGCTCTGACGAACGTCACGCAACTGACGTATTGGCAGACTGATTCTGTTTCCCGCTTTATTTATTTATTTAGGGTTATAGCGTTAGCGATAACTATGTTCCATTTTACTCCAGGAAATTCTTGAATTCAACTCTGCTGGCGATCTCTTTTGTGTTTTCTATTCGTGTGTACACTGTTCAATTTTTCTTGAAAGCAATTATGAAACAAACTAGGGCGAACAAAAAGGAGTTTAAGAGAGAGCAAGAAAAACTTGAAACGAGTTGTTGGCACGCTTTCAAGTGTACTCTTCCCCTCTCTTCTCACCCCCTTTAACTATTTCACGGCAGAGTTGATTTCAATCATTGCCTGGTGTAAAAGGCCACTAAGATTAATTCCGCCGTAAGGAAGATTCAAGCGGGAAACAGAATCACTCCGCCAATACGTCAGTTGCGTGACGTACGTCAATTTTAGAGCAAATTCTATTTTGACGTATCCGTCGTATCTGGCGTTAAGCTTTCGGCAGAATCAGTCCGTCAATACGTCACGTACGTGACGCACGTCGTGACAAAACGTACGTGCCGTACAGGGATGGCACATAGCGATTGACGTACGTCATGTTGAAGTACACAGATATGTCAACAAAGTAATTGGCGCAAAACGAAAATTATTAAAAAAAAACATAACAAAAGCAAAATTTCGGTTAAAAACATGGAAAATATTCAAGTAATACTTGTTATAGTCACAATTTTCACAATCCCGTTGTCAAATTGGCGGTAAAATTGATTTTGACATTTGTCACGCAGCTGACGTTCCGTCAAAGTAGAAAATTGGCGAAGGATACCGGATCCGATGACTGATACTTTGTCAATGTAGCGTAAATACACACATCCTACTCGGCTGTCAGTTTCTTCCTTTTCCGGCACGTACGTGACGGACTGATTCTGCCGAAAGCTTGATGGGTGAGTTACATAAAGCTTTATTTTGGCTTTACCTCAAACTTTGACTTTGACAGAAAAGTTCAGTATACGTATTTAAACCAAGCATGGCAAATTGGAGATCTCAAAGTTGAAGCGAGGTTGAAATTTGGCAAACTCTCAAATTTTGCTTGCTTTGACAATCAGATGTTGATGACTTTGCTTCAATTAAAGAATAAAATGTTGGAGAAAATAATAATTAATTCATTTTTTCTCTATTAAATTAGTAAATTAACTAAAACACTACGAATGCAAAGAAAAAAATAATGAAAACAAATGTATAAAAGAGAAGCGTCAAGGCGTTCATTGTAGCATACCTCTGAAGTTGGACGCAAAGTTTTGAGGTAGCAAATGTCAGGCGAGGTTAACAAAGCTTTATGTATTCGACCCTTGACTCATACAAACACCCGCAGTCTACTTTGCTGTCAGTTATTTCGACGTACTGACGGACTGGTTCTGCAGAACGCTTAAAGCCCCAATTACATAAAACTTTGCAGGTTCTATTTTCGTACAAAGTTTGTGGAACGTAAAGCGATGCGTGATTTTGGCAAATGCTCAAAAGCGAGGGCGCTTCTGTTAAAGTTGTATGTAATTGGGGCGTAACGGAGCCTTAATTGTGTCCTTAAGTTTATAGCTGTCGTCGCCGGTAATGTGTCTGCTGGTTTGGAGGTCAGCTGTTCGAGCATATGAAATTTCTAAAAAAAAAAATTCAATAATACAAGTGAATTGGTAATTTCGCAAAATGTCGAAGATTCTGTTGACGAATTTTAGAGCATGTGGATTTTCCAATATATTTGCACAATCAAAAGCAGCCGCAGCAGCCAGTAAATATGTTTCCCAAAATAATCAGCAACAGATACAAGAGTTACATCTTTCGGCATCCTGCAATGAAATACGCAAGTTGGCCCGATTACGTGTGGTAGACAATAGCGAAATTGGTAAACGTGCCATGGCCGAGGGTAAACCACCACGCTGTATACATGTTTATAATAAACGTTCAGTTGGCTATATTGGAGACAAGGTACTTGTTGCAATTAAAGGGCAAATGAAGAAGGGCATACTAGTTGGCTTAAAGCAAAATCAAAGAGCCAAAATACCAAAGTTTGATAGCAATAATATAGTATTAATCGACGATAATGGTACTCCACTGGGGACACGTATACATGTACCAATTCCGACAATATTAAGAACAATATTGAAAGAGAAAACACATGCCAAAGGAGCTGATTATACTAAAGTCTTAGCTATAGCAAATCGATTTATTTAATTCGAAGTTTAAGAAAGTTAAATAAAAGATTTGTTATATAAAAGAAAAATACTCAAGGTGTCTTATTCTTATTGCTATAATACATCTGACATGTGTATATACTTCAAATAGTTGGCCGTTTTTGTGGTTGATCTGGTGAGGTGACTCCATCAAATTCCATTTGGTCGCGTTTTCTTTTTTTGCTATGCTCATGCACCAATTCACTGACACTTATTTTATTCGACTTCATTTGCAGCCAATTTGTGAACTAGAAGAATAGTAATGTCATACATGTATACTGTCGTTGATAGCAAAAAGGAAGTAAACCCAATTCCGGTCATCTGCAAGAAGGCAGTAAAATCACATCACTACGCAGTATAATGATTTTACTACCTTCTTGTTGACGTCAATTGAGTTTACTGTCTTCTTGCTATGGGCGGCAGTATACTCCCACGTTTAGCAAACTATGTACTTCCTCACTTACCAGTATATTCGTTTTTACTCCGGCCTCGAAAAGTTTTTGTTCAACATCATCCAATCGGTGTTCCCGTTTTCCTTCCGCTGTGCTATTTTTTGATATATCCAGCAAGTGACGCACACGTTGACGCATTGTTTCAAAAACAATACGACCAACAATATGATTGCGATCGTAAGGTGTCAAATAACGTCCATATTCATAAAAGAATGGATGCAATTTGCCTAGCTCAATGTGTGTAGTTTCTGCCTCGCATACCGCTTTATGTACGTTCTTATAAATATCTGGCACGTTCACTGTAAAATATGGATTATTAACTTTCAGCTCTTTTATGTACCACAATGGCAGATTCACTGTGCGTCCTGCATTTAAATCATCAGATTCTGCACCCGGATCAAGGAAGCCTAGGTGATAAAAATCAAATTTTACATTTCCATAACAAAAAAGTGGCTGTTTGAATATTACCCATTTTCAACAGTTTCGAGTTAACTTTGCATTCGACCTTTTCTTGAGTTACAAAAATATCTTCGACGGCGTAATAATTTGGGAAATAGCTCTGTGTATCCATTGTTTGTGTTAAGTGATTTTTTATGTGAAAAATTTATAATTTACCGGCGTGATTTGCCTAAACTTATTTCAATTGTGTTTGTGGAACTTAAGAACAGATGATCAACTTTAATGTGGATTGTATTGGCAAGTAGTGGAAAGTTTTACAGTGTCAGAGTTGTGAGTGTACACCAATTAGTTCATTGAACTAGATCAAGGAAGGACCGAAAAAACTAGTTGTAAATTTCAATTTCTACGCACCGCGCCAGTGTTGGGTATCAATCAACAAGCACGAACAAACAAAAAACAAAAAATTTATAAAAAATGTAATTTATTCCTGGAATACATGTGCAGTGATTTGGCCTGCAGCGCTGCTTGAACGATTTGTAAACACACGTGCAGCAAAATTTACCTGGCAGTTCCATGCAGTGACACTTGAACAACATTTTCAATACTCTCTTGAAATACACATAAATAAGCTGAAACATGTTTTAAATACTCAATTTAAAGTCAAAATTACATTTTTTATAAAGTAAAGGAGTACTACAATAGTAATCCTTTGTATATATCATCGGACCACCGTTAGCTTTTTGAAAGCCGATCATTGCTCTGCCTTATCGACGAAAATCACGACACTACCCCTCTGACAGTATAAACTCCAAGTAGTAACAACATTGGAGTACATTGCAAAGTACTCTGACAGAAGGTTGGAGTAGGTGATCCAGTCCTAGGACATGGCAATGTTAATTGGAGCACAATTTTTATATGCAAAAGGATTACATTTGGAGTACTCTGATGCTCCAATTGGAGTACTCTTTGGATAGGAAATAGAGTACCCTCGATTTTTGCAGGGTAGTACAAATTAGTATGTTTAAAGGTATGTTTCTTGAAAAATCCAGCAAAGAACTGTCAGCAGAAGAGAGTCTTGTAAAAAGCTGTCTCATTTCTGCTAATTTTTCGTCGAACAGGAATCAGTACAAACTTGCAGACAAAACAGCAGTTACGTTTCTGATTGGCTAACAATTTGAATTTAAATTTTTTGTTGTCACCGATCAGCTGTTCCTGCTTACTAGTTTCTGCTGGACCAAAAATCTCCAGCAATAATTTGCAGCGAATTGGCGCTCTCTTTCTCAATTAAATACCAAAAAGCTGCTGAATTCGCTGCTATTTTTGTTCAAGAAACGCTCTTCCAGGAATAATTATTCATAATTAGCAGGAAAGAAACGAAGCTTAAATTTTCACTGCGCAGGGTTATTGCATATTTGTTTTGGGCTTTTACGCTTTTTTTAATTAAAAAAATTATTAAAAAATTCACTTTAAAAAAATCCAAGTTATTTTTAAAATGTTTTTTTTTTTTTTTTTTGTTATCAATTGCAACAAATTTTGGTGGGTAATGGCTATATTAAACTACGTATTTTGACAATTATTTTTACGAGTTTTTTCCTCCAACTTTTTGTCTTGGAAGAAGAGAGAAAAGAGTCCGTTTGCCATGTTTTTGTTTACATGAAAATTGTTTTATTTTTCTGCACTTTTTTTCACAAGAAACGCACGAAAATGAAGCAGAAAACTGTTTGAATGTCCATTGAAAAAGTTATCAAATAAAATAAAGGAGAAACGTCCAAATGCAAAAAAAAAAAAATAATAAAAAATACTACACCTTTTTCAGTTTATATTCAGAAAGTTACAATTTATATTCAGAATTTACAATTGATATTCAGAAAATTCCAATTAATATTCAGAAATTTCATTTCATATTTAGAAAATTACAATTGATATTCAGAAAGTTCCATTTGATATTCCGAAAGTTAAAATTAATATTCAGAAAATTAAAATTGATATTCCGAAATCCAAATCTATATAAAAAAATTTTCAAATGCGGAGTACAAATAGATTTTCTGAATATGAATTGTAACTTTCTGAATATTAACTCTTATATTCTGAGTATGAAATCGAATTTTCTGAATATTAATTGTATTTTTCTGAATATCAAAAGGAAATTCTGAATATGAATTGTAGTTTTCTGAATATAAACTGAAAAAGGTGTAGCTTTCTCGCTTGTTTTTTTACATCAAAGTTTGTATTTTCTTTGTTTTTCGTTAGTTTTCTTTAACATAGCTTGCCCGCTTGCACCAATATGATAATTGTAGAAGACCGTTTATTTCGCACAATAAATAGGAAAAATACAAGAAAATATCAAAGAAAATACGTAGTGTGAAATAGCTATAAATTTTTTTTTTTTAAATCACCTTAATGTATACATTGATATATGTACGTATACTATGTAGTTATGTATGTATGTACGGATGTTGTAGCGTCCCAGTCTAAGTACTCGAGAAAGCCCATGTGAATGAAAGTTGAATGAAAACAAAAAAAAAAAAAAAACAAAGGGGGAAACGCGAATAGAAAAAGAAAAACATATGACAACAACCCCCACGGGCCATGCGCAAAGCTTTCGGCTAAAGGACATTTTCGAAACACACACATACATTTCTACTTGCACAAAGAAAGTAAAGAACGACCGAAAAGACCCCAAATGATGATTGCACATTTTCGAAAAATCAGTATGGCTTAAGAAATTGGAACAGTATATACGTGATATCCAGAAAACGCATTAACTAATCGTAAGACTAAAAAAAAAAAAACCTGACACACTAATCAATCCTGAAAATATGTATGATACATATTGGCTTTGAAAAAAGAGAAGTAGTTGCATTGAAAAAAAAAAAACGCCTAATTAGAAATAAAACAGCTGGTAACCAAAAAAAAAAAAAAACACAAGAAAAGAAAGCAATAATAACGGTTGCAGAATAAAGTGTTGCATAGTTCGGAAAAAAATCAATAAAACTTTTCTATGCACAATTTGCAATCCAATAAAAGGCGTAACCAAATACATACTTACCTACTATTGTCCATTTGTATGTGTGTGCATAAAAAGAAATCAAGTGCATAAAATTAAAATTTTTTGTTTTATTACGCAATTTGAAAAGTTTAAAATAGCACATTTACTGCACATCGAAAAAAAAAATGTTGTCGCAAAAGCGTAGGCGAAAATCTGTATCCTTTATATGTATTCGTATGCATTATAAAAGTGCGTTATTGTGGTGTGCAATCGTTGACCCAGCTCTTGCTCAGCACACTTTTTCGGTGAAGCCGACTGAGAAACAACAACAGTGTGACTTTAACTTTAACAATAGGGCAACTCATTAAACCTTAACATATTTTTATCATTTATCAAGTGTGTAAATGTACTGTCAAAATTTGTATAGAACAAAGTTTACACAAATTTGGTAAACTTAAGCGTCAATTTTGATGTGTAAATGAGTTTGTAAATGTATCCAATTCAATATTTTGTTTAATGCATTCAATGCATACTAAAAATGTGTCGAAAATAACCTTTTTGATGGGCGTTCATCTAACTGAGTTGATAGCTTATGTGGTTACATGAATCCCCCTAATAAAAAGGTGAATCTTCCATATAATAAATGATATTCCGACATTCTTATTGCATGTGTATTAGGGTGAATAAAAAAAATGTTTTTTTTTTTGGGTCTCATCGCCTAAAAAGTGGATAATTGATAAAAAAATGAGACTTGCCAAAAATATGCGGTATAACTTAACACTTGAACGCCGTTTTCTTTATTACCATACATTTTGTATAGAAAAAATTTGATTTTCAAGGTTTTTGTTTGAAGAAGTTTCAAAAAGAGTAAGAAAATTCATTTAAATAAAAACTAATTTTTTACAAACAAAAAGTATGGATGTATTAAAAAAAATACGGACTTAACCTTCCACCCTTCTGTTTTTCCGTCTCACATTTTAGCTGAGATATTTAAATATTTATATTGCTTATTTCACCACCTTTCGTTTGAAACACATTTTTGGTCACTCCTGGTCCGCATACACGGCTAAAAAAATGAACTTAAATTTTAAAGCCGTAAAAAGTTTAATCAATTTTTCAAACTTTTTTGTACAATATTTCAAACCGTCCAAATACCTACAAAGATTTTCAATTTATTTTGGTTTCGATTTAAAATCTTAATAAAAGCGGTCTAAATTTTTTATTTTTGGTTTGTTTGAATGTAATTGATATTTGCCCACAAAAAAGTAATGTGCGGCATAGCTCAGCGGTAGAGCAGTCGGCTGTAACTGCTGAGCGTTTTCGTTCGAATCATGCCAGCTGCCACATTTTTTTAGTTTTATTTTATTCTTAAAACCTTTCGGTTTAAAATTTAAACTTTTAGGTTTGAAAATTAAAACTTTGAAAGCTTATTCAAGATTGAAGTTTGCCAACAACATTTATGTGTGCGATGTAGCTCAGTGGTAGAGCAGACGGGCATGATGCGGGGAGTCTTGGTTCGAATTCCCGCCAACGGACAAAAAATTTATTTTATCAAAATATTTTCTTGAAGCTGGCTCAAGAAAATATTTTGCTAAATTTAAAGGTCGCTAAAATCAAAAAAAAAATGATTTTATCTTTAAAAAATTGTTAAAACATTTCTGGTTTACAACTAATTGAAACCCGATTCATTTAGCCAATTTTCATGAAAACTGGTCTAGATTGAATTTGAATCCAAATTTGGTCATACATATATGTAGTCCAAAAATTTTAAAATTTAGGTTCAAATTTTTAACCGTGTATTGGTCGATAACTCTGAACCGTTCGAGTTATCGAAATAAGGGATATCTTAAGTTTTGAGTTGACGCCTACTCAGCCAATTTCTAGTCATACCACCACATACATATAGACATACAAAAATTCTAAAGCCGGTTGATTTGGATTCTCCCAGCCAACATTTTCTATCGCGGATGTGGCCATAAAGTTACTCCAAGAAGTTGAATTTCATCGCAGAAGTTATAGCTGTTTCATCTTTTCATACGATCCTTATGCGATACTTCGGAAAATGACATACATAAGTGTCGTTTCAAGGATAGAAAAAATTATGAAAAAAATTAAAAAAATTTCATTTTACCTCGAACCTTGAACTCTACGCATGCCAGGCGATCACGCTTGCTCTAGGCCAAGGCATTGTCTGATATTTACATAGAAATTCAACAATATGTATTCAAAATACAAGCTACCGACACTTATGCGACACTGAGTAACTAAGTAACAGAGTAACTCAAAAGTGAAGCCAAGAAGTTAGATATGCGATATTTATGTTTCTTGTTGTTGTACAATGTAAAACACCTTCTAGAAGTGACGCAGGCGCTACTTATGCGATATGGACGGGAAAACACTCTTCAAAATGCTAGCAGGGCTATCAATAAATTGTTAGGTCCCGTCAATTTGTAGGAAGAATTCAAAAGCAACAGAAGCTCAGAAAAAACATCTCTTTAGAGGTTTTTAATGATAACCTGTTTTTTTTTAATGACCTACTAACTTTTTCCAAATCAAAACCGATCTTTTTCAAAATTTCTTTGAAAAAAGGCTCTATCTCGGATTTTTTTAAATATTAAATTTGGTTCAAAACGTCTTATCTCTGAATGAGTTTGAAACCCATAATATCTGAACGAAAATTCAATACATTTACAGCTGAGTTAGGATGTTTTTGAATCAATTTTTCAAATACTTCGTTGTTTAAAAATATGCTAAGTTCTTCCAACATATTTTGAAATAGGGCTATTCTAAAAAAAAGACATTTGGCTCAGTCTAATGTACTTAAATGTTTCTATATGTATGTATGTATTTTCAGCATCAGCATCGATATTTCGTAACCACCCGTGATGTCCCCCCTTTTTAGGTCAACGGTGCATAATTATACCTCACACATATGTACTTATTAACGACGGTCGCTTGCCGAATGTCAATACACAATAACCTAATCTAAGCTTAAGACAACGAAGAAATTAATAACTGTAAATGTGAATTGTGTAGTGCAAAAAAAAGTGCTTAAAACCTATTCAAGGGACATATTTTTGTGCACACTCGGAACATGCATTTTTGCAAGCCGGTAATGAAGTCCCGATACAATTAAGCGCAGTAAAAATCAAATTTCGTGTGTGCAGAGTGTGTAACGAGTAGATAGATCGCTCTTGTAACGGTGTTATATATAGCAGCATGGCAACATCAACATCCGCAGCTTCAATTTCAGTGTCGGCGTCAGTATCGGTATCGGCAGCGTCCGCATCTTCTTCGACATCCGGGAAGTCCGGTTGTGCCTCACCTTCTACTTCCGTTATATGTGAAGAGGTGTTTGATGAGACCGAACCATCTCCTGAAGGTAAGTTATATATTCACACATAACGTAATTTAGGGTTTTTAGAATGTTTTTAGTTTCTTGTCTGATACAACTTTAATGACGCTTTGCGTGACTTTTAAAGCCCCAATTACATAAAAATTGGCATGTCCTTTCAAGTTTATAAAAACTGTATACTCAACATTTTTTTTTTTAATTTTACCAATTTGTTTCACAGTGTAATTTTTTTTTAACCAAAAATTAAAAATCGCGTTTCCATAAATCCTTGCCTTTAATTTGGTTAACAGAACCCCGTTTAAATTTTTTAAATCGGTTTAGTTTTGTGCCCTCTAGGCGATTTTAACGAAAAGGGCGTTTTTGCTCGAACTCAAATTTATGGGGGGATACAAAATTAGGAGTCATGGAAGCCTCGATAACCAAATTTAAAATTTTGGTAAATTTGTTAGATAGTGTAAAACAAAAATAAAAAAACGCTTCGACAAATCCTTGCATTTCATTTTGTTAACAAAACCCCGTTTAAATTTTTCAAATTGGTTGAGTTTTTTGGTGATTTTGAACCCTGTTGGACCACTGTGCGCTGTGGTGTAGTGTTAATGTGCTTCTACCCAATTTTTGAGGTGATCTCATCCCTATTACTATTAAGAAACTTTTATTGGGAAAAAATTCTCGAAATGTGTCTATGAGTTTATTTTTCGAAGTGCAATACACAAGCTTTTGTTGAAGCGTAAAAGGTTGTGGACGTGTCCCATACGCCCTTCTATTTGCGGGTGCAGTATAGATGTGTTTTGTATGGATGTCTATACCAGTGCACATGCACCTAGATTAGTAATTAATTTTAAGTAGTTGCTAAGTAAGGCGAACATCCCCCGAGTCCGTTGTTATGTTTTTAAACAACAATTTACTGCCCATTTTCAACGTCTCGCTGTTAGCCTTAGGTTTTTGTAAGTCATGCTTACGGTTCGACAATTTGAGATCATACCTTCATACTAAAATAGTTACGAAAGCTTGCAAATGGAAAACCTTTTCAGGCATTCGCAAAGTCATGTCTCAAGTGGATCGATGGACGTGTCGTGTGAATGAATTGGCGTTGCATGACGAACAAACTCTTGTACTCTTGTGGTTAACTTGTTTTTGTTCTTGAAAGAACTTATTGACGCATAGTCAGTTATAGGAGTTTGGTGTTAAGGTCAGAAAGGATAATGATATTGTTTTAAAGATGACGAGGTGGAACTATCACGCCGCTTCCAGCTAAGCTGTTCGGCTTCTGCAAGGACTAGACAGAAATATATGAGTCTGGATGTAATAAAAATTTCGCAGCTGGTATTACAAGTGACCGTAGCAGTCTCCGATTCATTAGTTTAACCCATTAACCCTGTGCCCACCTGAGCACACCTCTTCAAATAGCGAAAACTGCATTTGAAACATCGAAGGCATATAATGCTGGTACAATTATGACATAACCAGTTGCATATTTAAAATTCCCGTTAACCCTATGTGGGAATAACCATTCTCTAAATATAAAAAAAAAACATTTTTTTTTGGGTTTAACTTGTTATTTAAACAAAAAAAAAAAAACAATTAATTATTACCATTTAAAATGAATTCCTGTAGGCACATATATTTGAGATGGGCGTTAATGGGTTAATGCAGTTGTCATCCTATTTTATTTACCTGAGTCTAGGAAATACTTGTATGTATTAATTTTTGTTAAGAAATTTAGTTGAACCTCCCTAATGTTCATTCATTATGTGTCTTCCTTGCCCACGTCGCTACTTATTAGACACTTAGACCACGCTTGAGTATGTAATTCTCTGCGTCCTCGTCGTCAACAGCATTGCGGTGTTGTTTGTGTTTTTTTTTTTATTATCCTTGTTTTTTTATGCTTATTTAATGTGTATTTGCTGTAGTCGCTTTTATTATGTTTGATAGTCACATTCACTGTTTACATTGCAGATAGAATATTAAATGACATCCCACCTTTGTGTAAATACCCACCAAAAAAAATTGCATCTTATATCACGGTTATCCGGTTGTAAGTTTTCAGAAAAAGGTGTCAGAAAAGTATTTTCAACCATTTTTTTTGTATCCCTACTAGGCTGGAACACCGTAAATTAATCAATCCTTCCATTTAAAATGTTCCATTCTTTACTGGTGCCTCTTTAGCGCTTACGTCAAGTCAACGCACGTGTGTGTCTCACGTGGATTCCCTGATTATTCCCTTTTACACCAAGGAGCCCAAAATTTTCATCAAGTATTTTATAATCGCTAATACAATTTTGTGCTGGGTTAATACTTTTATTAGACACTACTACATATTGTAGAGTAGCCTATTTTTATATAGAAAAGCAAGATTAAACAAGTAAGAAAGTCTAAGTTCGGGTGAATCGAACATTAAATACCAAGCGGTAGTTTTCACAACGGTATAATAATTTTATAGCCACTAGGAGGATTTACTTACCAATTTATATTATTTTAGTTATTTACTTTACCGAAATATGTCCACTTATGTGATTTTCGAAATTTTCCATTTCGATTTCGTCCAATTTCACCAGGTATACTCCTTATAATGCTAGTATACTTTGTGCCAAATTTCATCGTTCTACCGTAATCAGTTTAAAAGTTACGACCAGTCGAATTTTCAAAAATGCCTCCCTTTAAGGTAAGCGGTGCTACACCAGTCACCGCGACGTGTCAATTTGGTTATCATCCGATTTCGCTCATTTTCAAAAGCACCTACCTTGGCCAGAAAATAACCTGTATATAAAATTTCATGCCAATATGTCCATTTTTTTTTTACTTAAGTTATCGTGAACCCATACAGTGGTATTGATATCGTATATATCCTTACCAATTCACATTTTTAGAGATATTAAACCATTAAAATTAATTATGTATAGGACGTGCCACCCCTTTTTCCCATAGCCCCTATATTTTTCGTGAGTATGGTCGTGAGTATGTCGTTCATACAAATTTTAATGGTCGAAGCTTTAAATATGTATTGGAATTCCTATGTCCCTTTTCCCATAACTCCCTTTTAAAATACTCACCAATACCCTTCTTTTGATACCAACATCGTACAAAAAACTTGTAGACTCACACTTGGTCGACATTTTGGTCGATATTTGGGAAACGGGTTCGTACAATGGACTTAGAACCCCTTCCTGTTAAGAGCACCGCAACGCCTTTTATTTGATATCCATATAGTACAAACATCCTATGAGTCCACCTGGTTCACAGCTGGGTCAATATGTCGGAATCGGGTTCGCATATGGAACTAAGAACCACACCCTGTTGAAACCTTCATCAACGCCTTTCTTTTGATACCCTTATTGCAGGAACACCTTCCATATTCACTTGTGCTAAGAACCACACCCTGTTAAAACCCTTACCAACACCTTTCATTTGGTACCCACATTGTCCAAACACTTTCTAGGGTCACACCTGGTTCACATATTGGTGGATATCTCGGAAACCGGCTCCCATATGGATCTAAAAATCATACCCTGCGAAAACTCTTATCAATACCTTTCATTTGATACCCCGATCGTACAAACAATTCCAGGGGTTATACCTGGTCATTGTCCAAACACTTTCTAGGGTCACACCTGGTCCACATTTTGGTCGGTATCTAGGAAACGGGGTTCCATATAGGACTTTGAACCCCTTCCTATTAAAACCCTCATCAACACCTTTCATTTGGTACCCATATTGTGCAAACACTTCTTAGGGTCACAGCTGGACCACATTTTGGTCGATGTCTTGGAAACGGGTTCGGACATTGGACTTAAAACAAATTCCCCTTAAAAGTTGTGTTTACACCTTTCATTTGATACCCATATCGCAGAAATACCTTTCAGGGTCCCAGCTGGGCCACATTTAAGCAGTGGAACACCGTGACACAAGATTTTTATATATTAGATAATAAGTTCTAGTGTTCATACATCTTTGCTACGAAAGCCCCTTCTTCTTCTCACAATAATGAGAATTGATCTTGAAAAATTAGACTTTGCAACAAGAAAGTGACGTTATTTGAACAAAGGTAAAAACTTACCAAAATTCAAATCGTGGAAGGACGGTGGATGGTAGGTTGCAAAAGGAAGAAAACCTACCAGTTTTGGTGGGAAAAGCCCACTTATCACATACCTGAGCCTAAACACTGGCTGGTTTTTCCCTACGATAGGAAACCTAAAAGGTCTGGCCAGGCACTGCATATAAGGGCAATATGCCATCTTGGCAGAATATCGAATCTGATGCTGGTGCTGTATGGGGTCTGTCTTGTTTTTACATGATAAAAACTTTGTGTTTCCCATCGGTTCGAATCATGCCCGCTAAGCAAAAAAGAAAATCTGTTAATGCACAAGCTAGGTTTTTTTGGCGGGCCCATTGTATTAAAAGGAAAAATCTAGCTGAGCCCTTTGAACGAATTGAACCACATTTTCGTACCAGGTTGCTGAATATAGAGAACCGTGTCTTTTATAATGGAGTTTCTGCTCATTAAAATCTGCCCCGAGTTCACCACACAATGGACCCGGTTTCGATACCTTTCAACTCGTTTAAAGTTCTTTTGGTCCAGTTTCCGGTCTTTATAAACAGTGACGTAGTTCTTTTCAAAACAGCGTCCCGGCTTCGTTGAAACCGTTTTGCTACTTGTAGGCGAGGAAATCGTTGGCTGCTCAAGTACTTGATTTGCGGGTCCGATTTCCTGCATCTCTGTTAAACATACATATTTATTCAAACACTTAACATATTTACACCTAAGGCGTTAAGCGTGGTTGATGTCAGGTGCTTTGTTTATGCACTCCATCTTCTATGTAAGCTTACACATTTTCTTTTGAAGAGCGTGTTGTCATCGCTATTAACACACCCAGTTTGCATGGCCCAATTTTATTCTTATTTGTCAATTATAATTAATAGTTTTTCATTCTATTCAGAATGGCGAGGAGAAAAATACTTTCAATTAATATGGTATGAGGATAAAATGATTGGCTTCGCTCAGCTGTTAAAATTGTGTCGTTAAAGTACAGTTTTGAGAACGATTTTTAATAGATGTAGATTCAAGATTTCACTCAATGGGTGGAGTCAATTTGAGATTTATTTACTTTATAGCAAGGATAGACATTAGACCGGGTCCAAAAAAAGAGTTTGCAATGTGGTATTGATACTATAGTAACGGTACTGTGGTATACAAATTTTCACTGTATACTACAATCATTTGAAGCTGATACTCTTGTGGTATATATCGTACCGTTTTTTTTTAATGTCTTCTTTTTGCGGACACATATTTTATTTTACCAGAGGCTACCCTGAATAATTTTCATGGAAGATGGTTTAGCAAGCTTATAAAATACAAAACTCAATATCAAAACTCCAGAAGAGGAAATTGAACTATAGTCGAATGAAGCCATCGAAAAAAAACTGACGAGATCCGAAAAAAATGTTTAGTGGCCCGTCTCAGAAAGCATCACTCATACTAATGTTCCATTTCGTCGGCTAAGAGTGTAAACCGGCTAAATCCCGTTCTTAGCCAAATCGACTTTTTGATGCGGTTCTAAGCAGTAGCCGATTCTGCAGTTGGCAAACAAAAGGAAATGCTAAAAAAAATTATACAAATATCAAAAAAAAATTTGATGAGAAAAGCTGCTAAATCCAACATATAGAGCTACTGTCGCCCGGTTACTGTTCTATTCTAGAGTATTATTTTCAGGGTTTAAGTCAAGATAATAGCCAGCGAATATGATTTAATTTTTTATATTTCAAGGCAATCATGGCCCTCAAACCATAACCTGAAAGTTAAAGTTAAATTTGTTTTTTTGCCTCTGAAAAATATTTTTTTAGTCGTTAGCAGGTTTACACTCTTTATTACTACATATATTGGAGAAAATCCATTATGACCACCGGAGTAAAGATATAAAAATTCGTACTTATTTTGCATTTAGGTACATATACATATGAGTTTTGTAGAAGCACAATTTTTTTGTGTTGGTGTTTTTATTTGGAAACCGAAACCGGAACGAAACCGTAACCGAAACCGGAATAAATGTTGAAAAACGAAACCGAAACCGGAACTTTATTTTAATCGGTTTCATTCCTTGGTTATGACTAGTCGAACTTTCAAAAATGCCCCCTTAAAAATGCACGGTGCCACGCCCACCTTTAAAGTTTAACCGAAAATCACAATAGAATGACCAAATTATGTATATTACTTTAGCTATTTACCTTACCGAATTATGTCAATTTATGTGATTTTCCATATCGAAAGTGGACGTGGTCGGGAAGCGATTTCTTCTAATTTCATCAGCTATGCTAGTATACCTTGTGCAAAATTTCATGATTCTACCGTAATCAGTTTAAAAGCTATGACCAGTCGAATTTTCAAAAATGCCAAAAAAATTTATAAAAAAATCATAATAGAATGACTATGGCTTCATCCTACCAAATTATATCATTTTAGCCATTTCCGTTGCCGAATTATATCAATTTAGGTGATTTTCGAAATATTCGATATCGAAAGTAGGCATGGGTGGAGGGCGATTTTATCCATCCTCATCAGGTATACTCCCAGTGGTACTAGAATGCTTTGGTGTCAAATTTCATCGTTCTACCATAATCAGTTTAAAAGTTACGACCACTTGAATTTTGAAAAATTCCTACCTTAAAAGTGGGCAGTGCTACGTCCACTTTAAAAAATATATCAAAAAATCACAATAGAATGACCAGGGGGATTCACCTATAAAATTATATCATTTTAGCCATTTCAGCTACTGAAGTATGTCAATTTATGTGATTTTCGAAATCGAAAAAGGGGGCGTGGTTATCATCCGATTTCACCCATTTTTAATAGCAACCTAGCATGGCCATAGTATATCAAATTTCATGCAAATATCTAAATTTTTACTCAAGTTATCGTGTACACGGATGGACAGACGGACGGGTATGCTTTAGTCAAAACGGTTAAATTGTCACTTTAGAAGAATAGCGATGTCATTATTACTTTTCACAAAAAAAAAAAAACGTTCTAACGAATCAATACCCTTTTAATCGCATTTAAAAACCCTTGAAAAAATATTTATATATTTTTTTGTATTTTAATTATAGAAATTCATGATTATGCTTTGATGGTTGGCATTGATCCAGTTAAAGAGCCACATTTGCTTTATTTGGCTAAGGAGGGGTTAATGCAAGCATTGCCAACAGATTGGAAGATATGGTAAGTATGTATGGTATGCTTATAGTATTTCGAGCATATTGAAAAAAAGTATATATATATTATGCTATGGCGCAAATAATACTTATGGGTAATTCCATGAAAAAACCAAACTTCTTCTGAGTCACTTTTCCATAAAAGTTGTTGAAACTCAAATCTGGGAAGTTAAAATATAAGACACTTACTTTCTAGCCGGCCCGATAATCCTTGTGCTTTCCAAAAATTTACTTGCCTGCATGTAAAAAATGTGACACTCTTCCGCTTCGTTTTAACTCCACATATGCTTCTGCTCCTCAACCTAACGTTTATTTCGTTTCATCCGTTTTTCCTTTTTCACATCGTTTTTCCATTTTTTATATAGCCCTCTTATTTCAATCTCTAATCTTACCCCAGTTAAATATCCTATCCCTATCCCTATCCAGATATTTCTATTATTATCCTAGCCCGATTCTCACTCTGCCCTCAACCAATATTGTTTATATATCCATTTCAAATCTTTCCTTGATCCCCCTTCTTCTGCTTCCGCAACACTAGAGCCCTATACTCCAACGGTAACCAATGCACGGTGCTAGGCGGGTTTCTTAGTCCCTTAAATAATGAAAAGTACATGTAACTGTTTAAAACTACTCACACTAATTGAATAATTTTCTGTTACAGTTATTCCGAGGTGAAGTGTGGCCACTATTATTATAATACAAAAACAAAGCAGTCGCAATGGGACCATCCACTTGATGCGATCTATCGTGAGTTGGTTGAACAGGCGCGTCAAAAGCACACAACCATTGCAGCCACACCTGTCATTGACAATTCGGATGATGCATCGCAACTCGACTCGGGTATACGTAGCCTACAAGGCAATGATGAATGTGACAATACCAACAACACAAACGAAATGTCATCACCAGTGGGCAATGTGAATACAAATTACACCGCAAGACCAGCAAATGCAGCCACGTTTGGCGGTGTAGGCTCCAGCAGCTCGGGTTCAGCGGCTAATAGCACTAGTACCAGCGGATTTAGTGGTGGCGTTAGTCGTTTTCTGGAATCTAGAAGTAAAAATTTTGGTATGACATTTCAGCCGAACAAAGGTACACGCTTCGAGGTAACCAAAACAAATCCACAAATTTCGTTAGCCATGAAATTTGGTGCGGATAGTTTTTCCTCAAAGTTAGCAGCAGCAGCAGCAAACAAAGTCGAAACCAGTGATTTAGTAGGGGGAACGGGAACCGCTGCTGATAAACGCGCTTTCGTGCTATCTGGTACGGGTGCGATGTTCCTAAAGTCAAGGAAGCAAATGGAAGCGGGTCTGAATCAGGCTACAGCCGCTATGTTGATGAATTCAAATGCGGCCGAAGGTATGGCTGGAACATCAGCGTGTGTGAAGGGCATTTTGCGTGATTCCAGCTTAACAGATATGCGTCGGAAAACGGAGAGGGATGATCCAGAAAGTGGTGGTGCCGAAGACAAGAAGAGTGTGCGTTTCAATTTGGAGGAAACGAAAATACGTGGCTCGCCGGAAGAAGAGCCGAGCAGCTCACGCAAGTTAACACAAAGTCCAGAAGCATCAGTTGGCTCCGACGACGATGAAGTAGAAGATGATGATCCTTGGGATGATGATGACGACGATGAAGTTGATGGCTGTGTACGATATGCTGCACTTGGTGCTGAAGGTGGCGCACCACTGCGTAGCCTTAATCCATTTTTGATCAACGATGAAAAACCCTTGAAGGATATACAAGTGATATCGGTACCCAAGGCACAAACTATACAAATGTTGAAGGCACAAAGTTTATCAATGGATCTACCTGAACGTGATCGTGTGAAACTCTCCGAGCTGGCGCGCTCACAAAGCACCGACTATGGTAATTTACCGCAGCCGAGCTCTGTAGTTAGCTACCTTGAGAAGTTAAAGGACAGTTCCACGACTATTAAACCTTTGTACGAAGATACAGACTCAGAATCGAAGGGCAGCTCCGTGCGTAGTTTCATTATAAATAAATCCGAACAGGACTCTGTTACTTCTATAGTACCTGCGTCTAATCCCTTCGAAACAATCGAATGTACAAATAAAAATAAACGCGAGATCGATACGTCTGCGTCTAAATCAGTCGCAGATAAGCCCACTATGCGTACGTTTAAAGTAGCTTCGAAGCTCGTTGGGTTTTTAAAGAAGGATGTGGACAAGACTGATAAGGATCTCAGCAATCGTACACAAATCGAGCGTGAAAACGAAAAAGAATACGAGGTGCTTGGACAAAACACTGAAAAGGATAAACAGACGCTACTCAAAGAGGAACGCGAACGTTTGGAATATTTGTTACAAAGCGAAATAGACGCCATCAAATTTGAACACGAACAAAAGCTAAAAAGTATACGTCAAGAATACGACTCCCGTTTTAACGCTCATCGCGAAGAAATGGAGGTAACATTTCAAACGCGCTTGCAGGAACATCGCGCGCATTTGGAGGACGAGTTGAGCTTGAAACGTAAGACGGTGGTAGATGAACATAAAGCGCACATGGCTACGTTGCAAAAGAATCACAGTGAAATCTTACAAGACCTTGAACGAGATCTGAAAAGTGAAGAGGAGCTCATGAAAAAGGAACATTTACGTAAACACGCGGAAATGCGTGAGAAATTAGCGCACGAGTTGGAATCGGAACATCAGCGTATGCGCGATACAGGCGAGGATCGACTTTACGAAAAAGTGCGCTGTGAGAAACGTTTGTTGGAAGACAAATACCGCTGCTTGAAAGAGAAATATGTGCGTTTGAAAACGGATGTCAAGCTTTCCTTGGAGCGTCGCAATCGCCGTCGAGAGGCTCAGGCTCTACACCAACAGAGCTTACACACCACTACCACAACAACTGGCTCTGAGACTGAAAGGTCCATATCGAACAAGCCGTCATTTGGCAATAGCGAAAATCGTTCACTTTCATTATCGACTTCTTGTCAAGAACACGGCGGTGCGGGTGTTGGTGCTGCTGCCAACACATTGTTGTGTGGTAAAAACATGAAGCCACCAGTGCCACCTAAGACGCATCTAACAACTGTGGGTGGCGGCAAGGACCACTCACGCACTGGGCGCGAACGTTCCACAGAGCGCGCAGGAATGGCGTTGGCACGCAAACCGGGCATTGCTTCGAAGTATATTAAACACTTGCAGGTGCAGGATGACACCACAACTTCGATTAGCCAATCCGACACGACTATATCGAATAATTATAGTAAGGGTCGTTATTTGCCCGCACCCGTATTGAGTGACAATGGCAACTCTGACTCAGAAGCCGCATTTCAGTGTAACCAAGAAAACAACAATAATGCGCGCGGCAGCGGACAACGAAAAAAGTTATTCTCACGCACTAAATCGGCATCAACGTCACGCTTGAACTCAGACAATTATAAAAGCGATCGACCATGTACCCCAGTCGAGAACTTGCGCCATCAACTACAGAAGCTGGAAGATTTAGAAGATCAATTCCCTGAGAACACACTCGACACCACATACCATTTACGCTATCCATTCTCGGATATATCCAACGATCGTGCCGGTGTCGGCAATAGCTCTGAGCTCGAATTCTTTAAGCATCGCATACATTTGGAGCGTGATAGCGTACGACGTGCTAAGGAATCGTTGCGCACACAACGTACCAATTTTCGCGCACGTCAACGCGAGATAAAACAACGTCATAAGGCTTCCACAACCCGGCACACATTGGATCAATTGATACAAGAGGAAAAAGAGTTGACAGAAATGGAAGTTAATTTGCATCGCACACGCGCACTACTTGGCGAGAAGGTAATACGCTTGCGTCACTTGGAACAAAGTCTTTTGCGTATTTATGAGAAGGAGAAACCAGCTATGGATTTCTTAGGTGTTGAGCAGAAAGATGATGCTACCCTAAGTGATCTGTCGTCGCATTCAAGCTCTGGGTTTAGCAGCACCGATTTCGCCAGTGGTGGTGATACACAAAATTTGCAAAAGCGCAAGGAGGCTTATCATCAGGAATCCTCTGAGTGTATACAAAATTTGGAAATACTCAACGCAGAGATACGCGAAATACTTGATATACTCGGCAAGAGTCAACAGCATGGGGGTAAAGTGTGTTTTTTTAATTTGAAAATTATTATTACTTGTTTAGTCAAAGGTAGACAATTTGTTTTTTTTTTTCAATTAAAAGGGAGAATTATAGTGACTCAGATACACAAGTACATAGGCGACGGGGTTTTACTTCACTTTTTTCGATGTTTCCATATAATTTAGTTTGTTGTAGTTTTCAATTTGTTTAATTCCAGAGAGGTGGCAGCTCTAAAAAACCTCCTAAATGTAAATACTTATGTCGGAGAGCTTAGGCTGTAGCACTTACCCTATACACAAAATTCCATAGAACTCCGTGAAAAGGGTTTCGACATAATAATGGATACACAAAAAATGTATATAATGAGATTAGGTGGCTACCCTAGGTGGTAACGCTACTTGGAAATTTTTTTGGTCAGGATGAAAGAGCTTGAAATGTATCACGCTATCTACATATATTCAAAAGCTCATCCAAATGACTCGAGTCGTTTTCGAGATAAAAGAGGATATGCCAAAAAATAAATATAATGGGATAGGTTCAAGTGGCTGCCGCAGAGACACGCTTAGGCCAGTTTTGAAAGGCCAATTTTGAAAGGCCCGTTGTGCTACCACTAAGAAAGTCAGTCCCGGGACGCGCACACATGGAAAATCCCTGAATTGTTGTTGGGATTCTCCACATAGCAGAATCCCGGGACTGACACTCCTAAACCGACACCGTTACTCCTCTTCGCACCACTTAGATGACTTTATGGAAGCTATCAATTTCTTTATGTTCAGCTCCACGATCTGGCGAAGACTATCCAGGAAGGGAACTCCCAAAAACCCCAGGTTGTTACTCGTCCTAGAAATATTTTTGTTAAAATATGACGTAAAACCTTTCATTTGGCGTATAAGTATGTATGTGTTACTCTGGGAACTCTTCTTGGTTTTCATGAAGACGAAATGACGGACTTCAAAAACTAACGCAACTGTCACCAAGTCAATTTGGTGTCAAATGTGTTTCCATTTTGTAAAATCAGCTGTGCGTACGTCAAATACAGACATTTGTCAACATGTTGGCAAATTTATTTTGTGTGTCAAACGTTGAAAACTCCGCTTGCAAACTGAAATTCGATCGTTTTCACATGCATTATTTGATATGACAATGTGTTGTTAAAACTTACTACAAACGCAATTGATACAATATGCCAGCTGTTTTCATTGGTTTGACAACATTTGATGTCATTTTTGGACCTAATGAAAACCCGCCATTAGAATGGAGCATACTCGGATTTGCCTGCCTCTTACTGAACAATTTTCTATACCACTTTTTATCAAGCGCATTTTATAAGTCTACCTTTTACTTGCGTGAAAAATAAGTTTCCTTTCTACTCCCAGCTTTCCATTTTTAACTAAGTAACTCTCATTCTTATCCGCTCTAATTTACAGGTATACCCATGATATCACCTTCCGAATTAAACTGGTCACACATGCTTTCGGCAGGCGCTAGTCCAGCTACAACACCACATGGACATCCTCCCGGTGGTGTCGGCACAACTTCTACGCTCATGCATGCACCACAATCTATACCAACATTGGCCGATCGTTTGGAAACATATCGTCAACTGGCCACTGGACGTATGCAAAATTCAATGGGTGGCGCTATACTTGCTGCAAATACAATTGTATCGCAAAGTCCACGAGCTGTAAACTATACCACCAGTTTGGTGGAGCGTACCAGAGATCTACGCAATTGGCTGCGACAAGCTAAAACCGAACACGATTTACTTACGGGTGGCAGTGTTGTCGGTGGCGGCTTGGGTCTAACAGCCAATACTATGGGTGGCAGCACGGTAAGCATGCTTGGATCTAGAGAATTGGGAGGGGTGAGTGGTAGCGCAGCTGCAACTGGTGGAGGCAGTGTCACTAGCCAACAGACAAATCTATAATTAGGATATAATGTTTTCTGCTGCTGGAGCAGTCAGGAACGAAATGCTTAAATAATATGCATCATGCGTTATGCAGGCATGATATAAAGGGTGTTTTTTCAAGAGCGTGTTAGAGTTTTTGGAACAAGGAATATTTATTTATTTTTATTTATATATAAACGAGTACGGTATGATGTTTGAATATTGATTAAAAAAATGTTTTTGAAAGTAAAAAGCATTTAAAATGAGACACCCTTTACAATACCTTGCGGACGCATGTAAGTCTTGTCAAAGATCAAAAAATGTTTTATTAGATCTCATTATAGGAAAACCAAAGATAATCGTTGTTGAAACTAAAAAGATTGAATTTAATAGTTGTGTTAATGACTAAATACAGAGAAAAGAAATAGATATAAAAAATATTGTATTGAATAGCGTTTTGGTGCCAAAGAAGTGTATGAGGATATTGCTGAGTAGATAGAGTGCATGGGAAGAAGCGGATGTATTACGAATAAAAAAATTAAAATTGGCACAATTTAGATACATATATAAAATACATATAAAATCATACATACATACATACACACGTAATGTTATACACATATTCATGTTAAAGTTAGGTATCAAACGCTCGCAGTAAAGTATCGATTTTTTATCTGCTTCGGTAATCGCCAGTCGTTTTCGAAATAGCAGATATGATTTATAGTGGGAGTAGCAAAGTGGTGATAGAAAGAAATATTTATGTCCAAATTCGAGATCGGCATATCTCACTCAATTTAAAAAAAAAATCGAATAGGTGGCAACTTGGATAGAAGAGCTTGGAATGTGTCATGTTATCTATATATATTCAAAGGTTCATGCCAATAAATCGTATTCGCGATAAAAGCGAATACGACAAAAATATATATAATGCGATTAAGTGGCAACCCTAAATGGGTTAAATTTGACCCGAAGCACATATGAAGATAAAAATAATATAGCTCAAAGCAAAAGCCAAACTCAGTGTATGTGGATGTTAAATGGAAACTGGGCAAATTTGATCGGCCTCTTTTATTGAATTAAAAATTTTAAGGCGCCATTAGCTGGTATAAAGTCGATACTTTACTTAGTGCATACGATAGGTTAGGTTACCTACGATATACTCGATTAGTTTAGTGAAAAGTATCGACACTAATCACAAAGTACATATACTACGTATAATACTAGGTATGTTTCTTGAAAAATCCAGCAAAGAACTGTCAGCAGAAGAGAGTCTTGTAAAAAGCTGTCAAAATCTCACAAATCTCGCTAATTTTTCGTCGAACAGGAAGCAGCAGAAACTTGCAGACAAAACAGCGGTTACGTTTCTGATTGGCTAACAATATGAATTTACATTTTTTATTGTTGTTTTGCTATGTCACCGATTAGCTGTTCCTGCTTGCTAGTTTCTGCTGGACGAAAAATCTCCAGCAATAACTTGCAGCGATTTGGCGCTCTCTCTCTCAATTAAATGTCAAAAAGCTGCTGAATTCGCTGCTATTTTTTTTCAAGAAACGCCTTTTCAGGAATAATTATTCATAATTATTCATAATTAAATGAAGTTTACATGTAATCGATTACCCTTGACTTGCCTTGACTTAGAAGTTCGTTGATTTTTGATTTTCTACGTAAGTTCAGTGAGCGCCATGAGAGAACTGTTGATGCCATATGTTTTTTACACATTTTGAATAAAACTCTCAATTATTTCATAGAGATACGAAATTTTGGATATATATTATTCATATAGCAGTCGCAAAACTAACTGTCAAACAAATTAAATTCGAATTAGGCCAACCAAAAAAAAAAAACTTGTGTCCCTCCCCACATGTTTTATAGTTTTGTTTGGGCATTGTATATACTGATTATAGTTAATCTCAGAACATCGACGCATAATGCCACGAAAATGCGTTTTGTTACTTTTTACAGAGTTATATGTAAAAATTCACATAATTACCTTTATAAAGCAATTCGGGAGGAGAACACTTTACCTTTATTTAAAAGTGCCTAGTGTGCTCTCTTGTTATTTTTCTAAGTGCTAAGTGACAGTTCTCAAGTAAAGTCAAGTCAATTCTTGCTACGTATCCATAATGGCAGCTTAAACCCAGACACATACCAGGGGTCTTATCATGTAATCCGATCCGAAAGGAAATGCGATTCGAAAGCTGTCAAATCACATACATTTTTTTAAAATTCGAAAGAAATTTCTTGGCAACTATTTTTCATGTAAAAAAATAAACTTTTTAGTGTATAGCGGTTTCAAGCTCCATATAATTTTTAGAACTAAAAATACATTTGAATGAAACAATTTATTAGAAATAATTATAACACATTACATTTGAGTTGATTTGATTTTGTGTTTTTCCGACAGGGTGGATACTAGATGTATATTGGAACGATTTTCCGTCATCCCTTGTCAAATTTGGCTTTGTAACAAACCGGTTTCGGCGATCTGCCATCTTCAGTGTTTGATTTCGTTCTAAAGATGGCAGATCGCCGAAACCGGTTTGTTACAAAACCAAATTTGACAAGGGATGACGGAAAATCGTTCCAATATACATTACATTTCTTAAACTCTTATAAGTCACTCATTTGTTAGACAATTTCGGTAATAAAAACGTTTTCTATTTTAGTTGCAGGTTTTTTTTTTTTTTTTCTATATTGGTATATTTGTAACACACTTAATATTAATGTCAAGTATTTTCTCATGCGTACTATGGAACATTTTTTGTTTTTTATTTCTACTACTCTGTACGATAATGGAACTATCAGTTCCTTGATACCCTAAAAAAATGACTGTGTGAGAACTAAAAGTAATTTCCTGAGCAGTAGTTTTTAGTACTTGAACAAAAAAAAAAAAAAACATTTAATACACAACATTATTTTCGCTAACTATGGGGTCTATCAGCTATTCCGCCGGATTCACCCGTTGGGAATAATTATGGAGAGTCGGTGAAATATCTATCGGATTAGCTGATAGATCCCTACACACAGAGAAAATTGAGCTGGTGATGGATAAGAATTTACAGTGATTTGGTCATAACAACCAAAATATAGTTATATCAATGAAAATATCTGTTGATTCAACCAAAATCACGATCAATTCTTATCCATTCCTAGCTAATTTTTCTCTGTATATACCTGTATCATAAAATCGATAACTTATTGATTTACTAAAACTATGAAATATGGTAAAAGTGAGTTAGTAAGTTTTGTTAAGGAATGACACGAAAAGAGAGAAAGCAAAACATGAGATGGAACAAATACCAAAAGCATACCAAATATATATGGTAGGTAGGTAGAAGTGGCTGCCGCAAAGGCACACCTAGGCCAGTAATAAAAGGCCCGTTGTGATACCACCAAACACTAGGAAAGTCAGTCCCGGGGCCCGGCCATATGGAAAATCCCAGTGCTGTTGGGACTCTCCATATAGCCGAAACCCGGGACTGACACTCCTAACCGACACCGCTACCCCTCCTCGAACCATTTTGATAACTTGATGAAGGCCATCAAGTCCTTTATGTCTAGCTCCGCGACCTGGCTTAAGCTAACCAGGAAGGGAACTCCCAGAGAGCGCCTTCTCGCTCCGCTTAAGGCCGGGCAGTTGCAGATGAGGTGCTCCACCGTTTCCTCTTCCTCATCATCTTTGCAACTCCTGCAGCATCGTCGGTAGGGAACGCCTAGCCTTGCTGCGTGCCTACCAATAAGGCAGTGCCCGGTTAAAACACCTATTAATATGGAGATTTCCTTCCTTTTTAGGGCGTATATGTGTCTAGATCTTTTAAGATCGCATTTTGGCCAGGTTTGCTTGGATATCCGGCACCCTGGGGCTTGTAGCCATCTTTCGTTGGCTTCGCGGAGTGTATGCTCCTTCAGCATTAGCTTGCACGTGGCAAACGGCATACCTATGCGCTCTTTATCTTGAAGAATCTGCTTGGTCATGCCCTGCCTGGCAAGTTCGTCTGCCCTACAGTTTCCCTCAATGTCCCTGTGTCCCGGGACCCATGTGAGGTTCACGCGGTTCTGTTGGGCCATCTCTTGAAGAGATCGACGACAGCTGAGCGTCAGTTCAGAGTTGAACGAGTAAGAGCCAAGGGATTTGATGGCCGCTTGGCTGTCGCTGAAAATACAGATATCCTGTCCGATGGTGCGTTTACCTATCCAAGTCACGGCGTCCATGATTGCAGAAACTTCAGCCTGGAAGACGCTGCAGTGATCAGGTAGTCTAAAGGAGAGTTCTAGGTCCAAATCCCTTGAGTAAACCCCTCCTCCGACTCTGCCGTCTAACTTCGAGCCGTCGGTGTATATAAAAGTGCCGCCATTAGTAGCGGGACACCGATCTATGTTCTCCCAGTCTTCCCTGCTGGGAATGTTTATTCTAAAACAACAATCTCCGACTGTTGTGGTCGCACACCGATCTGTGCTCAGAGGGAGAAAGCTGTAAGATCTTAGAATACAGGAGTGTCCAATAGTGCTTGCGCCCCAGACGGACGTTTCCCTTAGACGCAGAGCCGATGCCGCTGCTGCCCGGTACCCTTCCAGATCGAGTGGCAAAAAGCCAAGAATGGCCTGGAGAGCTTCATTGGGCGTTGTTCTTAACGCCCCGCTTATACAGATCATGCTCGATCTGTGGACTTTTCCTAACAGATTTAGGTTTGTTGCCTTTCCTAGCGCAGGCCACCATACCACGACTCCATACAGCATAATTGGCTGGATTATCGTAGTGTAGATCCATCTGCAAATTTTGGGGCTGAGCCCCCATTTTTTGCCAATGGCTCTTTTACACGTGTAAAGTGCAATGCACGCTTTCCTCTGGCGCTGGATGACATTCTCCTTCCAGTTAAGCTTTCTATCTAGAACTGTGCCTAGGAATTTGGCTTTATCAGCTAAGTTCAGGCGCACGCCATCTAGTTCTGGTAGGTTCAGCGGTGGTATCTTGTACCGCCTGGTATAAAGGACAAGCTCCACCTTTCCCGGGTTGATGCTAAGTCCGCAGCGAGAGGACCATGAAGAAACTTCTCGCAGTGCTACTTGCATCAAGTCACACAGGGTTTGTGGGAATTTGCCCCTATATGCAATAGCTAAATCGTCTGCATATGCCACTATCTTCCCGCCCCCCCACCTTGTGTCTCGTAGCAGCGAGTTTACGGTGAGGTTCCATAGGAGCGGAGAGAGAACACCACCCTGAGGCGTTCCTCTTGTGACATAGCGTGAAAGATCAACTGTTCCCAGTGAAGAAACTATTTTCCTTCCCTTTAGTAGTTGATCAATTAGTCCAATAAGAGACCTATTTATGCCCAGGTTTGTTAAAGCAGTGTTAATAGCCTCCGGCCTTATATTGTTGAAAGCCCCTTCGATGTCCAGAAAGGCCACGAGACAGTACTCCTTTTCGTGCAATGATTTTTCAACAATAGAGACTAGGCTGTGGAGCGCAGTTTCCGTTAACAACCAAAATATAGTTATATCAATGAAAATATCTGTTGATTCAACCAAAATCACGATCAATTCTTATCCATTCCTAGCTAATTTTTCTCTGTATATACCTGTATCATAAAATCGATAACTTATTGATTTACTAAAACTATGAAATATGGTAAAAGTGAGTTAGTAAGTTTTGTTAAGGAATGACACGAAAAGAGAGAAAGCAAAACATGAGATGGAACAAATACCAAAAGCATACCAAATATATATACTTAATACATATACATATGCATAGAGTGTTTACATATAAACATGAAAAATATGTGGCATATGCCAGACAAATAGAATAATATAGGATTTAAAAAATAATTGAAAGGAACTGAAAAAAGAAAACAAAAATATTTAATAAAAAACTGCTGGAATATAATACAAATAAAGAATATTAAATTAAAAAAAAAACACAAAAAAAATAAATAAAGCAAAAAGCAAATAATTGAAAATAAAGTTATGACCCAAAAAAAAAACAATTTATAAAAAAAGGAAAATTAAAATAAATAACTAAATTGAAATAAATAAATTTTAAATTACCATAAAAACACAACATTTAAAAAATGAAAGAATAACTAAAAAATTAAAATAACTTAACACAAATTTAGATAAAAAAGCAAGAAAAATAATACTGCAATAAGACTGTAAAAAACTAAAAAAATAAAAATAAACAAAGTATAAAAAAAAGAAAAAAAAAAAAAAAAAATTTAATTAAAATTAAAAATAAAAAAATAAAAAATGAGAGTAAAAAAAATGAAATAAAATTAACAAAAAAAAATTAATTAAACTAATTAATTATTAATCAAAAAATGTTAATTGCATTTGTTGAAATGTATACTCTTTTTGCAATAATCTTACGCAAATTATTATTATATGGCTTTAATTAAATACTCAAAAATAATTCAAGTCTTGATAAATTTGACAAAGTGATTTTACTAGTGACTTAAATTAAATTACGTATATTTTAAACGCTTTGGCTTGTTATGACATAAGGTGTTTGTTTTCATTTTCGTTTGTAATGTATTTCAAAATTATCTAGTAAATAGTATGAAATTAAAGATTTTACTTAGTATAATAAATAAGCTTTCAAAAATATATTTTGACTACCTCAATGTATCAGAGATAAAATGCAAATTTGTAATATAATTCTATGGAGTATACTAGGGAGGGCCTAAAAAAACGATTTGCGAGTTTTTAAGACCTTTTATGTTGAGCGTTCAATTCTCTGTTAATACTGGGGTAAAAGTTAACTGTATGATTTTTAGATGAGAAGATATATTCATTTACATAGAAAGGAAAATGAAAAGCGGCGATAATTCACGCTTTCCTATTAACATACAAAACTCATATTTGATGAGCATACTCCATTTTTGACTAGGAACTCGATTTTCTATGCCGTTTGAAAAAAAAAACGAAAATCGATTGTTTTTTTGGCCCACCCTAATGTACATATTTATTTAATTAAACTTAGTGGAATAATTTGTGAATAGTATTACTCTATTACTCTGTTACTCTATACCCGCTTAATTGTAAATGTAGATTTGAGATAACAATCTAAAATGTGGAGACATTTTCAAATTCAAATCTTAAAATATCGTCTTTGGTGATCCACTCTAATCAACATTCTTTAAACTTCTTTTAAGAAATGAATGAACGGTCAGATATGAATTGAATTGAGTTATGAATTATTAAAGTAATGGTTTTCAAGATCCACTCTGAGCTATGAACATTAGCTAAACTTCTTTTAAAGAATGAAACAAAAAAATGGAGACACCGAATGATACTTGGGTTAAGATGGATCAAGTTTCATAGAGAGGTATACAGTGGCGGGAAAACAATAATTTCTTTAAATTTATAACTGTTTTAGCATCACTACTAAGGGATCCATAATCAAGAAGTAACTCTTTAAATCGGTAACACTACCACTAAATTCACTTATTTTCTAGCCACCACTGTACTAATACATTTGCATATTCATAAAGCAATTATTTTCCGTCCTTGAATTTTACTCCTTTATTGTTTGTATTTGTAGTTGTGTATAATATCTGTTTGTTGCTTAAAAATGTGATAATTTGAAAATATTTATGTACATTCGAAAAATGTCTTTATATTAATAATTTCGAAGTATGTACAAAAAAAAATAAATAAACTATTATGTACTTATCTACATACATAAAAATTTGTATAAATTTACAAAATATTCTTGCCTTATTTGTGCTGCACTTGTAAACTTTTATTTAGATGGTAAAATAATCATAAATACAAAAATATTATTACAAAAATAATAAATAAGCTACATATGTAATTACTTAGAATTAGATTGAAAATTAAATATTTACAAATTTCAACATTAAAGCGATAAAATAAACACTAAAATAAAAGAAATACTGGGCTGCACAAAAATATAAAAAAAAAAAAATAATTTCGATTTTTTTGGTTTGTATCAGGCTTCAAAAAACATTCACTCGCAATCACGAACATGAACATAAAAAAAATGTATTGACTCCAAAATTATCGCAAAATGATCCCAAAATTACCCCAAAAATAAACCCAAAAAGATCCTAAAACGGGGGGCACAATGATCCCAAAATTAATCCAAATTGAACCCAAAATGATCCTAAAATTACCCCAAAACGATCCCAGCATTACCCCAAAATGACATCAAATTTACCCAAAAATGACATCAAATTTACCTAAAAATAGCAAAATCGACTTTTTGATGCGGTTCGAAGGAGTAGCCGATTCTGCTGTTGGCAAACAAAAGATAAGCCTCGAAATAAATGTAGAAATACGAAAAATTGTTTGATGAGAAAAGCTGCTAAATCCAATATCGAGGAGCAGGGGTAGCCAGGGATTGTAATCTACTGAGCCATACAACAACAACGTCATAATTTCTACAACAACATCGTTCCTGGAACCACAAAAAAAAGATACTCGAACGAATTATTATTGAACTAAGACAATTATGTATGTACCTATCAAATCGAGTGTGTACCGTTATGCATTCACATTCGAAATAAATTGAGTGTGCGCCGTGGTGGAGACGCGAAAGTTATTTCAAAAATAACATTGCAATGATTTTTCGTACTTTACTTGCGAGTCTGGTTGGTTTTTGTGAGCCACAAAAGAGCCATATGTTGTTGTTATAGAGCCACAGCGAGCCAAAAGAGTCACTATGTGGCTATGGCTGGCAGGGATAGACAGGGATTTCAATCTACTGAGCCATACAACAACAACGTCATAATTTCTACAACAACATCGTTCCTGGAACCACAAAAAAAAAATACTCGAAAGAATTATTATTGAACTAAGACAAATATGTACATACATATGTACCTATGAAATCGTGTGTGTACCGTTATGCATTCACATTCGAAATTAATTGAGTGTGTGCCGTGGTGGAGACGTGAAAGGTATTTCAAGAATAACATTGCAATGATTTTTCGTACTTTACTTGCGAGTCTGGTTGGTTTTTGTGAGCCACAAAAGAGCCATATGTTGTTGTTATAGAGCCACAGCGAGTCAAAAGAGTCACTATGTGGCTATGGCTGGTGTAGAGCTTCTTTCGCCCGGTTACTGTTCTATCATAGAGTATTACTTTATGGGTCTAAGTTAATTGAATAGCCATCGAATATTATTTAATTTTTTGATATTTTAACCGAACCATAACCTGAAAGTTCAAGTTAAGTTTGGTTTTTTGCCTCTACTGAAAAATATTTTTTGGTTGTTGGCAGGTATTCACTCTTAACCGACGATATGCATTCGGTAAACGACGCCAAGATGAACGTTCTTACATGCATTTGAGAATAATTCCCGAATGTCTTCGTGAACGTTAATAGTGTGAATTTTTTGATGCGTCCTTATAACAAAGAGATTTTTTTCATAAAGACTAAATACATTTTTTTTTACAATGGGTCGAACGAAATTTAAAACATTAAACTCGATGTGCAGCCCTGAACAAATTAAGTTGCCATATAAACAATAACATTTTTAAACAAATAAATAACCAAAAACTCAAAATCTTGAAGATCAAAAAGAGATTGAACAATCGGAGACAATTACTTGACACAATTGCAAAAATATTTCAAAACAACCAAAAAATTGAACAGAATATCTAGCAAAAAAAAAAAAAAAAAAACATTAAACAAGTAGGTACATACAGAAACAAACTTATATAGATACATATAAAATTAAAATAGTCAAAGTACTTATTTCGTATGGTATGTTCGAGTTAATCAAAGGTTCATGGTCTCAAGTATGAAAAAAATAATGTTTCAGAACTGTTGGTTTTACATAGATGTAAATTTGCATTCGCGAATTTGGAACAACCTGCAAAAATTGAAGTACATGCATATAATAAACGTATTATATATAAACGTATTATTTTAATGTGAACTAGCAAATAAAATAAATGAAATAACTAGTAACAATTAATAAAAAATGTTTACTCAAATTACTAAAAATTTAATAAAAATTTATGAGCACAAAAAATCAATTCTGGCATTTTTTGTTTTTTTATATTTTTTTTGTTTTTCATTTAATAAATTGGTAGGTCAAATATTATCCACCTTTAATATATAGCCGCATAGAACATATGGTTCTGTTGGCGTTCAAGGCCTTCGAGAGACCCCTTTCAAACCAAACGGAGCTGGCGGTTTGCTCACTAGCACACTTTGTTCTCTGCGTGGAAAATTAGCATAATTCGTATAGAACTGAACCGTGTTAGTCTTCGACGCAGAGAAGGAAGTGTGCTAGTTTTCCACGCAGAGAACTGAAGCGTGTTAATCTTCCACGCAGAGAACGAAGTGTGCTAGTCTTCGTTGGGAGCGACGATACTTATATAGTTTGTCTTTTGAGCATCTGCCTTGTTAGTATGCCTTCTCATAGAGTTATCTGCAAACTCTTCTAACGATGGAGTTGTCTTTAGAACCTTCTGTTCTGTTATAGAGAATACGTGCTATGCATTGCGAATGTCGGCCTTAGTTTGGATACGTTGATATCACCTACTAGGTATCCATATTTTGAGACTTCACAATCCGGGGTTTTTCGGGATCTATTTTCCAGTCCTGAGATCCAGCAATTTTCCGATCCACTTCCGGCCTCTTCCTACTTCCGGTCTTTCCCCACTTCTGGCCTTTTCGTACTTAGGGTATTTTCGTGCTTAAGGTCTTTTCGTACTTAAGGTCTTTTCGTACTTAAGGTCTTTTCGTACTCAAGGTCTTTTTATATTTAAGGTCTTTTCGTAATTAAGGTCTTTTCGTACTTAAGGCCTTTTCGTACTTAAGGTCTTTTCGTAATTAAGGTCTTTTCGTACTTAAGGTCTTTTCGTACCTAAGAGATCCAATCAATAAATTCAATTCAATTCAAGATCTTTTCGTACTTAAGGTCTTTTTTCGTACTCAAGGTCTTTTCGTTCTTAAGCTCTTTTCGTACTTAAGGTCTTTTCGTACTTCCAGTAGTTTTCCCACTTCCACTCTTTTTCCCACTTCCGGTGTTTTTCCCACCTCCGGACTTGGTCTACTTCGGGTCTTCTTCCATTTCCCACTTCTAGTTTTACCTCACTTCCGATCTTTTAATACTTCCGGTTTTACTTCACTTCTTTCCTTTCCCCACTTCCGATCTTTTTCCATTTCGTACTTCAGCTTTTACCGCACTTCCGTGCTTTTTCCATTTCGTACTTCCGCTTTTACCGCACTTTCGGGCTTTTCCCATTCCGTACTTCCGCTTTTACCTCACTCGTGGTTCTTCACCACAAGTAACATACAAATTTTGAATGCCGGTCCCAGTCGCCAAAACACTGTAACTGTGCCAATTCGTAGGAAAACATTCTAAAGCAGCACACCATAAATTGAAACAAAAGCTCGGATCAAAATCTTTTCGCAAGTGATTACAATTTATTTAATTTACGAGATCGTCGATGGCTTCGGTACGTTATACCCAGTGACCATATGAACCTGAGGAAACAAATTTTATAAAGACTTGAAGACTTTTATTTGATTTGTTGTCCGCACTTATCTGCCAAATGAGTCTTCTTTCTTCTGGCAACTACGTTACTCATACGCCTGCGCGTACTCTTCCATCAACCATTAGAGAACAACGAAAATCCGCCGAATGAATAATTTCTGTCCTTTGTTGAAACATTGTTACGGTACTTTGTTTCAGTTCGTATTTTATACGCGTCGAATTTACAACGGTTTGAAGAAGTAAAGATGAGAAAGTCGCAAAGTGAAATATACAACAAATATTCCACAACTATTGCAAATATACATACATACATACAAATGTATGTGTGAGTGATTTTTGCAAAGGATGCTGACATTGAGCTTACAAAGAACAGTGAAAAAATAAAAAAAAACGTAAAAAAACTAAGAAAAACTAGAACAATTAAGGAAAATTTTATTTTCAAAGTTAATTTTTTTATAAGTAATTAACTAGTATATATACATAGGTATGGTGCCAAAAAAAAATTTATTTTGTGAAACAAAGAAAAGTGCGATTAAATTTGTTTTTGCAGAAAAAATGTTGCATACCTTTGTGAGTGTAAATATGTATTCGTGTCAAATTTAATAACACCCGCACAATATGAACTCGCGTGCAGACGGTCGCCAATGGTCCGATTGCAACAAATATCGATAGCGACGGGTGTTTTCAAGTGTGGCAATTTGTCAATAGCAAAGGCATGTAGTGCTCAGCATTCACTATACAAACAAAGAATCGTACATACATATGTATGTATGTAATTAACGACTTTGTTTTGTCTACAACAAATAATTTTTGTGAGTCTGCTCGCTAGGGCGTCGCACATAAAAAGGAAAATCACAGCATTTTCAATTGCCAACGCCTCAGTTTTATGTGTTGAGGCAGGATTAAGAAAACTAATAAATTATTTAGGTAATGTGCCAAAGAATGTACTAATGTAAATGAAAAAGTTTTCAAAGTTAATTACTTAATGGAAATAGTTAATTGAAGGTGAGTAAAGTTTACAAAGAGGTAAAAAAAAAAATAATTCACTTCGTATCCTTTCGTTAGTGCGAATGTGTGGTATAGCTTTGACAGATGAAGACATGCATGGATGAAGGGGGTATGTCGCATTCTCACTCAATTTCTGTTTTTGGCATTGGTGAATAGTGTTTATGCAGATCTATATTTCTGTAGAAGAAAATTCATGGATGAAGGGGGTATGTACACAACTTTTCAATATGAATTGTGGAAGAAGGGGGTATGTTCCGTTTTTTTTCATATAAAACACTAAATATAAACTTATGCTTTTTATTGCATATTATGCAACGTCTTTTATGGCTTTGCATAATTTTTTTGTCAGTTTTCCATAAAGATTCGAAAAAACCTCAAATGTTTAAGCAAAACTTTAAAGCCGATTTTCTCGTTTCACTCAAAATGCGACATACCCCCTTCATCCAAGCATGTCTTCAGATATAAGTTTTTATTTAAGTTAGAAAGCAACTAATTCAAGATTGCAGTTTTAGATAAGTGAAATAAAAAAAAAAATATTTATTTAGAAGTACATATTTGAAGCTCACTTTTTATACCTTTCATGAACATGATATGGTATTATTACTTTGGTCCGATGTTTCTAAGTATGAGAAGAAGAAGAGATAGACCCACCAATAAGTTTACCGATATTATCAGACCGTCTGTCTGTTTGAACGTAAGCTAGCATTTTGTAGTCTATTAATCATTTTTCGGAACCAAGAACATCATACCAACATTACATAGAGCTCCCATACTATCGATAGTTCCGATAAACGGATTTTGGGCTACAACTCCTGTAATTAAACAGATAGGAACGTGAATTTGTCGCATGTGTAATATGGGCGTTAAAAATCATTTAGATTCGATCAATATTTCCCATAGCCCCCATACAATCGATAGTTTCGATAACTCCTGCAATTAAACAGATAGGAACGTGAAAGTTTGTAACTATTGCTGTTTTTACATGTGCAATGTCCATGTTGAAAAACAGTAGGGTTGGACTAATGTTTCACATAGCCCCCATACAACCGATTTTATCGATTAAAGGGGTTTGGGCCATATATCTTTTATTCATCAGCGTAAGAACGTCGCTATTAGTTTGTTCATGTTTTCAATAATGCAACTCATGCTCATGAAAGGTATGACGTCTTCGGCACAGCCATAGGATATTCGAGCATTAAGTCCGGACTGAGGGAGAAGTATGCTTAATCTAAAAGCTCTAACATCAGATTAGGATTCTTCTAAAGTACTCTAAAAACTCCCATACTCAAAACCATATTTTAGTTAACTTGCTAAATTTTTAAGAAAGGGTCAAACTAACCTTTAACAAAAATCGGAGCAAGTTACCTCCTGACAAAAATCCAAGTTATAATCTGGAAGTTTTTTTTTTTATTCAACTCAATTAACAGAATGCTGTTTTTATGTCTTTTTTGCTAAACTTTCCTTCAAAACTGCCTAAAACAGGATTATTATCGCTATTTATGAAAATAAAACACTCACCTTGAAAAAGTGCCAAAAAACAACGATAACATGTATGTAGGTTAGAGCGGGTCAAATTTGTTTCCCATCAGGAGTATAGCAAGAACGTTTTCTAGGGATGATTCTAAGAAAAATTGGCACACCCCCTAAAACCCCACCTGGGTAGTTTCCTATACAAACATTTAAAAAAATAAACATTTTTGGCACTTTTTATGAAAAGTCAGTAAAATGGTTATGCTTTTTAAAGTTCTGAAGAGAAAAATAATCTCAAAAATGAAAAAAGATAATCATTTAGCTAATTTTTCACGTAAAGTGCCAAAAATGGTATTTTTTTGAAATTTTTGTATTTGGACCCCCACAGGTGGGGCCTTAGGGGGTTTGCCACTGGCATGAGTGGGTCGGCCCTGCACAGTTAGTGGGGGTCGGTCATACATTTAAACACGATTGGGGCACTCTAAATGGGTCAACTTAGGATTTTACAAACTTTGGCGCTCAAAGTCGAATGTAAAAAGTCGGGACATCAGAATTGGGTTTAGAGGTATGCTACCTTCCGCATGCCTAAAATACGATTTTCCTTGTCACTTGTATTCTGTAGGGCGCTTGAGACAAAAATATTAGATTTTGGTTTATGCTGCATATCATGAAAATTGGCATAATTAAGTAGTAGTTGCCTCTCAATTTGTGATGCCGTGAAAACCGGAAAACCGGATGAAATTTTCAAGTTTCAACTTCTGGCTTAAAAAATATATCATACTTTTTTTAAATGAATAAAACACTACATACATATATTTCGAAATGTAAGTAAATCTCTACGCAAATTCCCTTCAAGACAGCATCATGAGAATTTTGAAATCGGTTGAAAATTGGTTTGTTAATGAATTTTTTTACGCAGAAACTGAAAAAAAAAGGTTTTTGCAAAATTGGGCAGGTCTCAATCGGTTTTAGAGGCATGTTTTTTTTGGCAATTTTTCTTAGAATCATCCCTAGATTACCTTTTTACTATACTCCTGTTGCCAAATAATCCATCCATACAATTTGACTCGCTCTAATGTAGGTAATTAATTTTTGAACTTGGCTATACCAAAACGAATTGTTTTATAAAACGGTTTACTCGAGAAGTGTCTTATTTTTATTTAATATATGTATCCCTTTGACACCATGGAGCGTATGAGAAAAAAATGCATTTTCAATTACATTTCAAAGGCGTAAGTGTAATGTTGTTTCAAAAGTAAGTGAGACAGTTTTATCTCCGAATCTAGTGGGACACCCTAATGTACACTGACCTTCACAGTATTCTTAATTTAGGTTTACCAGATGGGTAGATGTATATGTTTGGAAGTTTGTATTATTTCCTGCTTTTTGTGATGCACTACTTTGCAGCATTCACACATTCATTTTGAAATGATACGGAAACTTAAAAGTATTTCACATCTGCCATGCATTTAGGTCGAATTCTATTTCTAGGTTATCATTGGCAAGGCTTACTTTTCTACCTGTTTGCAAATACATAGATTGGGTATCTATTCGTTGAAAATGCTGAAAGATGTACGGTACGTACTTAAATATAGACATACATACATTAAAAGTGCAATACTAATGCTGATTTCGTTTCATCGAAAAAAATGTACACTTTCACGTTGAACATGTTTACACTCTTGCACAGAACACTATAAAGATGTGATAAAAGTGTACCCGTTCTGCATGAACCTGTTATCGATAAAACGAACATAAAACACTGCCCCGTTTGCTATGCTATGTGCTTGAATAATTAGGTTTCGTTTTTCACCCATATTTAATTGTTATTGCAAAATCCAATTTATTTCACCAAATTTATCTATGAAATATAATTTTCGTCACCTGATTTTCAGTGCAACCAGCTACCCTGTCAAAGCTTCAGAGGGTAAAAAGTGTGAGTTTTTTACACTCTTGAAGTGTACATTTTTAGTAAACGAAAACATATCATGTTTGACGTTTTACCTTCATTTTGCAAACGAAAACGGAAAATTGAAGAGTGTAACAAAAATGCGCATTTTTTTGATGAAACGAAATCACCATAAGTGTCCTGCATGCTAGAAACAGCGTAACTACTTTTACAAAAATTCCAAAAAATTTGTTGAAAATGAGCTCTGGTATGGGAGCAGGGTCTACTTGGAAAAGCTCAACTCCTCGCTTTTCATCCGTCTTCTATACTCATCGAGGATCTTCGAAGGAGAATTATTTGATATTGGAAAGGCCCATGAAGCTAATTAGAAAACTCAATAAGTTGGCTAGAGGTTTGTATCAGGCGGTGTAAAATTCTACCTCGGTTTTTAGTTGTATAAAAGAAATGGCTGGCAATAGAGACGTTATTCAACATCCTCTGAAATGCCTTAGTCATGGCTCAAGTGATCAATAGCTTTCAAATTATCACAACATTGCTATTAAGTTGCTTCCTCTTATGATTTCTGTATTCAAAACTGTAAAACCATTCACAATTTGTGTTGCCGGTGTGTATGGATGTGACTCGAGTGGCATCTTGAGGCTGCGGCATAAATTACGTATTTACCAAAATAATAGCAATACAGTGAAATGATGGGCGTGCCATTCGGTAAACTCTGTTGGTTGTAGTATGTGCTTAGATCTCGTTGATTATAGTAATTTTGTATGCCTCACAGCAGTTTATTTTAGTTGACATCTTGCATATTATTACATGAAATTAAATAACCTAACTGTGCGCAATGCACCATGTGTGTCGTTTAGAGTTTACTTAGTGTTAGTTGACTGAAGATGATTGGATAATTTTGTACCGAAAAAGGAGACTAATAAAATAAGAACATTCAAAACAAGTACCACTTTTAACGGTAATTTCTTTTAGGCTCCTCACTTTTACTGTTAAAAAAATTATCAAACTAAAGCTGCCATTATACTTACATAACATAGACTTGACTTGACTTGAGAACTGTAGCATAGCGTTCTATTAAATGAAGTTTGAATGTAACCAATAACCCTACACTTAGGTGAACCTAACTTGACTTAGAAGTCTGCTGAGTTTTGATTTTCAACGTAAGTATTACACGGCTAAAAAAATGAACCTAAATTTTAAACCCGCATAAAGTTTAATCAATTTTTCAAACTTTTTGTACAATATTTCAAACCGTCCAAATACCTACAAAGACTTTCAATTTCTTTTGGTTTCGATTTAAAATCTAAATGAAAACGCAGTCTAATTTTTTTATTTTTGGTTTGTTTGAATGTAATTGAATTTTTCTCACAAAAACTTAATGTGCGTCATAGCTCAGCAGTTTTCGTTCGAATCCTGCCAGCTGCCACATTTTTATACCTTTCATGAACATGAAATGGTATTATAACTTTGGTCCGATGTTTGTAAATATGAGAAGAAGAAGAGATAGACCCATCAATAAGTATACCGAAATGATCAGGATGACGAGATGAGTTGATTTAGCCATGTCCGTCTGTCCGTCTGTCCGTCTGTCCGTCTGTCTGTCTGTCTGTCTGTCTGTCTGTCTGTTTGAACGCAAACTAGTCCCTCAGTTTTTGAGATATTTGGCTGAAATTTGGTATGCAGCCACCATTTTCCAATATAGGAATCATTTGTCGGAACCAGCAAGATCGGACCAATATAACATATAGCTCCCATACAACCGATTATTCCGATAAACGGATTTTGGGCTATAACTCCTGTAATTAAACACGTAGGAACGTGAAATTTTGTAAGTATTGCTATTTTTATATGCGAAATATCGATGTTGAAACTCATAGAGATGGGATAAATATTTCACATAGCTCCCATACAATCGATTATTCCGATAAACGGATTTTGGGCTATAACTCCTGCAATTAAACATGTAGAAAAGTGAAAGTTTGGACGTATTGCTTTTTTTATATGTGAAATATCGATGTTGAAAATCATCGAGATTGGATAAATATTTCACATCAACAATCGATTGTTCCGATAAGCGGATTTTGGTAGATAACTCCTGTAATTATATAGGTAGGAACGTGAAATTTTGGAAGTATCGCTATTTTTATATGTGAAATATCGATGTTGAAAATCATTGAGATGGCATAAATATTTCACATAGCTCCCATACAATCGATTATTCCGATAAGCGGATTTTGGGCTATAAGTCCTGTAATTAAACACATAGGAACGTGAAATTTTGGAAGCGTCGCTATTTTTATTAGTAAAATGTCGATGTTGAAAATCATTGAAATGGGATAAATATTTCACATAGCCCCCATACAATCGATTGTTCCGATAAACGGATTTTGGTAGATAACTCCTGTAATTATATCGGTAGGAACGTGAAATTTCGTAAATGTTGCTATTTTAGAATGTGGAATGTCAATGTTAAAAATTAATGAGATTGGACCAATATAACACATCGTCCCCATATAATCGATAGCTCCGATAATTTCGGTATGAGCTAAAGTTAAATTCACACAGGCTGTACTGGGGATCAAACAGTGAAAATCGTGACGCTTATTCATGAAAGGTATTTAGCCTTCGGCACAGCCGAAGACAGCTTTCCTTACTTGTTTTAGTTTTATTTTATTCTTAAAACTTTTCTGTTTAAAATTAAAACTTTTTGGTTTGAAAATTAAAACTTTTCGGTCTAAAATGTAAACTTTTGGGTTTGAAAATTCAAATTTGTTTTTGAAAGCTTATTCAAGATTGAATTTTGCCAACAACATTTATGTGTGCGATGTAGCTCAGTGGTAGAGCAGACGGGCATGATGCGGGGAGTCTTGGTTCGAATTCCCGCCAACGGGCAAACAATTTATTTTATCTTTAAAAATTGTTAAAACATTTCTGGTTTATAATTGAAAACCCGATTCGTAACTTCTTAAGTCTTTTAAACATATTGTTACGTGTCGAGAATTATTTGAAGCAAAATACATTTATCCGACTTATTTTTATAGTTGGATATATAGTTCAGTATAATTTAAATTGAATGTGCTATGTCAAGTATAATCGAGACTAAGTTACTAAGTCGATTAAAAATGAAGTCAAGTCTATGTAAGTATAACGTCATCTTAAGGCGTAAGGTTACACATAAGATAACCACTGCAGTGCACTGGAATGGAACAAAATGTAGGTGAATAAATGTTGCTCATACGCAGAGTAGCACCTTTAGGCAACTACCAAGTCATCTTGATGGTCATTAAGGCAGAGTAATTGTATTATGGTGTGACCAACTGTACTTATACGCAGGGTACCATAGAATAAATTAAACGAGATAGATATAGAGTTCCATGTCGAGCTATAACCGTCAAAGGACTTAAGCCCCAATTACATAAAACTGTATGCTTTTTACCAGATCTTCCCCTTATTGTTTGAACATTTCGGCGGTGTCTGCACGTTTTTTCCATAGGCAGTAATTAGGGTCGCGCTAGCATTTAAGGAATGAGGGAAAGTGGTAGCTTAAGTTTGCTCTCTACGATCGTTAAAATTTCCATCATCGGCCGGGTCTTCAGATAGAATTTTGGGGAATCATTCCTATGAGCCAGCATCTGATCTTGTGAAAAAACATCCAAGAGAGAGTTTTCCACCCGGACATTCCTTATTAGACATTTCTAAGCAAACATTTTAAATTTTATTATATAAAATTAAAGGAAAGGAATGGCAAGAAAAGAAAAGTAAATTCCAGGAACGAAAACAAAATGAAAGGAAAGGAAAGGAAAGGAAAGAAGAGGAAGGGGAATGAAAGGAAATTAAAGAAATTTAAAGGATAGGTAAGGAGAAGAAAGGAAAAGAAAAAAATGAAAGGAGAGGAAAGGAAAGGAAAGGAAAGAAAAGGAAGGGTATTGAAAGAAAATTAGTGGATAGGTAAGGAGAAGAAAGGAAAAGAAAGTATAGGAAAGGGAAGGAAAGGAAAGAAAAGGAAAGGAGAGGAAAGGAAAAGAAAGGAAAGGAAAGGAAAGGAAAGGAAAAGAACGGAAAGGAAAGGAAAGGAAAGGAAAGGAAAGGAAAGGAAAGGAAAGGAAAGGAAAGGAAAGGAAAGGAAAGGAAAGGAAAGGAAAGGAAAGGAAAGGAAAGGAAAGGAAAGGAAAGGAAAGGAAAGGAAAGGAAAGGAAAGGAAAGGAAAGGAAAGGAAAGGAAAGGAAAGGAAAGGAAAGGAAAGGAAAGGAAAGGAAAGGAAAGGAAAGGAAAGGAAAGGAAAGGAAAGGAAAGTAGAGGAAAGTAAAGGAAAAGTAATAAAAGGTAGGGAAAGCGAAAGGTAATTTTCGGGTAACTTTGGGATCATTTAAGGATCATATTGGGGTCGTTTTACGATATTTTTTGGGGTTGTATTTGTGTAATTTTGGGATAATTTTTGGGGTCATACTGCGAATATTATGGTGACTTTGCAAAGATGGATAAAATAACAAAGTTTGTGTTGTTGCTTTGAAGGTAATTCGATGCATAAGCTAGCATTCTTTTCGCATTTATTTAAAAGGAAATTGGTGCTCACGTCTTTTTTTTAATTTTTCAGACTTACCTATTATACAACCGGATATGGGAGTAAAAAACACGTCTTAGTTAAATAATGCTATCTTTTTGGACTACAAAGAATACGAAATGAATTCATGTTTATAGAAAATCATCTAACCGCACCATTAGCACTCAGTCAAGCGCGACTTTGTTGATTGGCAAGCGTTAAACAAAAGCTACTTGACGGTGATTGACATTTAAATAAAATAAAATACAATATAACTAAACATACATCTATATGTACATATGTATGTGTGTATGTATAATAGCAACAGCAACAACAATAAAATGGTGCATACAAAGTAACTGAAGTAGAAGAGAAGAAAAATCAAAAGAATGGAAGCACTTGAAGTACTAAATGCCAAAACAAAAACAACAATACTAATCAAAGTGTTTTGTCACAAATAAACCAACATCTGAATCACCCCAATGAACATCGCAATGATTACAAATGACTGTTTCGAACAAGTTAGAAACATTTAATTACAAATTCTCATGCGCCTAATAGCAGCTAAAAAGAAATCATGAAAATGCCTCTTTAGGTTTACGCTTCACAGCGTAATACAAACAAATTCAAGCAGAGAACAAATAAAGGAAAAAATTTTGCTTTCATCTACAATAATTAACGTCAACAGAACGCGGTAACAGACTCACATATACACACAGACATACATATGTATGTACATGCAATTCTAGAACTTTGCAAAATGTTTTAAGTGCCAAAAATGCTGTGTGGAAAAACTTGCAGATTCCTACCAAAAACGTTTATCTATGCTTAGCTTCGCTTTAAGCATCCTTGTTCTTAATTTTTAACGGACTCAATCATTATGGGTAGTTTACCGAATTTACACGAATTGGAGGAGACAGAGCGCAGACGTGAGAGACGGCGTGAAAGAGAGCAATTGCGAGAGCAACGAGCACGTGATACAAGTCGGGAGCGTGAGCGAATGGCGCTGTTGGCACACCATAAGGTAAGCAATAACGGAATAAGGGAAAATGTTTACGAGGGTGGCTAGTAAAGGTCGTTAAATTAAAAAAAATAAATAGAGTATTTCCATAATAAAATTTCAAAAATTTTCGACCGTGCTTAAAAGGTTAGGGTTAAACAAGAAACTCTTTTCAAAATACCCAAGACTCATACAATTTGTCCCATAGTGGATTTGAGACATTGCTCGTGTATTTAGTCCGGTCAATATAGACATTTGAAACAACATTAATTCCCACAGAGTCAAATTTTGGTTCACAGTCAGAAAGAAAACTACAAAAGTCCTCATCGATCCCATGTGTGCTAAAAAAAGTTATTCGGGGTCAAAAGTCAAAATTTTAGGTTTTTTGGACTTTCCTCGAAAACGGTAAGTTTTTTAAAAAATTACCTAAGAACAAGTTGTAGACCTAAAAATTCTCTGTAAATAAGGTCCCAGAATTTTTTTCTTATATTAAACAAATTTTGAGATATCGCGAAATTATATGAAAATATCTGCCACGTATGGACTTTTCAGCATTTTTCTCGAAAAATTTAGTATGTGTAAAAAAATTTTCTTTTACCGTTTATTTGTCACGAAGTTCCCCGTCGACAATGAAAATAGTTGGTTTTGTCAAGCCTATAGTTCTCGAGCTAGAGCAATCTTTTCTCACTCGGGATCAATTGCTTTAGTGCAGATATAGCGATTCCTATGGGGTATATAGGTGGTCCCACTGTGCGCGTGTACGACGTTGCATACGCAACATAAAAAAATGTTGAGACGAGACTTATTATACTACACTTAGAAAAGAGTTTCCTTATTTCACGGAAAAATTTCCCTTTTTTGGCTCTGAAGACATCGCTTCCTTAATTTAAAGACCTTTTCCCTCAATTTAAGCAAAAAGTCTTTAAATTGAGGAGAAAGTCTTTAAATAAAGGAATATTTTACTTTGAAGCCATGTCTTTAGAGCGAAAATAAGGAAAATGTTTTCTGAGTGTATACTTAGGGCGAATTTCTCGACTAGCCGTCAACTTTAGCGCTTACTATAAATTTATCGGCCAGTTCATCCTCCTGTTAAAATAAAGAGAAATTAAATGGCTGTTAAATTGACAGTGAACTTTGACGTTAACAAGCAATCGAGAAATCCGCCTTTGGAGCATATCGGCGAGCAATACGAAAACTAGCACTTTTTAATTTTTTTTACGAAAACTAACACTTTTGAAATTTTTTTGAAAACTAACTCTTTTAGGTGGTACACACAGAACAATTTTTGTCAACATGAACCCTGTTAAACTAACAAGAAAGATCTGGCTAAATTTGCATGAAATAATGAGGCAGATAGTGTTGTTTTAATAGGAATTAATGTTAATTTAACAGGAATTCGTGTTAATTTAACAGGAAGGCATGTTAATTTAACACGAAGTCATGTTAATGTTACACGAAGACCAGTTTTTCAACATGAGCTTCATGTTAATTTAACACGATGTGAAGTTATTCAACATGGGCTTCATGTTAAAATAACATGATCGATAGTGTTTAAAAATAATAAAATGAAAAAATGTTAAAAAACTGTTAATTTTACAATAAAATTTTTCTGTGTATACATTTTCTGCAGAGAAAAATTTAAAGTGTTACTTTTCGTCAGACACAAAATTTCTGGTGTTAGTCTTCGTATGGCATGTCGATATAACGATTCGGATAAAGGTAATTTTTTCATATAAATAAAAAAAAATTCATTCGCTCTATCGCTTTCGTGTACTCTCTTTTTTTTGGAAAGAATATGTTTGTGCTAGATTTGTAATGCTAACATTTGTATTTTTATCTTTCGTATTCTCTTATAGCAATCCTCCTACAATGCATACTTAATGGCTGGTTTGGGTATGGGTGGCGGCACTCTTGGCATGGCTGCTACTGGTGCTACTCACTTAACAAATACTGCTGCAGCAACTGGTGGCATTAGTTTTGGCGCCAATACATCAGCTACATTGGCAACGACAACTTTAAGTGGATTTGGTGTGGGTGGTGGTGCAGCTTTGCTCGGTTTAGGTACGCCCGCCTTGTTAACCAAACGACACCATCAGCATCAACATCATCGACATTCGCTAACAACACGACATCGAGTGTTGCGTACAAGAAGCTCAGGAGGACAACAAAATATTTGGGATGAACAATTGATGGAGGTAACATCATTCGCATAGATGGAAGATTAATGATTAGGGACGCTTTTGTGTGGCATTGCATATCCAAAGTGGAATTTTAGTCTCTTTGAGTCACAATTTTTAATTGGTAATGGTATGGATTGTTTGAGCATTATTCAGTGATAATCTAAAAACTGTTTTTTGCGTCTTTTGTAGGTTTGGTTTTCTTTTTTTTTTTTGAGCAAGTTCCACTTGCTTGCTCGGTGCTATCAATTAAGCGGCAATTTTACTTACCCAAAATGATCCCAAAATGACCATAAAATAATCCAAAAAAATCCTAAAATGATCCCAAAACGACCCCAAAAAGACCCTTAAATAGTCCCAAAATGATCCGAAATTGAACCCAAATTGACGCAAAAGTGATCCCAAAATGATATCAAAATAACCCCAAAATGACCCAAAAATTATGCTAAAATTACCCCAAAATTACCCTCAAATTGTCTAAAAATGATCCCAAAATGTACCCAAAAGGATTAAAAAATGATCCCAAAGTGACCCCAAAATGAATCCAAAATGACCCTTAAATGTAGCCAAAACGATCTGAAAATGACCCCAAAATTAACCCCAAAATGATCCCAAAATGACCCTAACATAATCTTAAAATAATCCTAGAACGCCTCCAAAAGACCCTTAAATGTTTCCAAAATGATCCAAAATTTAACCCAAAATGACGCAAAAGTGATCCCAAAATGACCCAAAAATGATGCCAAAATTACCCCAAAATCACCCTCAAATTGTCTTAAAATGATCCCAAAACTATCCTAAAGCGACCCCTAAATTATCCCAAAATTATCCCACAGCGACCTCTAAATGATCCCAAAATGATCGTAAAATAATCCAAATATGATCCCAAAATGACCCAGAAATGTACAAATACAATACGGTAAAATGAAATACTTGAAAATAATTTAGTTGGTTTGTCGGCGAAAATACTTTTCACTTGATACCCATATTGGCATATCTTGCTCCATAATTTAAATAAAATGAGATAGGTGGCAACCCTGTAGACCACCCAAGTGGCAACACCCAAGTCTTAAAATCCATAATACTATTTCTATGCCAAATTCCATTCCAATCGGTCAAGCGGTTCTAGAGATAGTACCGAATATACAAATATATCCTGTAGGGAAAATCTCTACTTCAAAGCTAGTTCGCTTCTAGTGCGTTTGGAAACCCTACTAGTTCGCCTTCTATCTCTTTTACATGCAACCAATTGGCGAATTTAACATGTCGATGTCCTAGGCGGTGGAAATTGTGCCCCGCTGCTTTTCGACAGTTCCGAACTAGTGAAAAAATTCCACAGTTTGGATCTAGTTCGTTTAGGGGCACTATTTCTATAGTTCTGAACCATTCATAAATTATGCAAATTAGATCTAGTTCTTTTATGAGTACAATTTCGCTGGTTCCAAATCAGACCAAACTCAACACATTTATCATCATAGCTCCTCACATTTCACACAACATCAATCGTTGGTTTCGAAATAGTGAAAACTTGTTCTTATAAGCCACTTTATCTCTAGTTCTGAACCAGAAATTAGTGTCACTAGTGACTGACTTATCTGCAGGGTACATATACAAGTTTAGCTCGTTTAAAGTTATAAGCTAGTACCTTGCTTTATATATGACTACCTACTATACCCTAGACTACTCTTGAAGACCAACTAATTCCACTCTCATTTAACATACTTCCAGCACCTTGCCGCCTACTCACCAATATCAACGCGCTCTCATCGCATCAATCCCGTGTCATCATATCAAGTGCAAGCCGCATTAGCCGCCTCACGCCGTCGTGAGTCCATCAATAGTTCCATTGGCGCTGCATCAATCAGGCGCCTTATAACACTCAACAACCGCAACTGTCGTCACAAAATTCCGCCACATGTACGTCATAAGGTGTGCCAAAATTTCATATGTTTGAGTGTGGCCCATGCACTGATATGTGCTGTATTGTTGCCACTATTCGCACTACAGGGTTCCAATTCGGTGTGGCATCAACGTGAACAATGGTTGCATGTGGGACCGAATATTGGTTCGTTGCTCTTAAGCGGTTGCTTTCTCATCTCTGCCGCTATGTGCCTATTTACAAAACGCCTTATACAGAAATTCGGTTATACAACAGTTATTGGTGCCAGTTACGCAGCAACTTGTCTCTTTCTTTTGTGCCATCTATTTCCATCCATTTTTACGTTGTTGCCAGCATACATATTGCTTGGGGTCACACACAGCCCGTCGTGGATTAGTAAAATTGCTTTGGTGGTACATTTTGGTAGCAAGCTAAGTTGTTCCCAGCACGAATGTATGCTGAGCTCGTCGCATGCGCCGGACGTTATGGATGAGCATAAACTGTTCTGTAATCGCGATCAAAAGGTGCGCCGTTTGGCACGCTGGTTTCATGTTGCCCAAGATCTGGGCATTATAGTGGGTGCTTTAATAGCGTCATTCACTTTGGCATGCAGTTCAAATGACTGGAATTGTTTCGATATTGGTGCAGCCACCAGAAGTGAAATGACACAAACAACTTTACAAACTAGTGCAATTCCGAATGCGACGACGTTGCCAAAGGCAGCAGCAGCACTACGTTCGCACTCATACAGCATGACTGGCTTTTTGCCGAACATTCCGGGCTACTTTGATGATTTCTACTATCATAACGAACATGGTGAACGAATTTGTGGTGCTGACATGTGCCCGGTTTGGCATCAAGATAACACCTTCGACGACACGGGCAACGATACAAACGAAACCATTTATACTCAATTCATCAATGAGCGTTCAACTGGAGGTGGAATTACTCTAATCGGGGTTTATTTATTATTCACTATAGCTGCGGCGGCCTTGTCACTCTATGGTGGCAAGATACAAGGCACCTTCCGCCGCGAAACGTATTTGAAAGGTGTAACGGACACTTTACTGTTCGCCGGACCGATGGCTTACTTCGTCGGTACTGAGCAGGCCTACATGCTTGGAGACTTTTTACGGGTAAGTGCTTGTCGGTGTTTGCAATCAAGTAAAAGTTGAAGTAATTAATTATTTATCTACTAATTTTAGGCTTTCGTTTCCTGTTCGTTGGGTATTAGTATGGTTGCTGGTGCCTTAGTGGGCATGGGTCTCATGCAATGCATCGTCTCCTGCACTCTTAGCATGCTGCTTCGGCACACTAAACGCATCGTAGTCATATGTAAGTTAATAGGGCTGTTCACGATCATTTGCATTTATCCGCCCGATAACCTATAACATCATAGACTCTGAATAAACACTGATTTTTGGACCATACCTGGTTTTTCGGGAATGTTTTTTGAACAGTTTCGGTCTCGTTTTCGGACTTTTAAGAATTAAGAGATCATTTCTGGGCTGTTTCGGAATTGTTTTCTCGACTTTTTGGGGATAATTTCGGGAATGTTTTTGGAACATTTTCGGCACCATTTCTGGACTTATGGAAATATTTTGATGATCGTTTCGTTACTTTTTCGGGATTTTATCGGTGTTATTACGAAACCATGTCGGAATTGTTTTCGAAACTTTTTCGAAACATTTGCGAAGTGTTTTTGCAATTATTTTATTATCGATTGGACGTCATAACAACGTCACACATTTTTTTTTGTGAAAAAGTTTAATTTTTTTTTTTTTTTGTCTCACTTGATTTTGATGTAGTAAACATTTTTTTTTCTATTTTGAATCGAGTCGAGTATGACGATATTAAAATCGAGAATTTTGTCGATTTTTTTCCAAAAATGGGGTATGGGTATTTTTTTCGAAACCTTTTAGTTACCATTTTGGGTTTACTTTGGACATGTTATTTGGGGACTGTTTTCTAAGGACTTTCGGGACCATTTCGGAATTGTTTTCTCGAATTTTTGGGTATCATTTCGTGAACAGTTTTGGATCTTTTGGGGTGATCGCTTTGGAATTATTTCGGCGGTTATCTCGGTATTATTACGACACCATTTTCGAATTGTTTTCGAATCTTCTTAGGAAGTGTTTTTGGGATCATTTTTAGATCTCAGGTATTTTCTGGAAACTTTATAGTTGCCGTTTCACGATTCATATCAGGACTGTTTTATAAGCATTTCGGAAACAATTTTAATTAATTCCTCGAGTACTTTGGGATCATTTTGGGATGGTTTTCTAAACCTTTCGGAACTATTTCAAGATTGTTTTCTGGACTTCTTAGGAATGTTTTCGGTACTTTTTTGGACTTTTGAGAATTAGTTTGGGACTTCTAACGGGATTCTTATTTAGACTACGGATATGAGAGAGTTTACTGAGTACCAAATCGTTGTACGTATAGAGACAAGTGACTGGAGATAGCTTACGTTGTACGTATAGAGACAAGTGACTGGAGATAGCTTACACAGTTCACCTATAAGCCTACCTTTCACGTAAAGGGCGAGGGGCTTTACTGATTTTCACAATCCAAGCTCTTTAGAACTTTTTTGTGGCCTTTATCTATTCTAGGAAATAATATATATCAAAAATTAATATTTAATTTTTCTCAACTTCTACCAGTGGCCGGCTTCTTCTTTCAATCCTGTTTACTACTTGCCTTATCCAGCTGGAAGCCATCGAGCGATGACATGGCACTCTTCTATGTATTGGCCGCTTCATGGGGCGCCTGCAATGGTATGTGGGAAACACTCTTAATGGCCTTAGTCACAATAAATCACGCCAATCACATCACAGAGGTAGCCAGCCCTTTACAGGGATTACGTTTTCTCGGCCTGGGTGTCACATTTGCAGCGCATGGTTTAATGTGTGAGACACCGAAAATTATTACAATGGTCATTATGTTAGTATTGAGTTTACCGGCATATGCAATGTTGGAAATTCGTTTGGAAGCACAACGTAAATCGCAGTTGGTCAATTTATGACGTACGGTATTTAGTTAGTCAAAAAAGTGTGGCAACATGGCACGAACGCATACGATGTAATAAAAAGAAAAACAAATAAGAAAACTAAAAAAGTGACATATTTACAAAAAAAAAAGCAAATAAAATGTGCCATATGCAAATAACACTGTATAACAGCCAACATATCCCAGAGGGTTTCTCATCGGTTTCTAAAGCTTTTATGTGTGCTGAATCCGAATCTGAAGTCAAAATTTGCGGGTAACCCTGGATTTTCCCTCCAGAAGGTAGTTTGTTCGGATTTCGGTAGTAGTAAAAAATTATTATTTTAAAAATTTTTTTTTTTTAATAACTTGCTGTACTTACCTACTATGGAACATCTGTATGGCCCAAGAAAAATTGTTAAATTATTAACAAAATTTTTTTTTTTACAACTACCAATCTCTTTACGAACTATCTTCCGGAGAGAAAACCTACTGTGATCCGAAAAACCTGACTTCAGATACGGGTTAAGCACACCCAAAAGCTTCAGAAACCGTCGAGAAACCCAGTGGGATTTTCAAAAACTTCAATTTTGTTGTACAGTGTAATTGAACGTAGAACAGTATTAAGCTTCAATCAAGCTAAAAAAATATTATTTTTTACAGTTACTAATAGCCAGTAATTTCAAAAAAAAAAAATATAAATATATATAACTAGTAAGTATTTAACAACAAATATTTGCCTACCTACATTAGGGAGTACAGTATGCTTGTTCACAAAAAATGTTTTTTTTTCAAACAGAAAAATGGCAGGTCTACATATGTATGTACATAAGCAAAGAACGCCTAATGCACAAATATTGAACCCGCGTAATGTTTGATATTTAATTGTATATGTAATGACTTTTTGATATGTGTTTCATATATCCAGTGGCGGATCCAGGATTTTCGGAAGGGGGTTCAATTTTTTTAGGACATTTTTTGTTTCACAGTTTCTCAAAACTGACCTTTATGCTTTTTTTCAAAAAAATATATACTTACATATTTTGGTATGTATGTATGAGCAATGTCAAATTCAAGGTATCATGTATGTAAATTCTATAAAAGTTAAAGGTTGTTGGCAGTTTTACTATATTTTTGTGTAATTGTTACTTTTTTTTGTAATTTTGACTATATTTTTCGCGTAATTTTTACCATATTTTTTATCTTACTATATTTTTTGTGGGTGGAGTGTAATGGGGTGTGGCTGCTGTGCGACCTTGCCCCCGACTCTTGCGTCCTCGTTCGTACACTCTGGGCAACGTGAGCTATCTAGGCTCGCGGCAGAAAGAGAGGGAGCCCCGGTGGGGCCACTCTAATATACTTGGTTTAAGAGCTCACCGAGGTCTTTTGCGCAGCGTCTGTTCACCATGAGGGCGTCTGTCTTGAAGCAAGCGGCTCGCTATATAGATGTGTAAATATTTTCAAAAAACCCCAAAACGGGTTGTGCGCTGGGCTTGGGACCCGCCAAGTAAACAACTTAATTCCAATGAAAACGAATGTACCAAAGCCTCGGGTGAGAACCCCCTTTAATGTTGACGACCCGGCAAAACGAATAAGGAATAATGATTTGGATATTAGGGCATGTACCGGGAATGTCCGGACCCTTTCAAGGGACGGTACCGATGCCCGACTGATTGATGTAGTCGTAGGCGCAAAGGCCGACATCAGCGCCCTGCAGGAAATGCGATGGACGGGGCAAGCAAAGACGACAATCGGTCCTTGTGACGTATACTATAGTGGCCAGGCACGCGGCAAAACGCGTGGTGTAGGATTCGTGGTGGGGAAGAGACTTCGCCGCCAAGTATTAGCGTTCACTCCTGTAGACGAGCGTCTCGCTGCGATCCGCATCAAGGCGAGGTTTTTCAACATAACATTTATCTGCGCCTATGCGCCGACTGAGGAGACGGACGACGCAGAGAAGGACTCCTTCTACGATAAACTTGAACAGACTTATGATCGCTGCCCCCAGCATGATATCAAAATCGTGCTCGGCGACTTTAATGCCAAGGTGGGCAAGGAAGGAGTCTTTGGTCCTACAGTTGGAAAATTCAGTCTCCACGATATAGCATCCCCCAACGGCACTAGGTTGATTGACTTCGCCGCTGCTCGCAATATGGTCATCAGTAGTACCAGGTTCCAGCATAAGCGAATACGCCAAACGACATGGCTGTCCCCTGATCAAAGAACTAGAAACCAGATTGATCATGTCATGATCGACGGCAGACACAGCTCCATCGTTCTGGACGTACGTACCCTACGTGGTCCCAATATCGACTCGGACCATTATCTTGTTGCAGCCAAGATACGCACACGCCTCTGTGCGGCGAAGAAAGTGCCCACAGTAACGGAAGGAAAGTTTGCCGTCGAGAAGCTGCGCATGACACAGACCACTGATAATTTCTCCACTCGACTCTCACACCTGCTATCAGAGGGCAATCCTCGACCTAACGATGTAACCGAGCAATGGAAGCATATCTGTCACTCATTACGTACCGCCACTGAGGCCGCTATAGGGTTTCAGCGAGCCCGCTATAACAACTGGTACGATGAGGAATGTAGCACTGCCTCGGACAAAAATGACGCTGCATACAGGGAAACGTTGCGAACGGGCGCAACCCGCAGTGTATGGCAACGCTATAGTGAGGCGAGGAAGGAAGAGAGGCGCCTTTTCAGAAAAAAGAAACGTGAAGCCGAAAGGCGTGAGTGTGAGGAGCTTGAGATGCTGGTTGACAGGAATGATGCCCGAAAATTCTATGAAAAGATCCGGCGGATGACGGAAGGTTTAAAGACCGGGGCATTTGATATTGCTATCATTGGCCTTAACAGCCGCGCCGTAAGCGCTGCTTTCTCTGGGTTGGATAAGGAAGCGAAATAAGTGGGTCTTGCGGTGAACGAGGACAAGACGAAGTATCTGCTGTCATCAAAGAAAGAATCGGCGCACCTGCGCCTTGGCAGCCAGGTCACCGTTGATAGCTACAAGTTTGAAATGGTGAGAGACTTCGTCTATTTGGGAACCAGCATTAACACCGAAAATAATATCAGTCTAGAAATCCAACGGAGAATCACCCTTGCCAACAAGTGCTACTTTGGACTAAGTAGGCAATTGAGAAGTAAAGTCCTCTCTCGACAAACAAAGATCACGCTCTATAAGTCTCTCATAATACCAGTCCTGATGTACGGCTCGGAATCATGGACAGTGTCAAGAGAAGATGAGATGGCCCTTGGAGTATTTGAGAGAAAAGTTCTCCGGAAGATTTACGGTTCTTCCCGTGATGCCAACGGCGAGTATCGAAGGAAATTTAACGATGAGCTGTACGAGCTTTACGCAGACCTGACCATAGTTCAGCGGATTAAAGCCCAAAGGCTCCGCTGGCTGGGTCATGTTATGCGAATGGACAAAGAAGCGCCAGCACAGAAAGTTTTCCTATCGACACCCGAATTCGGCAGCAAAGGAAGTGGGAGACCTCGACTGAGATGGAAACAACAGGTGGAGGATGACTTGAACTCCCTTGGGGTTTCCAATTGGCGTCAGTTATCGCTAAAAAGGAGTGAATGGCGTGCTTTGATACGAAACGGCCTAAATCGCCTAGGCGGTTAAGCGTCATTATGACGCAAACCAAGATTAGATTAGATATTTATTGTGTAAATTTTACTGTCTTTTTGTGTAACTTTTACTATTATTCTTATTTTACTATATTTTTTATTTTACTATATTTTTTGCGTAGTTTTTACTATATTTTTTATTTTACTATATTTTTTGTGTAAATTTTACTGTCTTTTTTGTGTAACTTTTACTAATATTCTTATTTTACTATATTTTTTGTGTCATTTTCACTATATTTTTTCCGTAATTTTTACTATATTTTTTATTTTACTATCTTTTTTGTGTAACTTTTACTATATTTTTTATTTTACTATCTTTTTTGTGTAATTTTCACTATATTTTTTTGGGTAATTTTTACTATATTTTTTATTTTACTAAATTTTTATGTAATTTTTACTATGTTTTTTTGTAATTTTTACTGCAATTTTCAACTATCTCGATCAGCGCGCCACCTATCGGAATTTTGCATTTTTAAACTTGTATTATATTCGAGTCCTAAACTATGAGCAAAGTTTGTAGAGAAAATAAGTTAAAAGTCTATCGGAAGAAATTATTCAAAAGTTGATTGCGAGATGGCCAATTTCAAACGAATTTTCGAAATAGCTCGATTCATGTGCCACCTAGCGTAATTGTTTTGATAAAATAACACATTGTCACCGGGTTCTGAAAAATCTGTCAAGTTTCAAGTCTCTAGCTTACAGGGAAGTTAACCAAAAATCGATCGAAAGATTCTCCCCTGTGCCTCAGAGATTTGCAAGAAGTTTAAATTATCTCGACCACCTATCGGAAAAAAGTGTTTTCATTTGTCCTAGTTTAATGTATCTTTATTCATAAGGGTTACTCTAATTTTGTAAAAAAAAAAAAATAAATATTCAATATGCCTTAAGTCAACTTAAGCAGGGCTCTTAAGCTTATTCGTGTTTGTTTGGTAAATCAAAAAGGATATTTTAACTCGGTTGGCTAAAGAAACAAAAAAAAACTTTTTCTACCCGGTCTAATGTGCATATATATATATACATATACTGAGGGAAAAAACAGTGCAAATTCAACAAAAACGATGTCAAATCGACAAAAAACAGCTATGATAGTCAGCCTACCTTGAAATTTGTTGCATCGAGGAATAAAAATGTAATTTTAACAATGAACACATTTCTTAGCATATTACGTTGACCGTTTGTCAATTTAACATTTTCGCTTGCGATTGAAGCTGAAGCAACAACACAAAATGGTCATTATAACCTTTTTTGTTGTTTAAGGTGTTTTGAGTTCGACTACTGGTGAAGTCAATATAATTTGGTTTTTTTCAAAGTCCAAGAAAAAGTAAGAAAAAAATTATTTTTCAGCTTCTTATATTGACTACACCGACAACTTGAACTTGAACGGTCCCACCCAGGTGTATACATTATGCTTGCCAGTATCTACTTAAATACAGCTTTGTTCCAAATGACGCCACACTTTCTCACGTTGCTTTTACCGAGAATCGAGCTTTGACTGCGTTGACTGCTGTATGCAGGTGTTAAGCATTATGCCATCGAGTACTTACGTTTGTCGTCGTCTAAATGCAGCTTTGTTCTATGACAGTAATGACAGTACATTCGCTGCTGGATGAACTGTTACTTCAACAAAAAATTCCCTTCAAATTACCAAAAGTTTGTCAATTCAACAGAATTTTATCAACTTCAGCATAACAATATGAGATTGTTGATTTAACCAGTGTTGCTTTGCGAAGTGTTGTATACTTTTAGCGTCAGATCAATTATCACCAGTTTGATTTTACAATGTTGCCAAATCAATTCGAGAAAGTTGATGTTGAAATTAAATCTTTACAATTTGAGTTGTCTTCACAATGAATCATTGTAAAAACTGCTATCTTATTTTTAGCACAACAAGAAAACACACCTTGAAGTGTGAAAATTTCAATTCAACTCAAAATTGTTCAGCATTGAAAAATGGAATATTGTCAACGATCGAATCTAATTTTACAACGCTGTTTTTCCGTCAGTGTACATATATTATTGATACTTGATAATTGTAATATTAATACGAAATACAATCAAGCCAAAGTTCAACTTGGTTAATTAAGCGTAATTCTGTTTTTTTATCAGCCAGTTACAAATTGTTTGCAATACAGATTGACATGCATACAAGGGTGATTAAAAAAACTGTTTTCTTTAGGTCTTACCCATCAAAAGGGAGTAATTTATTAGAAAATGAACACCGCGAAAAAATTTGCGCTTTAACTTAACCCTTAATGTAGTTTTTTTTTAATTTCCCCATATATTTTGTAAAGAAAAACATTTTTTACAAAGTAAACATCTCCATATGATTTTGGAAAGTTGAAAGCTCCAACTTGAAGAATAATAAAACTTTTTTTTTTTAATTTAAAAATAAAAAAATAAGGAAATTCAATTTGAAAAACAAATTTAAAAAAATATAACGACTCTAAGGGCGGATCTCACCAAGCCGTTTTGACTTAGTTGAGCCGCTTTTTTTGCGTTTTTCAGTTTCACCATGCAACTAAGCTAAAGGGTCGAATACATAAAGCTTTGTTAACCTCGCCTGACATTTGCTACCTCAAAACTTTGCGTCCAACTTCAGAGGTATGCTACAATGAACGCCTTGACGCTTCTCTTTTATACATTTGTTTTCGTTATTTTTTTCTTTGCATTCGTAGTGTTTTAGTTAATTTATTAATTTAATAGAGAAAAACTGAATTAATTATTATTTTCTCCAACATTTTATTCTTTAATTGAAGCAAAGTCATCAACATCTGATTGTCAAAGCAAGCAAAGCAAGCAAAATTTGAGAGTTTGCCAAATTTCAACCTCGCTTCAACTTTGAGGTCTCCAATTTGCCATGCTTGGTTTAAATACGTATACTGAACTTTTCTGTCAAAGTCAAAGTTTGAGGTAAAGCCAAAATAAAGTTTTATGTAACTGACCCATAAGTCGCAAATTAGCCACCTCCCAGCTGACTTATGAAAAAGTAAGAAAAAAATACGACTTTGTACAAAACAGCTGATCAGGCTGCTGTGTGCCATATTATCTTAGTCACTCAGTTGGTAGAACCCAAAAGGAAGTTAGCCCCAAATCTAGACTGACTAACTTAAGTCCAAGCTAAGTTTTAGCAATAATGAAACGCGCCTAAGTTACTGAGCTTATTTTTGTGAGGCACATTCTTTCATTAATAACTAACTTTTGCGACGATAATGCTAAAAAAATAGAGAGTTAGGGTGGGCAAAAAAAAAATAGATTTTTAATTTTTTTTTTTTTGTAGCAAGGCATACAGAAAGTCGAATTCGTATTAAAAAATTTACACTTTTATAGCAAAGTATTCCGTAAAAAGGTATTGTATGCAAATGTAATAAATAAATGTAATAAATATAGTCAATTTGTATGATGAACAGAATTATTTCCGTGGCATAACAAAATATCCTGGAGAAATAATTTATTTAGCAATTTCTAAAAGCTTATAAACAACAAACAATAAAAAACAATAAAACAAAAACCTAAACAATAACAGAAGCTTGACTAAAATAGAACCAAAAAAAAGTTAACATGAAAGATAAGTGAAATTAGAAGGAAAAGTTTATGTATAACTTTGCATCAAACCGAGTAAATGTAGTTAAAAGTAAATGCATAATAGACCGAGCTTAGTGTAAGGTAACGTACAATTCTCTCATTCCAAATTCTTGAAGAAGTTTCACTTCTATCACTTGTAAAGTGTACAGTGGGGCATTTGGTTATTTTTTCGTTTTATTTTATTTATATGTATAAAGACAACATAAGTAGAATGTTATGAAAATTACCAAAATATGTATGGTTTATGATTCCATGTGGAACGTTGACGATTTTTTTTATAAATACTAAATAAGTACATACTTACTCATTTTAATACGCAGTTTGAAACAGTAACCCGTAAGTTAGCATTACATATTTTTTGTACACAAATTTTGTATATGTAATAATAAGATATCAACGTCGAGCACAATAATTGTATGTAAACGTTAATCTAGGAATTAAAAAAAAAAAAATATTTTAAGAATTCTGAAAAGTCTAATTGCAAATGTTAACATTTTGTGCATAAGTTTATAGTGTGAAATAAATTTTTACAAAAAAGTAAAATTTAATAGTAAATATAAGAAAGTACATATATGTAATAGAAAAAAACGGACACATGCGCACAGAATAATTTTTTTCAAAATGAACCATGTTAAACTAACAGGATTCTGTTAAATTTGTGAGATAATGAGGCAGATAGTGTTGTTTTGACAGGAAGACATAATGTTTTAAATGAAATTTATGTAAATGTAACAGGAAGTCATGTTTATTTAACAGGAAGACATGTTAATTTAACAGGAAGTCATGTTAATTTAACAGAGGTTCATGTTAATTTAACAGAGGGTCATGTTAATTTAACACGAAATCAAGTTTTTCAACATAAGCTTCATGTTAATTTTACAGGAAGTCATGTTAGTTTAACACGAAGTGAAGTTATTCGACATGAGCTTCATGTCAAAAAGTGTTGTTTTTATATAAAAAATTGTCTGTGTGTGCGCATAGTACTAGTAAATGTAACAATTACTTACTGTATTATTTCTTTAAATGTCATGACGATATTAAGTAATTAAAGAACCAGTTACACTCGGCAATAGTCGCAAGAATGTGTAAATGAAAACAGAAACCTACTCATGCATAGTACTTATGTATGTATGTATATATATGTAATGTTTATGTAATTTGAGCAAACATTACCGTAACATGTGTCTTTATTAAATGAAAATATTATAATGCTAGTGAAATTTTGTTCAACCGCCACTGTTCCTTAGAGACTAATTGTATGTATGTAACGAACATATGTGTATGTACATATGTAGTATGTGCATTAGACTGATTCAAAACGACAAAAAAAAAATAATATTATCTTATACTTACTCGATATATTTATCGATAACTGAATTATCGGTCCAAAATACCAATTTATCGATAACTGGTTGTGCCCTGAAACATTGGAGTTTGTGTATAATATGGGGTATCAAACGAAAATGAAGGCCACAGGTTGCCCATGGACTTTGCTTTACTTCGATATATTTATCGATAACTCAGTTATCGGCCTTAAAAACTTCAAGCTTGTATGGAAAGTGGGGAAGGTCCCACGCATTCTTTAGAAAAAGTTAGCCTGAAGCGAAAGCAACTAGTTGAAAACTACTTCACACCTATACCAATTCAAGTTTATAATGAGAAAATTTAAGTTTATATTGGAAAAACAAAAGTTGATAATGAGAAATGTAAATTCATAAATATATGGGTTAGAGTGGGTTGATTTGTAGGGAAGGGAAAAAAATAAAAAAAAAAAAGTAATCGCGGAAACTGTTCTACGGGTCATTTTAAGCAACTTTGCTGAAGAAACTTTAGGTCTCAAATTGGATTGGAACCCCCGGAAATCGCCTTGAATCTTCATAGTTAGGTAATGACAATTTTTGTATGAGACCCATTACGCTGTGTGACAGTGAACACTTACTTTTTATGGCACATTCCCTAAGTTGTAGTTCTAGTCAAGCATACAAAAACTACACAGCGAGAATTTCAAATACAGCGCCTGGAAATAGGGCGCGAAACCCCATTTTTCATTGTTTGAGGATATATCTCTACATATAATGACAACTGCGGAATGGAATCAAATGAAACTTTTACCATTGTATGGTTTAGTAGACGTGCAACTTAAAATTTGAGATATCCCTAATTTTGATAACTCGACCGGTTTCAGAGTTATCGACCAATAAGTGAACCAGGGGTGGACAAAAATGTGTTAGTGCAATATAATAATTTAAATGTATCAGCTTCCGTTTTTTCGTCTCACATTTTCGAAGATATCTCCGAAACAAGCTGAGATATTGAAATTTATCACATTGATTATGAAAATGGCAACTGTACAGCTCAAATGAATTTTTCTACTGAAGAATCGAAGAATACATTGCTGACTTGATTTGTATTAAGAGTTTTCATTTAAAAGCATATTTAAAAAAACGCAACTCTTGAACATATTTAAAGAAAAATATAAAATTTTGTTCAATCAGTCTAATGCGATATATGTATGTACTTACATAAAATAAAATATTTGTATATTTTAAAACTAAAGAGAAAAACTAATAATAAAACAAATGTGTTAAAAAATCTAATCGTATTTATGATCTATCGGCTTTGCAAGCAAGACGGGGGAAGGAGGGTGGGGGCTATCAAGAGGTTTGTTAGCTATCATAATTCGCTCCACAAACCGATGACCGGCCGGCAATAAAAACACTCACTAATCGCAATAATTTAATGTACATGTGTAAGTATTAGGGTGTACACTAGAATGGGCAAAAATTTTTTGCAAAAGTTTGCCCCTAAATTAAACACTTTTTTTGTTTGTGGACCGACCCTGTATAGTTACAGTCGGTTACCGGAAAAGTTCATTTAACAGAACGGTATTTGACAGCTGTTGAGTGACGTCAAGTATATGTTGTAGGTATGTTGTAGGTATAACCGCAGCTTTAGTTCTTCTATGTATTCTTTTGTCAATAATACTGGGGTCTATCAGCTATTCCGAAGGAGCTTCCCGTTAGGAATGATTCGGGAGAGACTATAGATAATTTATCGACTTTATCGAAACTTGCTAGAGGATTTCGATTAAGACGATGAAATATCTATCGCTTTCACGAATTATTTCCAACAGGAAGCTCCGTCGGAATAGCTGATAGACCCCACTATTCTGCAGCGAAATTACCTATTGGGCACTTTAATACTTGAATGAGTTCATACATTTTTGTATGTATGAATAAAACGAGTGATACTGTAGGATCAGCTCAAAAAACCTATTTGCAATTTTTATTGTAATCATCATCTGTTCAGTTACAACAGCGATTGCGTCTGAGAAAGTTGTTGATGCTTGTAAATATTTTTCGCGCAAGTAATAAATAAACTTTTTATGTAAATATACAAATACCTTTTTATAAACAAAGCTATAGCGAATTGTTTGGAAAATGGTTGGAAAGCAGCTGAATAAAAAATTAGAAGAACTGGAAAAATGGTTTAAGGAGAATCCCAAATTGCCACAAGAAATCGGTATGTGATATAAATCGAAAAGATCGAATTACATCCAAAGTACTTAGTTCAAAACCACGTCGGCAAATATGTGTCGCATTAACATATCGACAGTCACACTGCGAAACCCTGTATGTTCAAAACCAAAAAGTTTTCAGGAGCGAGAAAAAACTATGATAATTTTATCAAATGAATTAATTTTATCATAAGAATGTAATTCACCACTGAAATGTAAATCACCACTGAAAAGAAACGGGAAGTTGTAACCCGATTTTGGCTGCGCGCAAGTCCACGATCTATTGTTGGAAAAATAGTGACTTACAGGGTTTTGCAGTGGGGCTGTCGTTATGCAATTCAATAAAATTATAGTGCAAATATGAGAGTGAAAAAGTCAATCAACCGATTAAATAATTATTGCTTATCAGCACCCTGTTAGTACCCTGCAGCGAAAGCAACTAGTTGAAAACTACTTTACAACTAGTTGGTGCACCGAGCCCAACTAGTCAGTGTTTTGTCTTTTTCCCATATAAGCAACTGGTATTTCTTACGTGTTGATGTCCTACGAAATGTCAATTGTCAGATTTCGACCAGAACATACCAGTCATCTACTATTCATGATATACTAGAATTATACTTGTTGTAAAATACCAGTCCCATACTAGTTCAATCTGGCCTAGTATGATTTCAAAAAAATGAACTAGTCCCCATACTAGTCCAAAAAGGACCAGTATGAAATATACTAGTCCCATACTAGTCCAAAAAGCAGTGAACTTGGATTAGTATGATTTCAACCAGAATTTTGACGACATACCCTTTATTTTATCATTTGCCTTTATTTTTATGTTTATTCTTAAGAAAGCAGCGACTATTTGTATTAACCCTATCACGAAAAAGCATGTGAATTATAAGAGAAAAGAGAAGCAAACGAAACGAATGAATTTTGTATTTTTGAACTTTTTTATCCTCTTTTTTGGTAAGCGCGACGCAGTAATTTCCCACGATTTTATCCACTGCTGGTTAGCTGGGTTTGTAATACCGTACATGAGGTGATATTTGTTTCCTTTAAGAGTCAACTGCAAAAACACGTTGAAAAGTGTTGAATGAGGTATCAAAAGACACGCCTCTGGATTATTGTGGCCAAAAGGCATCTTTTGATACCCATTTTATAAATGAACTAAAAACGAACTACATGAACTAGTTTATTTTGGTGAGCTAGTGCGAAATCTGATCACTTTAATGAACTAAAATTCCCAATTTTACTTGCCAGTTATTACGTAGTTGCAGGGCTCATTAAGCTTTCGGAAAATTTGTAGAATCTCACAGATTTTCAACATCGATATTTCACATGCAAAAAAAAGTAATAGATACAAAATTTCAAGTGCCTATTTGCTGAATTATAGCGAAAACTCCGTTTTTCGAAACCATCGGACTGTATGATTATGTGTAAAATGTTTGGTTCCTAAACTAATTTATCGAAGCTTTCAGTTCTATGGGGGCTATGGAGAAAATTAGTATAATCTCACAGATTTTCAGCATCGACATTGCATAGGTAAAAATAGCATTAATTACAAAATTGTATAGCTCAAAATCAGTAAGGTTAAATAATTATTATTATTTTCCTCAGCCATAAGTGAGTTTTACAAATTTTCCCCAACCATAACTAATATTTCCCGATTTTTGGAATTTTTCATCATGCGTATCATCATCATCGCTTTCCTATGATTTTTATTTTTTCGCTCAAAATAAAACTGAAAACGTCATATCTTCCGAACCATGAGGACTTTCGGTTTAAAAATTTTCACGAACGTATGTACCTCTTTCTCTGAAATATCTGATCCCACACATAAGTAATTCGAAAACCGACTATATATAAAAAAATAGTGCGCTTTAAGGGTTAAGTACAGCGTTTATTTTTGAGAGATTTATTTTCGTACCCAGACCTAAAAATACATTTTTTTAAACAGCCTAATGTATCCTTATGTTTTACAATTATAGATCGTATTCTGTTGCGTCGTTTCTTCAAATCTATGTACTACGATGTGGAGGAAACCAAAAGAGTTATTGAACTCAATTTTTCAATGCGAAACAACTATCCACATATATTTCTCGATAGAGATCCTGAGGCTGATGAAATTAAGTCAATACGGAATATAGCGTAAGTATAATAATTAGTCGTTTTTAGTTCGATTTTAGTCGTTGTTTATTCAAGATCGTCATTCACTCCCTTGATGCCGATAACTAAAGCCAATTGGAAATACCAAAGAAGGTCAAATTATCCTCCACCTTCTGTGCTGGAGGCTGTTTTTCCATTCGCGTTACATGGCCTAGCCCGTGAAGCCTTTGGGCTTTAACTCGCCGCACTATGGTCATATCGAAAAGGACGACGCAATCGCATCTTCTCAGATATGATGAGAGTCTTATAGAGGGTTTGAATGAGAGCATAAACCACCGACTTAAAGCAGCCCAAAAAAAGGAGCCTTGTATAGTTAAAATAGTTATGGTTTTCTCCCTCTGAGCACAGATCGGTGTTCTGCCACAACAGCCAGAGATAGCTGCTTCAAAACAAACATTTCCAGTAGGGAGGAATGGGAGAGGAAAGATCAATGTCCCGCCAATTACGGCGGCATTTCTGTTCACACTGACGGCTCGAAGTTAGACTTCAGAGTTGGAGGAGGGGTTTATTCAAGGGATCTGGAACTTGAACTCTCATTCAGACTACGTGATCATTGCAGCGTCTTCCAGGCTGAAGTCTCAGTAATCTTGGATGCCGCGGCCTGAATAAGTAAAAGCGCTATCGGCGAGGATATCGTTATTTTTAGCGACAGCAAAGCCACCATCAAAGCTCTTGGCTCTTTTTCGTTCAACTCTGAACTGGCGCTTAGCTGTCATCGATCTCTTCAAGAGGTGGCCCAACAGAACTGCGTGAACCTCACATGGGGCCCGGCACACAGGGACATTGATGGAAACTGTAGGGCAGACGAATTTGGCAAGCAGGGCATGACCAAGCAGGTTCTTCGGGATAAAGAGCGCAAAGGTATGCTGTTTGCCACATGCAAGCTAATGCTGAAGGAGTACACACTCCGTCAAGTCAACGAAAGATGACAACAATCCCAAGGGTGCCGGATATCCAAACAAACCTGGCCAAAATGAGATCATATAAGGTATAGAGACATTCACGCCCTAAGAAGGAGAGAAATCTCCATATTAATAGGTGTTTTACCCGGGCACTACCTTATTGGTAGGCACGCAGAAAGGCTAGGTGTGCCCTACCGACGATGCTGTAGGAGTTGCAAAGATGATGAGGAGGAGGAAACGGTAGAGCACCTCATCTACAACTGTCCGGCTTTAAGCGGTGTTATAGTGCGCTTTTTGGGAGTTTCCTTCCTGGATAGCCTAAAGGTGATGGCCCAATGCACGCTTACTTTGCTGGATTTGCCTCTTCAAAGGAAAGCAAGGTGGGCCTAGGAAAGCAAAGCAAGCGTACATTGGGTCATCAGCTTAGGCCAGATCGCGGAGCTGGACATAAAGGACTTGATGGCTTTCATCAAGTCTTCTAAGTGGTTCGAGGAGGAGTAACGGTGCCGGTTTGAGAGTTTCAGACCCAGGACTCTGCTATGTGGAGAATCCCAACAACTCAGGGACTTTCCATATGGCCGGACATTTTACTTAATTTAATTTTATATTCTCCTTTAGAGAATTGGTACCACTGCCTGGCGTTACAAAAGAAGGCTATAGATTGTTATTTTTTCGTCTGGCGGATCCAGACCCTAAAAAGGTAATAGAAAAATTCTGCGGATTTTATATTACAGATTGGCACTTACTCACAAATATTTGTATTCAATTTCCCGCCAAAAAACAGATAAATACGATCGTTGAATGCAAAACATATTTCTTACTTGCCGACTGTCGGTTTTCTGATATCGATCGTGAAGAGCCACCGCAAAAGACAAAAACTATAAGCGAAAATATGAAATCTGAGAGTAATAGCTTAGATGAAATAAACCCTGGTACTGCAGATGAAGGCGACACGCTGGAGGATGATCTTATATCGGATGGTGAGGTGCAGATCTGTGACATCAGCGGTTTCACGCTCTCACACATGACACGCATGTCCCTGACAATATTACGAATGCATATGAAATTTCTACAAGAAGCATATCCGATACGTTTGCGCGCTATGCATATCATCAATTGTCCGTCCTATATAAACAAAATGATCGCTTTCGTAAAGCCGTTTATACACGAGGATGTGTATCAAATGGTAACTGCTTTGAATACTTTTTTCGTTTGTTTTTACTTTTTTATATAATTTTTTTATTGACAGATGCACTTCCACACTGGGGGATTAGATAGTTTATATGAAAAAGTTCCGCGCGATATGTTGCCCAATGAATATGGTGGTAAAGCTGGTACGATACAGGAATTGAAAGACATGTGGACCGAGGAATTGCGTATCAAAAGGTAAAACTATGCAGCGAGGTACATATATGATAAGTTCTTAAGATTTTTTTTTTTTTATTCTAGGGCATACCTCATGGATCCAAAACAATGGAAGGTGGATCAAGTTCAAAACTCGAAACGCTTTTATTTTTTTTGAAAATTTTTGTACTTGTTCGAAAAATCGAAATATTTAGGTAATTAGGATTATAATGTGATAATGTGTGTTGATATAAATAAAAACGAATGGGATTTTACAATATTATTGAATTATTCAAATATCGAATTAGTGTAGCATTTTTAATTGATTTTATATCAAAAAATTACACACATACCCTGCTAACCAGCAGCTGGTAACAATCTTGGGAAATAACTGGGTCGCGCTTACCAGAAAAGAGAATAAAAAAGAGAGCAATTTTATTTAGCGAGGTGCCATTTCTACCCATGTTGAAGGTGCTATTGTTGGTAGTTTTCGAATTATCGAGTTATTTTGAATTATGTTTCGGTATTTCGATGCCTATTTTTATTCACAGTCATTTTTGGTATTACGCAGCTCTAATTCCTGATTTTGTTTTCACCATGGCCAGCTTTGGTGGGCAGGGTTGGCGAATAATGTAGTATTCATGCTGAGTTTTTAAAGCAGCATTTTCCATTTTCGGTCGTATATTTCGAAGATGCGTTCATGCTGCCGCATTTTGAAAATGTGCATTTATCTAATTTTCGAATACATCGCAAGTGGAAGTATGCTTGCATTTTCAGATAAACTCCATTTCTTTTATAAAAGTGAGTGCGTGGGTAAAGAAACCGACTTTCTAAACAAACTTGGAAACTCTTTACCTCGAAAATTGCAATTTTTAACAGGAAAAAATTCTTGCATAAGTACGTTGACTTGCTTAGTGAGAAGATCACACGTATGCAACATTTTTTTCACTTTTTCTTCATACAAGGAAGTTTTTGTTCGTACTGTATCTTCGAAGATGCTAAAGCTAATGCAGAAATGAACTAGCATTTATTTGCGTTTAGCTTTCAAAATTGTATGGAAAAATGCTGCATTTTCTGCTAAATGCTAAAATGCAAAATGCAGGCTCAGCATGAACAGCACATTAAAGTGGCTGCTCGTTATGCATTTTATTCAAGATTTTGATGAAACATAGATCACTCAAAGGTTAATCTAGTGACCTAAAGAGGATCGTCAAGCATAAAATGGCTGTCATAAGTCCTCATGCCCACACAATTTGTATGAACCGAACCATACCGCAATTGAAAATTTCAATTTTGACAGCCCGTTTCAAATACTAAAGATAGCATCGTCTTTTTTGACAGATAGGCCGTTGGAAATGATGTCATAAAGCTGACGGTAGCCTTAGTCCCTGCAAAAATGACAAAGTACTCTAATTAATAGTCTGTAGAGTATTCCAATACCGGAATATCCAGTAGTAGTCCAATTTCAAACAAAAAAGGTGCTCCAATTAACATGGCGATGTCCTAGGATTGGACCACCTGTATACAATTAGTAGGAGTAGTCTAATTGGACCTTTTTTGGAAAATACTATTGTCCGGGTGTTCCATGGAGAACGGGATGGAGTACTCCTAGTTGGATTAGGTGGCCCAATCCTAGGACACCGTCATGTTAATTGGAACACCTTTTTATATGGAATTGGATTTTTCTTGGAGTAATATGGGTACCTACTCCGACGTTTTTACTTTATCTTGACTACGACTATGCCCCATATATTTTACAAATATTTTAACATCTCTGCTCATAACCGTTAAGCCGATCGTTCAAGCAGCACTACTGTCGTAAAACGGCCGTTGCTCCGAATTTAGCGGGCCCAGTAGGTAACGCAAGTTGAGCAGCTCAAACGTTTTGTTTAGTGAAGCGTCAAGTTTTAGATTTAACAGTTGTGCAACTCAACTCATCAAGTAAGCACGAAAGGAAAAGGCGGAGTACATAAATACAACTTACGCATAGTATATTATTGTAGCTATTTATAACCACAATAATAACAAATTAATACAAAAATAACAATTTGAAGTTCGCGCACTTTGACTCAGTGCGAATTTGTCTTCAAGGCGTTGCAACACTGCGCGTAAAGTGAAAACTCAAACACCAAGTAAAAAAAAAAAAAACAAATACCTAGAAGAAGCATTTGGCGTAAAACAAACAAAGTAGCTAAGTAAAGTGCCTATTTAAATAAAAAGTGATTAAAGTTATATAGAAGTACCTGTATTAATATATTAAAATAAAATGAAATTCGACGCGGAAGCGGAAGCCGATATTAATCAATTATACGAATGGTTTAAAGAAAATCCAAAACTACCAAAGGAAATAGGTTAGTACTTTAGCTGTAGCGTGCATGCAAACAACCAAAACAAACACACATATACACACTTAAGTATAGGAGGTACCGTAAGTTGTTGGTGTTTAATGTTAACAACGAAAGTGTTTAATTTTAGCTTATTAAAATTCTTAGGCAATATTTTATTATAAAAAGTAAGAGTGTTTTGGATGTTTTTTTCGTAATACGCATTGCGTCTTTTTCATTTCATTCATATTGATTTTTACATAATTTTTTGGCAATACCATCAACATATGTTCGCACATCCAATTTTTGGCACGTTCATGCGTTTATAGCGTCCATATTTGAATGAAGTGTTAATAACCGTTACGTGCGCTGTCAAAGTAATTACTTAATTATTTCAAATATGACAGATGCCAATTTTGTAAAACAATTATTCTGAGTTAACATCATTCTGTTTAAAAAATATAAACGTTTTAATTGCGTTATGACAAACGCAGTTACGATATAAAGAAAATACAAAAACAAAGTAATAAAATATCGTGATATTTTTTGATATAGGAACAAAATAAATTAAATCGATTTTAATTGATAATTTAAACTAAGTTAATTAGAAATTAAATAAAAAGATGATAAACATTTTTTAAAGACTACCTTTTTAAGAAGGTTTTTAAAAAAGTAGCACCAAATTTATCGTTAATCAAAGACATGGTGTCTATGACTTTGGTTTTGAAATTTTAGTCAATTTTTATATCCAGCGTTCTTGTGCTAGTACAAGGGTATTATAATTTTGTCCACATAACGGTACTAAGCAACGACACAAAATAATCGAGATAGATATAGAGTTCCATATATGAAAGTTCTCAAGTTGAAAAAAAAGTCCATTAAGGCATGTCCGTCCGTTCGTCTGTCCGTGTACACGATAACTTGAGTAGAAATTGAGATATTTGCCTGACATTTTGTATACTGGTTACTTTCTGGCCAAGGTAGGTTGCTATTGAAAATGGGCGAAATCGGATAATAACCACGCCCCTTTTTCGATATCGAAAATTTCGAAAATCACATAAATTGACATATCTCGGTGACTGAAATGGCTAAAACGATATAATATTAAAATTTGAATTCCCCTGTTCGTTCTATTATGAGTTTTTGATAAATGTTTAAAGTGGGTGTGGCACCGCCCACTTTTAAAGGAGGCATTTTTGAAAATTCGACTGGTCGTAACTTTTAAACTGATTACGATAGAACGATCAAATTTGGCACAAAGCATACTAGTATCGCTGGAAGTATACCTGATGAAATTGGATAAAATCGCCCTCCAACCATGGCCACTTTCGACATCGAAAATTTCGAAAATCGCCTAAATTGGCATAATTCGTAAACGGAAATAGCTAAAATGATATAGTTTGGAGGTTCCAGTCATTCTATTATGACTTTTTGATAAATTTTAAATTATTTTTTTAGGGAAGCATTTCACGGATCATAACTTTTAAACTGATTACGGTAGAACGATGAAATTGGTACAAGGTTTACTAGCATAATAGTGAGTATACCTAATGTAATTGGACGAAATCGCTTCCCAACAACGCCCACTTCCGAAATGGAATATTTCGAAAATCATATGAAAACTACCGCTGGGTATTTAATGTTCGCTTTACCCAAACTTAGACTTTCTTACTTGTTTTATAATGTTCTGGAAGTGTCTATAAACTTATTTCGACGTGCCATACGCAAACGAATACCAGAAATTTTGTGTCTGAAGAAAATGTACTACTTAAAAGTCTTAAGGATAATTTACACGGGTCGATTTTTCTAACCGTCATTTTCAATCTACACGGTCGAATCAGCAATTCGATCGATCTTTACTTTGTATTAAAGGGTTGAACACAAGTGGCTCGATAAAAATCGACGAAAAGTTCGACCCGTGTAAATGAGCCTTTAGTTTTCGTCAGACACAAAATAAAAGTGTTAAGTAGTTTTCTTACAGAATTTTAAAAGTGTTAGTTTTCGTAAAAAACGTCGATTTGAACTTTTCTTACTGGAATAACTAAATGTTACTCATACGCCGTGTATGACCTATAAAAAGTGCATTATAAATACAAAATTTTAGGATATACACAATAACGGCAATACCTTTGCAACCCTATTGTAATTTTCTGGTGAATACTTTTTTGTCGATATCCTTGTAAAGGATTCACTCGTTTTACGAAGTTAGCCCCCAAAAACTAGTTACGGGCTTTCGAAGTTCGAAGTTGGGCCCTTCGAATATTTGGTTTTGTAATTGTTTTGTTTGAAAAATTTAAAAAGGTTAAATGTGGGCGTGTTCTTCTTGCGCCTCTTACCTGATTGGTGTACCTTTTTAATTTGAAAGTGTATGTATAAGGTTTTTAATTTTTTCGAAGATCTCTCTTTTGCCCTGTATAGCACTTCTACATACACTTTTAAATAAAAAAAGGGCACCAATCAGTCAAGAGAGGCAAGCAGGCCACGCCCACGTTTTACCTTTTTCAATTTTCAAACAAAGCAATTAGAAAACCACTTTCGAACTTCTATCTTCGAAGGCGCGTAACTAAATTTTGGAGGCAAACTGCGAAAAACGGAGAACACCATTTTTTAAGTTATTTATTAATCTCTTCAAAAAAGTTGGTTTGGTACCATATCCAGCCGGCGCTCGGTTCTAGTTTTCACGATACTTCTTACTCAAAATTTCAAAAAAAAAAAAAAAAAAAAAAAAATTGTTGGTGTTTTTTGGAAACGAATTAGCTCAAGAACTACTAAACCAATTTTCGCCAAATTTGCACAGTTTGTTCTGTAGCCTTAATGGACTTTTTACCTAATTAGTATAAGCTTATAGCTAAAACTTTATTGAAAAATCAGCATTTTTTGTTTTATAATTTCTTATTTATTTGCATGTTTTCAGATCGAATCCTACTGAAACGTTTCTATAAATGTATGGAGGGCAATATAGAAGACACCAAAAAGCTTATAAAAACTAACTACAGTATGCGCAATAAGCATGCGCATATTTTCCTCGATCGTGATCCAATCGATGCGGATAGTAAACAAACATTCGATTATGCGTAAGTACATAACGCGGACTGAGTAAAAACTCGCACCATCTTCGAGTATGATTAGGCTCTTTAGATGGTTAATATCCTTTAATTAAATTCCGGTATAGTTTAAACCTACATATTTTCGAAACTTTGCAGAGATTTGTTACCGCTACCTGGTCTAACCGAGGAGGGCTACAAAGTAAGCTGTTATCGTTTACGTGATTTTGATCCAGCAAAAGTTAGTTTTATGCACATAAGTACCTAGTTAGCTTGACTCTCACTATAACCTATTTGGTTCTTTCATCTCATCAGGTCAATCATACCGCCGATACAAAAGCGTTTTTCATGGTAAGTGATTATCGCTTCAGTATGTGTGATCGAGATGATGGCAATGAAGTGGACGCAGAAATTTTCGCCAACGGTGAAGTGCAAATATTTGACATGAATGGTTACACATTGAAACATTTGAGTCGAATGACTTTCAGCACGTTGCGTATATATATGGCATTCCTACAAGAAGCATTACCTGTACATTTAAAGGCCATACATATCATAAATTGTCCGCCATATTTAGATAAAATTGTCACAGTTTTGAAACCTTTTATCAGCAAAGAAGTCTTTAAATTGGTAAAAATTCAAAATTTAATTTAAATCGAGCAAAAATAAAATTCCTAACCATTTTTTGTAAGATTCACTTCCATACTGCCGGAATGGACAGCCTTTACAAATATGTATCTCGTAGCATTTTGCCGGAAGAATATGGAGGGACTGGTGGATCTTTGGATAAGCTAAGAACGCAATTGTTAGCAGATTTGGGCTGCAAACGGTAGGTATTCAAATTTACCATACCACTACCATACAACCTCTCAACGTTAAAAATCACACCAACTACACATTCATGAAAAGTAATGCTTAAATAGGGAGATGGCAAGCCCTTTCAAAAAAAAAAAAATTATTCCTTATTTTCAAGAGTACTAGAGCTAACGGTGAAATTCTGATGCTTTGCACAAAAAATCCCTTCGCAAATTAAATATAACAAGTATGGAAGACTAAGTTCGGGCGAACCGAACATTAAATACCCAGCGGTATTTTTTTTAGAACGGGATAACAATGATATAGGCCCCAGGAGGATTTACCTAAAAGTTCATACTATTTCAGGTATTTATCGTACCGCATTAGGTCATTTTCGAAATTTCCGAAATCGAAATTGGGCATGGTTGGAGGGCGAGGTTATCCAATTTCATAAGGTATACTCCCAACGATACTAGTATGCTTTGTGCCAAATTTCATCGTTTTACCGTAATCAGTTTAAAAGCTACAACCAGTCGAAAAAAGCGTGGTGATTATCATCCAATTTCGCCCATTTTAAATAGCAACCTACCTTGTGCAGAAAGTAACCTGTATACAAAATTTCATGCAAAGATCAATTTTTACTCAAGTTATTGTGTACACGGACAGACGGACGGACGGACTGACATGCCTTAATGAACTTCTTTTCCAACCTAAGAACTTTCATATATGGAACTCTACCCTTGTACTAGTACTAGTACGCTGGGTATAAACAGATTATACAATATATTTTTGGCAACTCTTTTCTGTTCATTTCAGCGAATATTTGATGGATCCAAATTATTGGAGGGTTAATGATAACGAAAGAAGTACGGGACGTCGGCGATGGCCATTTACTTCGTGAACTTCTAAACTAATTTTATTACATACTATAAAATTTGAAATATAATTTCTTATGTATTATATTTGAATGTATGTATGTATATACTTTAGCCTCATATTTAATCCTTTTTATATGTCAAAAAAAAGCTCAACTCGTGTTAAATAAATCTTTTTGTCTTCCAATCAAATTAATTGAGATGCTTTTAAAAATTGGATTGTTGTTATTGTAACGATACGTACCCTGCCCGACGGGCCTAACAAACCTCACTGTTGTTGTTGTGGTTGTTAACAGTGCTTCACCCTGCGTGATCATTCCGAAGATCTTCATCAAGCTCTTCTAACGGAAGTTCTAGGAAACGAGCAGTTTCAAAAGGGTTGGACCCGAGCGAAATGGATGTTAGAAAAGTAGGTTTAACTGAACACTTACAGAGATGTAAAGCATCATGAGGGACATTCCACGTGCAGGGCATGCAAGTAAAGGGTCAAATACATAAAGCTTTGTTAACCTCGCCTGACATTTGTTTACCTCAAAACTTTGCGTCCAACTTCAGAGGTATGCTACAATGAACGCCTTGACGCTTCTCTTTTATACATTTGTTTTCGTTATTTATTTCTTTGCATTCAGAGTATTTTGGTTAATTTCTTAATTTAACAGGGAATAAATGAATTAATTATTATTTCTACCAACTTTTTATTCTTTAATTAAAGTAAAATCATCAACTTCTGATTGTCAAAGCAAGCAAAGCAAGCAAAATTTGAGAGTTTGCCAAATTTCAACCTCGCTTCAACTTTGAGGTCTCCAATTTGCCATGCTTCGTTTAAATACGTATACTGAACTTTTCTGTCAAAGTCAAAGTTTGAGGTAAAGTCAAAATAAAGCTTTATGTAACTGACCCATAAGAGTTTAACCTATTACAATATCCAGAACGAAGTTGGGCCAGAGTCACTCTAGTCTCCCTTTGTAAGTGCGTTTTTCTTCAGCTATTTCGGGTGGATGACTGTTCACAGGCCGAGATCTGACAAAGGTATCTACCGGCTTGGATGTCCTGGCTGGTGACACTTCAGAAGGAACTGCCTGCTCAGCATTTCCGCGTGTTCTCTAATTTTGAGCAATTTAGCCTCTTGATGACGTTGAGACCCAGAAGACATGAAGAGACATTCCGAATTCTGTAATTTTATCTCATCTCAAGTCACAAAGTTTGAGATTTGTCATTTGAGCTTTGATATGGACGAAATGAATTGGAACACACGTCTATTTTCTTTTACACATTTTGTTTTGATTAGACAATAACATATTTATATCGAAATTACCGAAACCCTGAAAGAAAACGGCATCCATCTTGTTCGTTGCTTTCATAACGAGTGGTGGCTCTTGTCGATATATTCTCTTGGCTTTGACCGTAGATTTAGTCGGTGAAATTGCCAGATTGCGTCCGATGAAAACCCCGGAAAGGTCGCAGAGGTAACCGTTGATTTTCATACAGAGTACGATGGAGACGCGCTACGGTGGATAAGTAGAAGTAAAACACCACCCTGTGGCATCCCCTGTCTGATACGTCTAGATTTGGATTTTGCGTTCCTAAATTTTACCGACGCTTATCGTCCATTGGCGTCCATATCGACCGCCTTGGTGTAGCGGTAGTGTGCTCGACCTACTACACCAAGTGACCTGGTATCGACACCCGGTCCAACCGACAACAAAAATTATTTAGAAAAAGCGTTATTTTGATCTGAAATAAACGAAACCGAAACAGTTTAAAAGGCCGGAACCGGTTCCAAACGGGTTTGAATTGTTTTAGTGTCTTCTTTTAGTGGGCGCATAGGTATTTTCTTTTATAAAAGGTACCGTGTTGTTATTTGGAAACCGAAACCGGGACGGCACCGAAACCGAAACATGTTGTAAAACCGAAACCGAAACCGGAACGTTTCATACCATGTTATGTTATATTATGTTAAAGTGGCTGCCTCCGCAGTCCAAGCGGAGGCTCACGTGGGCCTTAGTTTGGTCCGTTGTCATACCACGAAAAGAGCCCTAATTTCCCTTTCTGTAGATCGACCTAACCCAGCAAAAAGGTCGTATCCCCCCAAAAGTTTTGTAAGAAACCTTCCGAGATACGACCGCTCCGCTGGGACGGGTCGAGGCAGGAAGCCCCAAAACACATAAAAACCTTGAAAGGATCCGTCCTCCCGTCACCCCTATACAAAGTACAACGTATACGTTGCAACTCTATATGGTGATGACAGACAGACGGATCCCCCAAGATTCCATGTGTTTAGGGCCGGAGTTCATACACCCATGAAGCTAAACCAGCGCGTTTGTCTGATGTAGCGCAGAATATCATCTATATTTGCAGATTCTAGCTCCGCGAGGCATCCAAAGGAGTGTTTGCGGAGACATCGGTACCTGGTTTTCGACAGAGCGGGACAGTGAAATAGATAGTGTTCTACACTTTCTATCTCCTCCTCGTCCCTGCAGCTGCGGTAGAAGTCATTTGTATACAGGCCCATGAGCGCGCCATGAGTTCCCATAAGACAGTCTCCTGTAAGAAGGCCCACTAGTGGGCTAATGAATAGGCGATTCAGATGAATTACCGATTGCGACCTTTTTTCGTTAAGTTTGGGCGAAATTTGCCTGGACGTTCTGCAAGTCGGCTCCATGGGCCATCTTGCGTCGGCTTGTTCTATGAACCGGGAACGCAGCCAGTGCTTGCATGAATTTAGAGGGGGGCTCACCCAGCTGCCGGAGGTGATTGTATATAGACATGTGCCCTTCCTTGCAAGCTCATCGGCAGCACAGTTACCCGATACAAAATATGGCCTGGGACCCATATTATACTCAGGCTGCACTTATCGGCTAGCTTATTTAGAGCTTCCCTGCACTTAATCGCCACTAGTGACGACGTCTTACTACTTTGCAGGGATTTTATGGCAGCTTGGCTGTCGGAAAAGATGCTAATAAGCATTGCTGCCATCCGTTGCACCTTTGTGGCTTTGGTTTTGTTAGATTCGATCTCGAGAGCCGGCCACCATATGGTGACAGCGTAGAAAAGTATAGGTCACACCACTGCCGTGTAGATCCAGTGGACAATTTGGGGCTGAAGACCCCACTTTTTTCCAATTGCCGACCTACAGGCGTACAGCGCCATTGTGGCTTTCCTGGAGCGTTCCTCCATATTACGCCTCCAGTCCAGCCTTTTGTCAAGAATTACGCCAAGGTATTTAACCTCGGTAGAGAGTTTGATCACCCTCCCATTCAGCGATGGGGCGGTGAAATCTGGTAAATTGCGTCTGCGGGTGAAGAGCACCATCTCAGTTTTTTCATTGCTGATGCTTAGTCCACATTCCTCAGACCAGGTTTTTGTTAGATTCAACGCATTTTGCAAGAGTTCGCTAAGCACCGACGGATGCTTGCCAGTAGCCATCAGGGCTATGTCGTCTGCATAGGCAATGACCTGGCAGCCGGTGTGCTTTAGTCTAGATAAAAGAGTGTTCACCGTCAGGTTCCCCCCCTTGGGGGGTTCCTCTGTTGGCATACCTTGTAAGTGAAGAATTGCCCATTTCGGAAATAATGGTTCTTCTTTGGAGAAGGAGTTCAACGAACTCCACCAGAGGCTCCTCCACTCCCAGCACACGCAGGGAGTTCGTTACCGCTGATGGAAGAACGTTGTTAAAAGCCCCTTCTATGTCAAGAAAAATGCCGAGCGTAAACTCCTTGAAAGCAAGTCCCTTCTCTATCCCAGAGGTGATAGCGTGTAGAGCCGTCTCTACGGACTTGCCTTTGGAGTAGGCATGCTGGCTGTTGGAGATTAGTCCTGGATTTGCTGTTCGCCTAATGTAGGCATCTAGCAATCTTTCTAGAATTTTTAGGAGGAAAGAGGTCAGACTTATAGGTCTGAGATCCTTTGGGTTATTGCAGGATATCCTGCCTCCTTTCGGTATAAAGACTAACTTTGCCTTGGTCCATTCCGTGGGGATATAGGCCAGGTTGAGGCATGCCTTGTAGATTTGGGTTAGCAGCGGACTTATAAGATCGCTCGCTGCTTGTAGTTCGGCGGGGAATATACCATCTAGTCCCGGAGATTTGAAGGGCTTGAAGGACCCGATTGCCCAGTTAACTCCTTTTTTGCAGACTATGTGGTCCAAGGGCCGCGACGGCCTTGGGTTAGATTGCGAGTTCGAGGGTAGGTATGGTTGAGAGGTGCAGCCCGGAGAGTGGGCCGTGACCAAGGTATCCAGGATTTCGGCACTAGATGAGGCCAATTTTCCATCAGCTGTACGAAAACAGCTGAGAGGAGTAGGGTTTTTGGAGAGGACCTTACGTAGGCGATTTGCCTCCGAGACTTCCTCAATATTGCTTGTGAAGTTTTTCCAGGATTCCCTTTGGCTCTCCTGGTTAACTTCTTAAAAGATTTTAAGGCGTCCCTATAGGGGGACCAGATCCCTGTCTGTTTTGCCTGATTAAAGAGCTTTCTGCTGTTCTTCCTTTGCTCGGAGATTTCAGGGGTCCACCAGTACGGTTTCTTTCTACCCCTTTTTTTTAATCTCCGGGCAGGCTGTTATGAAGGCAGCGTTACAAGAATTTGTGACACGATCAACTGCTTCGTCTATCTTAGACGGTGAGTCTAGCTCACCGAGAGAAGCAAACGTTATGTCTGAGAGAGGCGCTTCATCAGATCTTATCGGTAGGCAAGACCTACCGTGAGAAGCGTTTTCTTGGAGGGTAGAGGACAGGGCCACTTTGTAAAGGTCCCAGTCCGTACGTCTCCTGTTCCTGTAAACCGCCATAGGCGGAGGTCGCAAAAGCAGATTAAAAGTTACGTACATATGGTCAGAGTAGGAGTTATCATCGGAAACTTTCCATTCCTTAACTAAGTCAGAGAATGGTCCTGAAACCAGAGTAATGTCTAGAACTTCCCTCCTATTCGAGGTGACAAAAGTTGGCTTGTCCCCAGAGTTGCAGATACAGAGGTTGTTATTTATGATAAAATGAAAAAGAGACTCACCCCTTGTATTTGTGTCAGTTGGGCCCCATGCGAGGTGGTGCGCGTTGGCGTCGGCTCCAATGATTATTGGAAGCCCCTTGAGTTGGGCTCCTTTACCGCCTTCCTGAGCCTATCCTGTGCAGAGATGGGGCGATCGTGCGCAAAGTATGCGGACATCAGCCAGAGGGTATAGTCATGCAGCTCGAGGCTGATACAGGTGAAGTCATCATCGCTGAAAGGAGATAGTAGAAAATAAGAAAGAGTTTTTCTGATAAGAATACATGATCTAAGTCTACCTTTTGCAGGTGGCGTCACCAGCTGGTACTCATCGGTATTCAGCCCACAGACCCTGGTACCGACGACCCATGGCTCTTGGACTAGAACGACCGCCTCCGATGTTTTGCAGAGGCGTAAGATTAGGGCAGCGGAGGTGATTGTATGTAGACATGCAGCGGAGGCTGCCTTATGGGTCAGTTACATAAAGCTTTATTTTGACTTTACCTCAAACTTTGACTTTGACAGAAATGTTCAGTATACGTATTTAAACGAAGCATGGCAAATTGGAGACCTCAAAGTTGAAGCAAGGTTAAAATTAGGCAAACTCTCAAATTTTGCTTGCTTTGCTTGCTTTGACAATCAGATGTTGATGAATTTGCTTTAATTAAAGAATAAAAAGTTGGAGGAAATAATAATTAATTAATTTTTTCTCTATTAAATTAATAAATTAACCAAAAGACTATGAATGCAAAGAAATAAATAACGAAAACAAATGTATAAAAGAGAAGCGTCAAGGCGTTCGTTGTAGCATACCTCTGAAGTTGGACGCAAAGTTTTGAGGTAGCAAATGTCAGGCGAGGTTAACAAAGCTTTATGTATTCGACCCTTTAGAGTGATGCAAGTTCATTTGCAGTACCCGGACCATTAGGACCGTTCTGAAAACTCAGCATCGACGTCCATCTCCCCTGCTCCGTCCCGCCCGATGCCACCTCAACGATTGTATCGTCGAAGCCAACATCTGACTGGTCGGATTCCAGGAGGAGGTGTTAGTCCATCCTGGTAGAGAACTGCCCTGCCAGCTCAGATACCGAGAGTGTATCACTCTCGGACTCTGGAGCACTACGTGCCAGTTCGATATCGACCTCATGTACACTCGAGGTGTTGCATGGGGTCGTGAGATTTGCTGCGGTGGAGGTGGGTACACTCAAGGCGCTGCCCACCTCCTGAGTGAGAATTGCTGCAGTGGAGGTGGGTACACTCGAGGCGCTGCCCACCTCCTCCAAATTCATCGGAGCCGACTCGATGGAGGTTGCTGCTGCCTCAAAGTCAAGCGTAGCAGGTGCACTCAAGGTTTTCCTGCCATCACATCACTCTGAAGCTCGGGCTTGTTGTTGTTGTTGTTGTTAACAACAAAACACTCCCCGAAGGTTTTGGGGAGTGATGCCGAAGTTGACAGTCCTTGGCCGGATATGACCCCGGTACGCTGCGGTGCTCCCTTGCGGTACTGCCCGACTGTCGTGGTAGCGATTTGGTATGACCAGTGGAACCTTCTAGGTCATGGCATCCCTCCATCCATGAGGAAGGAGAAGATGGGTAATGAGAGGTGAGAGGCATCATATCCGTAGATCAACCATCGAGTTAGCACGTCAATTACCTATGTGCATATTAGTCGCCTCTTACGACCGGTATGCCTACCTCGGGCATATTCTAAACCCCTAACCCGCAGGGCTTCATCTCCATCTCCTCCGGCTCCTCTCTCTGGGTACCAACGTGATGCAGTAGAAGCCGTAGCTTAACACTCCAGCACATTTAGCAAGCCAAGGGAGAGACGCCTCGCTAATGACGCAACCGACATAGCGTTGCTGTCTCGCCCAATCGCTTGAAGGTTGTCCCGGGTTGCTTTGCGTTTCATACCATGGTAAAAGATATAGTCAAAAAACCAAAAAATGGCCCGGGTCCTAGCCCAATATTTTTTTGCCTGTAAATAGCGGCCCTTTCAGGGTTAATTAACTCATCTAAGTCGCACACTGGCAATGCCGCCATGCGAAAAGTGTGTAAAAACAAAACGTCAAATGTCAACAAAAAAAATACTGGCAACCCTGGTCGAACATCTGTGCATTTGTAATTTTCGGTTCCCAATTAAAAACACGCAATCCGTGCAAAACATTTCCAAAATACCATGGCTGCCGTATTTAATGGTCTGAAGGCTGTACGAAAGTTACAACTTGTCAATCCATTGCTACTCCAGAATGCGGCCAGAAATAGTAAGTAATATAAAGAAAGTGGTGAAATAAAATCAAACACCCAACTGATCTATCTTGTTTACGTAACTTGCCAACGTTGGGTTCTTTATTTTGCAGTGGCTGCCTGGAACAAAGATTACAAACCTGGCAAATTTCCGAAAAGCGAGAAAGATTGTTTAGAAGCTGCCAAAAAATACTACATGCTGCCAGAAGAATATAGGCCATATGCAGACAATGGTTTAGGCTATGGTGACTATCCCGATTTGGGTAAAGGCCTTGGCATAGAGGCAAAAGATCCCTACTATCCTTATGATTTTCCTGAACACAAACGTAATCTGCATGAGCCGGTAAGTTATTTGGATTGAGTTAATTTGTAGTCAAAAACACTACTACAAGGTTTGCGCGTGGAAAGTCCTTTGTCGGTTATAAAGGCGGCACGCTCCGGTACCAGTAGCTTTTATCCGACTATCGCGGAACCGATTTTGTATGACCAGTGGAACCCACTAGGTCTTCTCACTCCCTTCTGTAATGGAGAAGGTTAATAATGAGAGATACTCCTTGCGGTACTGCCTGACCGTCGTGGTAGCTATTTGGTATAATCGGTGGAACCTTCTAGATAATGTCATCTCTACATACGTAAGAAAGGAGTAGATGGGAAATGAGAGGTGAAAGGCATCAGTTTCGTACATCACCCATCGAGTTACGACGTCATTATCTATGTGCATATTAGTCGCCTCTTACGAACGGTATGCTTACCCTGGGCATGTTCTAAACCCCTTACCCGCAGGGACAACACGTTGCATATTAGTCGCCTCTTACGACGGGTATGCTTACCTTGGGCATGTTCTAAGCCTCTAACCCGCAGGGGCATCACGTTGCATGTCATTACCCTTTGTGGCTTTCATTCGACTCTAAAGACAAGTATGGCTACAACAACAACAAGCATACCATACCGCGATTCCCTGCCGGTTAGGGGCTTAGAGGCGACTAACATAGGTAACGTGCTTACTCGATGGTTGATCTTGCGGTGGAGGGATGACATGATCTAGAAGGTTCCTCTGGTCAAGACCGGATTTAGGGGTGGGGCACGGGAATACGTTAAATATATTTTCTAATGTGTACACATGTTTCTCTATAATTTCAGGTTCATGCTGATATTGATTTATATGGCGAAGATCGTTACTCACTACCAGAGCAGCCAAGATTTACTAATGCCCAATATTGGATGAGCTTTCTAGGTGTCATGGCTGGATTTTTTATACTTTACTACTGGCTGGAAGATTATAAAATGTATAGACCTGTTGCAGTTAAACAATATCCAGGTGATGGTAGGAAACACTACACCTTCGAACAAGAATAAAATAGCTGTTTAATATGATCATCATATATGTATAGGAAGAACTTCAATAAATTGTATTGCTAGTAAAGAAGCTGTCTGAATATTCGATTATTCTTTACAAGTTAACATGCAGCAATTTAAAAAAAAAAAATTAAAAAATTCACGAAGGCCAGGTTGGGCTCGGCGAAGAACCTGGGAAGGTCTGCGAGATAACTGTTGTTGTTGTTGTTGTTGTTGTTGTTGTTGTTGTTCTTGTTGTAACGAGGGGTAGCCCTGCCTAAATGTCAGACAGGGTCACCCCGAGTGTATTGCTCTTGGCCGGGTCGATATAAGAAAACGGCCAGGGTCATTTCGGCACGATGGGCACAGCACAAGTACTGGTACCGTTCTCGTAGAACCGGCAATACAAGAAACTACATAGAATAACTGTTATTCTTTGTCCAAAGCGCAAGTAGTCATAATCGTGCAGTCGTCAGTATACGAAACTATAAAAACTACTTCAAGTGGGATTAGGACACCGCCCTGTGGCATCCCCAGTATAATTCTTCTGGTTTAGATGATATATGTATTTATAAATACTATCGATGCTTGCCGACCAAAACCAAAACCGTAAGCGTTATTTATGTCTGAAAAAGAACGAAGCCAAAATATGTAGTTTCAAAAGAAATCGAAAAAAGTTTACTAGATGCGAAAAAAAAGTGTTTGGTAGCCCGTTGTTGTTTTTGTTGTTGTTGTAGCGAGGTGTAGACCTGCCTAAAAGTCAGACAGGGTACCCCGAGTGTATTGCTCTTGGCCGGGTCGTTTCGGCACGATGGGTACAGCACAAGTACTGGTACCGTTCTCGTAGAACCGGCAATACAAGAAGCTAGCCATGGTAGCCCGTCTCAAAGAGGATCACAATAATGTTAAATTCTAATATTTTTCTAATGGAAAGGGGAGTTAGTTTTTAAAATTTATTTTGCAGAAATTTCATCCATAAATACATAGCGCGAGTAATTGATCCACCCCTATTATACGTGAACCCTTTTAAACATCGCCAATGAAGGTTCAAGCAAAGAAAAAGGTATGTCCAACTTAAGCTCTTAGCGTGTTGCTAGCATAGGTTCCAGTTTACATATGAGTCGAAGAAAACGAGCAGTTTGATATGTATGTATGTTTATTTGAACATTTTCCAGTAGTGAATCCAAATAGCAATATTCGAATAATCGTGCATCTTCGAATTTGATTATTCGAATAGTGAAAATGTCCTATGACCCAATTCATATCTTTTCCAAAAATTTTGAAATATAACAAGTAAGGAAGTCTAAGTTCGGGTAAACCGAATATTAAATACCCAGCGGTAGTTTTCATATGATTTTCGAAAGGTTCCATTTCGGAAGTGTGCGTGGTTGGGAAGCGATTTCGTCCAATTTATCAGGTATACTCCCTACTATGCTAGTATACCTTGTACCAATTTCATCGTTCTACCGTAATCAGTTTAAAAGTTATGACCCGTGAAATTTTCAATTATGCCTCCCTGAAAAGTGGGCGATGCCACGCCTACTTTTAAAAATTTATCAAAAAATCAAAAGAGAATGACCACCTATAAAATGATATCATTTTAGCCATTTCAGCTACCGAAAAATGTCAATTTATGTGATTTTGGAAATTTTCGTTATCAAAAAGGGGGCGTGGCCAGAAAGTAACCTGCTGACGGTTGCCCAATTGCAAATTTGCAGTTACGTAGTAGGAGAAAAGAAGCGATCTGGCAAAGCACTGTCAACATCGACAAATCGAAAACGGAAGCTTCGACGTTTCGGTATTGGAATCGAAAATATCGGCAAATTGCGCGATTAATCTTTAATATAAACATTTAAAATAAATATAAATGTGATATGAATAATATGTAGGTATATATGTATTTTGTAATTATATAATAAGTATTTAGTAAGTAATGCAAAACACTTTATAAAATATTATTAATTTAAAATGTATGTAGTAATTAAGTATACAAACTAAATTAAGCAATGTTTAATTAGGATAAAAATTGAGAATATTCAAATTATGATACAAAAAATTCCAGTTTAGGTATGCACATAAAAAAGAATTAATTAAATGGCCAGAACTACGGTGCATAGAGGGGTATTTGAGAAAAAAATTTAAAACTCAAGTTGCAAATTTTGAGGCAACAAATTCTTTAATCTTTGAAAAATAACCCACTATGTACTTACGTACCCTACAAGGCGCAGCTGATGGGTGCAACAGATTTTTCATATTGCTAGTACAAATGTGATGGCCATTTTATACTACTTTCAGATAACAGCTTATATGATGGGCTGCTGCCCTGTAGGGTATTTTATGTAAAAAGTGTAGTTTTTTTGTTTGTTTTTAATCTAAACAATACAAGAAAATTATGGTTATACAAGTTAAACTTAGCTTAAATAGGATGCTGTGGTGTTTTATAATAACAATTTACAAAGAATGATTTAGGCTTATAGCTTACATAAGTTGTAATTGAACTGTGCTACATGCGGGGTACAATTCAAAACTAAAATTTCTTTTATGCATTAGGGCGGATAGATATAAAAAAATTGAGAATTGAAAAATCAACTTCGAAAAGTTTTTTTTTTTTCCTTCACCCGTGCATAGTTGTGTTTATCATTAACAATAAGTATGTATGTACGTATGCAAGTTGACAAGTTTGTATTACGAACACGTTTTTTTCGATTTGTTTTTTTTTTTTTTTTTTGTTTATTTTTCCTTAAACGCACAAAACAAAAAAATTATAGTAAGTTTAAAAATAATTAGTTTAAACATTTTATAATACAATACAATGATTTGCAGCTAGAAGTGTGTATGTGCAGCTTGCTGCGGCGCATAAAACGTAGAAAACTTCACTCAGCTAAACAAACATTATTTTAGCGACGTTTGAGCTTAAAAATTAATTATTTTTAGTTTTAAACGATTTTTTGTACATAAGTTTTTTAAGTGAATTTTAATAAATAATAAGGATAAACTAGATATATTTGTTAAACCAAATATAAAGTATACGCTGTGTGAAATTTTCATTTCTTACAAATAAATCACAAAAATTTATTGGCATATTTCGAATTGTAGGTTATGTATGTAGGCTTTTACAATTTTTGGAATTTTCATAAATATTGGCAGCCCATACTTGTTTATTCAGTACTTTTTTTCTGGGGCAGTTTAAAATTGTTTAAATACATGTGAGTTTGTTTGTTGGTTGTTTTTAATGTTTTGTCACAGCAACAGAACTGTCAACTTTGACAGCTAAAACTTTGCATAAATTCGCAAGCTGTTGTGTGTTTTTAAGAGACTTGAGATTGGGTTTTAAAAAGTGTTAAATTTTATTTAATAAATTTAAGACACATCTTTTGTGACAATACTAAAGGTCGTGATATTCGAACTATACGATTAAGACAGTATTCGAATGGTAAAATTCGAACACCATTATTCGAATAATTGTGCATCGTAAAATTTTGCTTCACTTTACGTTCCAGAAACTTTGTATGAAAGTGGATCCTACAAAGTTTTATGTAATTGGGCCTTAAGTCCCAAAGGCCTGCTTGGCTCTCCGGTTTGGTTGGAGAAGATTTTTTATTTGAAGGTGTCTGTAAGAAGGGCTCGCCTTTGGCGCTTCTTACTTGAACTTTAAATAAAAAAAAATGTACACCAACAAAACAAGAGAGGCAAGCAGGCCACGTCCACATTTGCTCTTTTTCTATGTTTCAAATACAATTCGGAAATAAAACTTACGAAGGTTCGAACTTCGAAAGCCCATAACTAAGTTTTCGAGGCTTGGCTTATTGTCCGAGTCCATGTTCGCTGCTTTGTGGTATCACTTCAGGAACGATGAGGAATAACCTCTTGCGGACCTCGTTGGAACTATTTCCTGACAATTTGGGGTAAATTTTAAATTGTTTTAGGGTTTATTTTGAGATATTTTCTAGATAATTTCGGAATAATTTCGATACTTTTTAAGAATGTTTTCAGGAGTAATTTGGGACTTCGGTGTCGAAACATCCCCAAGTTGACCCGAATAAAACCTAGTCCCAATGAAAGCTTTTTCTGCGCTCTGTCCGCTAAACAATGTCTTACATGCCGCAACACCTGGCATTTCAGAAGAGGAGCGTCATCTTCCTCGAGAGACAAGGGTCACTCTGGCTCAATTACGCTCTGGATATTGTAGTAGGTTAAACTCCTACATATCTAGACTGAACCCTGATGTGCCGAATGTATGTCCGGCATGCGGCTCATCCCCCCACAATACCAATCACTTATTTTCTTGCTCATTTGAGCCCACTCTTCTAACACCCATCTCTCTTTGGTCCAATCCTATTGAAACTGCTAGTTTCCTTGGACTCCCGTTAGAAGATATTGATGACAATTAGGTTAAGGAAAAATACGCGTTGGGCAGGACTACACATCGTTACAACAACAACAAAGCTTTATTTTGTCCAAGAATGAATGATAATGATTAGTTTGATTAGTTGCTGTTCAGAAAAGGCAATTAATAATTGATAATGATTAAAATTTTTCATAAACCATGAACGACTTTTTTTTTTTTAAATCTAAAATAATCCAAAAATTGTTTGAATACTTTTGATAATTTTTTATTTTCTTGAATTTAAACTTACTTTCGGACTATTTATTAATTAATTGGAAAATAATCATTAAATAATTAAAAGTTAATTAATAAAAAATTAATCAATTATTAAATGGATTTTCAAGAAAAAAATTAATTTAATCGGTAATCTTTAATAAAAAAAAATTGCAATCAGAATTTAACAGGTCTGGGTTTGAATATAAAAATAGCGCATTTTAAGTCTCTTAAAACACACACATTTTTAAATACATTTTTGGTTTAAATTTAGGTTATTTTGCCATTTAAATATGAAGCAGTCACAAATCTCACGTGACACAACAAAACCAAGTAAGTGGCTCTTCTGTGATAAATGCAAAACCAAGAACCAATAGAGCTACTTACTTGGTTTTGTTGTGGCACGGAAGTAATGCGCTATTTTTTCGTAAAGCAAGAATTTGTGACAGTTCTTAGATATATCGCTCATTTGCTGCAACGTCGTCATAACTCAAAAAATTTGATATCAGAGAAAACGCATTTTTAGTTTTTGAATTAATGTATATTTATATGGGATATGTAATTAAAGCAAAGGCTTCTATCGCGATGCTGCGTGAAATGTTAAAACCTCGGATATAAAACTTTGTCAGTTGATCAAAAATATTGTTTCCGATATATTAGTGATGTTAACTCAAAATTTGGGTTTTTTGAGTTATGACGACGTTGCAGCAAATGAGCGATATGTGTTTGTTCGGTTTGTTTATAATATTCATATTGTGAGTCATGCTTTTAACGGCACAATCATCATCTCTAGCAATCTATTGGCATCACACACTGTACAAAAATAAAAAAATTTAAATCGCTCTTATGTATGTACGCAGATGTATCAGATATCAGCCGTTTAGACGTTTATTTAATTTACATTATTTGGTAGGTATGTACTTCTTTTTAGAAAATACTTACGAAGTTAACACTTCTGTCCACATATAGAAATTTTTACTTTATAAACACTTAAATTTGCTATGCATTTATTTATTGAATTTTGCTAAATTCAAATACTTGAGTTGCCTAGTTTTAATCTTGCTGTTTTTAAACAACAGCCATATTTACAAATTTTTTTCTCTAATTTTTTATGCGATTTTTACAAACGTTATACTCTTTTTTTCGAAAACAATTCAATTGATACATATTTTGTTTAAAGCATTTTATTGAAGAAAATTTAAATGTTGTATTAAATACAATATGTATACAATTCTTACGAATGCGATACAATTTAGCTTTATTCATTGTCTACTTTCGGTTATTCACGATATTGGCAAAACCATCCAAGTACATTTTGTATACAAAAATAACTTTTATTCAGTCCTGCTAAATTTGATTAAGACGAAATACGAACGGCACATTTTTTGCTCGTTTTCCCTTTTCTTCTCTCCCAGGCTGTGAAAAGAATGTACAAAAAATTTGTTCGGAAATAAACGATGAGTTAAGCTTAAGTTTTGAGAGTTAAGGTTTTTTACTTGTCTCAATCTCTTAAAAAAAAAGTTGTCCATTACTCAACCAGATGCTGTTAATTGATTACGATTAAAAAAGCCAAAAAACGTTTTTTTACTATTTTGAAAAAAAAAAAAAAAATCATAAAAACACAAAAATAATCAAAAAAAAGAATAAGTGATTGCTTTTAATTTTGTATTTTTTTATCTTTTTTAATTTTTTATATTTTTTTAATTTATTTTTTTTTTTTTCTTTTTTTATTTTTTTATCTTTTTTTAATTTTTTATCTTTTTTTAATTTTTTATCTTTTTTTATTTTTTTATCTTTTTTTATTTTTTATCTTTTTTTATTTTTTATCTTTTTTATTTTTTATCTTTTTTTATTTTTTATCTTTTTTAATTTTTAATTTTTTTCTTCTTTTTAATTTTTTATTTTCTACTAATTTTTATAAATTTTTTTGGTTTTATTTTTATTTCATTTTATTATTTATATTTTTTATGTTTTTGAAAAAAAAAACATAAAAGCACAAAAATAATAAAAAAAAGAATTGATTTCTTTTAATTTTTTATCTTTTTTTAATTTTTTATCTTTTTTTATCTTTTTTTAAGTTATTATTTATGTATTTTATTAACTTTTTTTAATTTTTTAATTTTTTTTTTTAATTTTTTTTTTTTTTTAATTTTTTTTTTTTTAATTTTTTTTATCTTTTTTTAATTTTTTATCTTTTTTATTTTTTTTTTATTTTTTTATATTTTTTTATCTTTTTTAGTTTTTTTTTTAATTTTTTATTTTCTACTAATTTTTATAAATTTTTTTGGTTTTATTTTTATTTCATTTTGTTATTTATATTTTATTTCATTTTTAAATTTTTTCTTTGTGTTTATTTATTTTTTTATATTTATTTTCTTATTTTTATATTTATTTATGTTTTTTATTTTTTTTTTTTTTATTTTTATATTTATTTATTTTTATATTTTTTTTCTTTTCTTTATTTTTATATTTGTTGGTTTTATTTTTATATTTATTTATTTTTTTAGTTTTTTGTAATTTTTATATTTATTTCTTTATGTTTTTATTTTTATATTTATTTTTTTTTTCTTTATTTTTATATTTTTTTTTTCTTTATTCAAATATTTTATTTTTATTTTTTTTCTTTATTTTTATGTTTTTTTTCTTTGTTTTTTTTTCTTTATTTTTATATTTTTTTTTATATATTTTTTTCTTTATTTTTATATTTATTTATTTTTTATTCTTTTTTTCGATTATTTTTTATTAATTGGATCCGGTAATCATTGCAATTTTTAATCAACATTTAACAGCTCTGCTTTTATTTATTAAATACATGAAAAACTATTTTCGGCGCTAGGCAGCCTATTCACTGGCTAATAAAAATGAAATAGTTGTTGTTTAATATTTTGAAATGCTATAAAAGCTATATTTTATTTTTTGGCAAACTTTTTATAGTAGAACTAAACTTTTTACACAAACAAATTATTATAATGCTTTAAATTTTTACCAAATTTTAAACTCTATAGAAATTAGATGCTTAGTTGCGTTAGTTCATAACTAAAAAAAATATGTAGTAAGTAACTTAGAACTATAATTTTTATACAAACGATATAGACAATTCATAATCAGTAGTGTCCCTGCAATAGATGACGTGAAATTATTGAGCAAAAAACCTAACATATGCAATATAATACAATGCCGTTATATCTAATGTATGTAGTAATTGTATGAATGTAACGTATCTTCAATCTGTTATAAATTAAGAGTAGTAAATACATATACACTTAGTACTAGGCCATAACAGTGCATAAATATGTTGACTTAAAATATATGTAAGTAATAAAATACAAATTATTTATAGTTTTTCCAATTATGTATGTGACGCTGATAGTTTTGTTTACAGCCGTGGTTTGTTAAAGAAAAAGCAAGCATAAGCCATTTTCAGCTAGCTCTAATTAATATCACAAACAATGTACAGCATAATTAAAGATTATTTAATCTCTTTATGGAATAGTTAAAAAAACAACAAGCATCTAAATTAAGTTATCACCTGCTTGTATTTGAAGTTAAATTTGTGTAAACTTTTTGACATACATTTTTAATATAACTACATCAAGTTGATAACCAAACAAATTAATATAAGTATATGTGGTGCTATGCGTTTTTAAAAATTAATTAATGATTATTTCACTTTACAATTGCAATCTAAATATACAGTTGGATCTAATAAGTTAATTTGTTTACAGTTCTATTTAGTATGATTTTGTTTAATGAGTAGTTACAAAACTCAAAATTTATTCCTTGCACATTCAAATTGCTTAAAATACGTGGGGTTGGTTTTCCACTATTTGTATAAGATTAAAATACTTCAAGCTAATTTGACGAGGAGAAACAATAATAAGTTAGTTCAGAATATTGCAACTTTTACATGGTATGTATTCAAAAGAGCTGTGCAGTTATGATTACGATTACAATTAATCTACACTCTACAGTACCCGGCTACTGTAGCAAACCAGCTTTTTTGAAAAGATTGAGACATAAGTAAAAATTATTAACGAGCTTTTGAAGTACGAAGTTGGACGCTTCAAAGATTTGGTTTTCTAATTTAAATAGAAAAAAATTACACCAACTAAACAAGAGAGTCAAGCACGCCACACCCACATTTTGGCTTTTTTAATTTTTTTAAACAAAACAATTAGAAAACCACTTTTGAGCTTTGAAAGCCCGAAACTAAATTCGAAAAACGTCGAGCTTAATTTTTTTTTTCTTATATCTTACCCTGCTAGACAGTTTTATGACATTCAGTCAGCTTTGTAATGTTGCCTTGAAAACGTGATAGAAAATCGTGATGTAAATATAAAACAGCTGATATTTACATCACGATTTTCTATCATGTTTTCAAAGGCAAAATTACAAAGCTGACTGAATGTCATAGCACTGTCTAGCAGGGTAATCTCTTCAAAAAAGTTGATTTAAGCCCGAGTTACATAAAACTTTGTGTACTTTGCCAGGTGCCCGCCTCGGCTTTGAGCCTTTGCCAAAATCTCGCTTCGCTTTACATTCCACAAACTTTGTATGAATGTGGAACCAGCAAAGTTTTATGTAATTGGGGCTAGTCCCATACGCAGCTGGCTGCTGTAATCATCTTTAATCAAATTTGACACAAGAAATTGCAATCTTTTTTGATTGCAATCACATAGTTGCTTTTATAGTGATTGTAAATTTCAACAATCACTTGGGAAAATTTCATTGATTTCACGTTTCGCCTATAGTCATTGAGTTTTTATATATCAGTTCGAGTTCTGTTGAATTATACAATGTTTTTTTTTTTGTTTGCAATTACGTCTCTGAGTTCATTAAAATTAAGTTATCGCAAACGAAAGTGCTCACAATCAATTGATTGCAAATTGATGGAAGATTATAAATTTTTCAATCAAAATAGATACAATAAAATAAATCCCACAACCATTGATTGCAAAATTGATTGTCTATTTGAACAGCTCTGTTAAAAAATAGAATTGCAGTTGAACTAAGAAATTTAATGAAGTTAAAAGTAATCGTAATAATTAATTTCATGACAAAGATAACAACAAATTTAAACGCTTGCCAGTAATCGCAATCATTAGTTATCAAAACGTAATCGTAATTCTGACTTCCACAGCTCTGGTATTCGTCAAAATACTTGGTGTTTTCTTTTTCCAAACAAAAGCCAAATTATTTTACTTTTTATTTAATCCGTGAATGTGTATTCGTCTTAGCTGACATCAGCATTTTTGTAGCAAAATTATTTAATTATTTATTAATTGAATATATGAGTAATGCATACATATGTAATACATATAGGTATACTTAGTATTTATAATTTCAAATTTTTTACTTTAGGTACTGTCATTATCTAATTATAACATAATTTAATTTACGCTTTTCTACATAAAGTTCTTTAAATATTTTTCATCAGTAATTTATTTAGTTTTTCGCTTTTTTGGGATTTCCTAAAACCCTTTTTTCGTATTTTGTTGTTTTGTTTTATCATATAAACAGTCTCCGTTCTATATATATCTATATATATGTATGTTTTATCCTTATTATAATTCCTAGTTATTTATTTAAATATTTTATTGTTTAATAATGCATTCAATGTTTGTTGCAATTTCTATCACGACTTCAAATTGTTGTTTTTTTGTAATATGTTTAAATATTCCTTAGTGTAAAGTATTTAAGTATTCCCTTGTGGTATTGTGTGTGATTTGATTTGCTTTGCTTTCAATTAGTTATTACTATGCTTTTGTTTTTTAAGTAAAAATTTATTTGTGTTTCCTTTTTTCATTAATATTCTAGTTAGTTGGGGCTGAGTGTGTCTGTAGTCTGTTTTTTTTTTTTTTTGTATTACTTGGCTGGGTTTTGCTTGGACTGCGCTGCGCGTATAATCTCTTATCATACAACAACAGCACCTTTAGCTGCACTTCATGTTTGTATATGTCTGTCTGTAATTTTTATATGTACTTTAAGGGCCAAAGTTTTTTATGTGCTGTTGCTGCTGCTTATGACGTCAATGGTGACATGCCTATTTGACGTGGATCTGTTGGCGCAACAGAACCCAGCTCTAAATTCTTAATGAGTAAATGTAGCCAGTGTTTTGTGGATTTATCATCCTGGAGACATACTGAAAATGTCGCATCACGTAGCTGATCTGGAAGACATTGTCGCAAAGCCTCACGTGCTCTATAATGAAAAATCATTGTAAATTATAGACTTGTTTTATGATACTTCAATAGTTCGATTATGATATTCTTACTAGAGTTGGGGTGTCTAGTTCAATAAAAGGATTACTTCTAATTTGTTCAAACTTTTGAATTAGTTCCTTATAATCTTACTTCGCTCATCTCATTGCGCCCCTCTCCTTTCCTTTTCTTTCTATTTGTTTTCTTTATTTTATTTTTTTTTTTTTTTCATTGCTATTTTTACTATCCTGTCGTTTATTTCGTTTTCTCTCCTCTGATATACTTTCCTTCCTTTTTTCCTTTCCTATCCCTTCGTTTCCTTTCCCAGCCCTTCATTCCTTTTCTTGACTTTCCTTTCAATTCATTCCTTTTCTTAATTTTCCGTTCAGTTCCTTTCCCCGATATATTCGCTTTTTTACTTGTTTTTCGACATTTTCCAAAAAAAGATTACCTGAAACCACTCACTAAATTTCATTTCAAAACAATTTTTTTACTAAAAATCATCACTAAAATTCATAAAAATACGCAAACGAGTTCCGTAGCTTTTCCGCGAACTATGCAAAGAATGTAAACAAAAAAACAAAATGTGATAACTTGACAGAAGCAAATTTACAGTTACAGAGCCACGTACCCGCAGCTTCCCTCTTGCTCTAACCATATAAATTATTATCCCTGAATTCTGTAAGCTGTCTCACTAATAAATAGACATTTCGTGTTCCAATTCCATTCCATATCAAACGACAAATCTCAAATTTTATGACTTGAAATGAGACAAAATTACAGAATTCGGGGGTTTAACCCTTTCTTTTCTTTTCCTTCCCATTCCACTCGTTCCGTTTCATTTCACATCATTCCTTTTTTCCTTTTCATTAAATCAGTCATACAGGGCAATTCTAAATAATTTTTCACGGCGAACCGTTTCACCTTTTCCTACATTTTTGCTCACAAATTATATGAGAGTGAAAAAATCCGCAACAAGTTCGTTTTGTAAGGCCGAAGTGTGTGGTCGCCTTGAGCACGGCCATTTAAATAAAACAGGCTTTTTTTTGGTGGTGTTCGTGGTAACTGTACCCAAGGACGGCGCGTCCACTTCCTCCGTGCAAAACAGACGTAGTTGGGAGTTGTAGAGCCTTCCTAAGCTTGCTTAGGGATAGAATTTACACTCAAGGCGTACTTGATAAGGAATAAAATAAACTGAAAGATAACATAACCTGGCTGCTTAAGAGGTTCAAACCTTTTGGTCACTTTGCTCCAAATTTGGAGTACCAAAACCAAAAAAAAAAAATCCGCAACGTGAATAATTATTTAGACTTGCCCTGATGGTGTTTCACATCATTATATTAAGAAAAGATACTTACCTGGGATTGTCGGAAAGGCGTAAATAGCAACGTACGACATGCTTGAGTAGACGTGCAGATGGCTCCTTGGCAAGTTGTATTACCATTTTACCCTGTAATAACAATTACTATTAGGCATGTATATGTTTAAAAAATATTAATGTATTTTACCAAAATAATAGCAACATGCGAAAAGCGTTCATACGTTTGACAAATATACGATAGTCCGCTCTCGTCCAACAATATTTTTTGCAGGATAAATGTAGCTACAGTTTTACTTAGTTCAGAGCCAGTTTCCATTATTCGCAAACACAGTGGAATGATTTCAGTTGCTAAAAGGAAAGTTATCACTTCTTGCTCATCAGCCTGAACGGGATAAACAAAAATAATAATTGTTAAAATGTTGTCCTTGCATAATTTTATTTTTTAAATTAATTATACCTTCACTAGTGCACCTATTACACCTAAACTAGTAAGCCTAAGATATTCAAATGGTCGTGTTTTTGATGTGGTTTGTAAAAATGGATACAGGAACAATGGTATTTGTGCCTGTAGGAACACGGTACGCGTTTCCGGATGCGATGCGACACATTGTAGCAACGACAACGCACTACATACACGATTCGATTGATGTGCAGTGAGTGTGGCAGGATTAATCGATGGATAAATGTTAATAATCTCCTGTAGGAGGGCGGCGGTAGTGCCAAAGCTATGCCATAGCATTGGCGCGAGATCTGTCACTGTTTCACGTTTTTTACTCAATTCGAGTAAAGCAGTTTCACGACTTTCAGGATGTGCCAACTCATTGATCCATTGGAATACCTGCAAATATAAAAATACAAATAATCAGAAAAATGCAAATTTGTTTGTTTTTTTTTTTTCTATCCAGAAGGCAAAGCAAAATAAACATATTCTTTGTGTTGAACTGTGAAACTTGTTTGTGCCTAAAAATGTATATATCATGCGAAGTCAACAAAAACAAAGATGCCTATTTAGTACTTAGCTAACTATAGCACAGCGGGTTACGATGCAGGGGAACTAACGTATGGAGAAAGAAAAATAGACGACCAGGTAAAAATGCTCAAAAGTTGTATGTCTCTAGAACAGTTTGCAAAGGAAAGAAAACAGATTTCATCCCAGCAAACACTGTCTCTAACGTTGGAAAAATCTTTGTCTTCACTTTACATAACTAGCGTAATTCTCGAACTACATATTGTCGATTAGTGAAAAGTTAGGGAACAACTAGGCAAAAATATATATCATTTAGAATCCCATTAGATAATGACATTAGAATTCGACTAGAGAACTATGGTTTCGAGAAATATGTTCCACTTTGTTTGAGAATGCTATGTTCCTCCAGTGTATCTTGAGTCGACATCTAACGTTAAGGATTGGAGAATGGGGTAAGTTCTCTAATCTGCCTCCAACCGAATTATTGTTGGGATTAGTCCTCTCGGATGCTAAGTCCGTTTTGGGCACGTCTAATTGCAGAGCTACCTCTATAATGTTGAAAACCCATCTCGCAATAGTAAATTATTCAATTCTACAGAGTATGTACTCTTTAAAAATTTTTTTTTTTTAGTAAAAATAAAATAAATACAATTTATTATCACTTTAAGTGCCATTTTCTCAACTAAACTTTAAAATTTATCTGCACGATAAAAGAAAATTTCATACAAATTGTTTGACATTTTGTATGAAAACTTTTTTTATCGGGCAGATAAGTTTTAACGTTTACTTGAGAAAATGGCCATAAATGTTGATTGCAAAAGCTAGATACTAGTGTCCGATCGAAGGTTCGGTCAATCTTCGGTATTCCCCCTATTCGGCTGCTATTTTTTATCCGATTTCCGTAGGTTTGGTTGGTTCATCTGATTGGTGTTGTGGCGTGGCGTTGGCGAAAACGGCGATTGCTTCTACTTTTAGATCCATGTGGTATCACAACGGGATCTCCGTGGCCTATGTGTGCTAGTTCTTTTGTTAACCGCCACTGCAACCTAAAATATTACTGGAAGTTACGTTTTTCTGTCACCTCCCTTATAAAAAAACAAAAATTCGTAAAATCGAGTAAATTTTTTCGTTATTGAACCGATCTATTGTTCGGCCTCGATTATTCGGTCTTTTCAGCCAAAGTCCGAAGCCGAACAAAAAATAGCAGCCGAATACCGAAGCTTGGCCGAACCTTCGGTCGAACACCACTAGATAATCAACTACAAACAAATTATAAAATCTAATAAATAAATAAATAAAAACAAAATATACCTATTAATTCATTTATTCGGACAATAAAAAGACAGTGTTTTTTATGTGTTTTCGCAAATTCATTTAGAACGCAATTCATACCTGATTCAATGTGCCTTCCGCCTACATATGCTTATTCATACATTTGTATATATGTAAATATGTCAATTATTTGTGCAAGCGTTTCGTATGTAGGTATGTACATATGTACATAAATACATTTCACGGTCTCAGAGCAAAAACAAACTGAATGTCTGGACGGTATTTTGGAGACATTTTTTAAATACTTCAGCTGATGAATTTTATAACTAAAAACATTATAAAAAAACATATAAAGAATGAACTGAACTGTACTGTTTAGGAAATCGAGTACGCTCCATTGTTTTTCTAGTAAGATTTGGAGGCTAACTTCCAAAAAACAGGGAAATCCAGTTTTATTAGATCTGACGACGTGATAAGTATGTAATGCACATAATATAAAGTAAATCACTTTCCTGATTTTGTCTACCAACAACCTTTATGTACTACGGTACATAATACATAGAAACATAGGTATGTACCTATGTATTAACATTGTTTTTCAAGAGAAACCTTTCCGCTTTCGTCGTAAAGGTTCAACGAAACAAATAATAACAAAAGGCAATAACTAGAGGCATGTGCAAACTATAGGGAACACCTGGCGCGAGAACTAGCAGGCAGTTGCCATTCAAGAGTTGCTCACTCAAAGAATGAAAGTGTGCAGGCACAAACAATATTTTACTTAACTATTTACCTCCCTAAAACCGGTATTACATACGCACTATCTATGTATATTAGGGTGCTTAAGCATAATATTTATTTCCGGATAGAAAAACAATTCTCCTTAATTTTCCACCGAAGGAACAGTTTTGGAAAATTTAGGTAAAACGTTGTTACACCCTGCTTAATGTGCACGATCATTCCGAAGATCATCAAGCTCTTGGAGTGGAAGTTAAAGGAAACGAGCAGTTTAAAAAGCCTTGGACCAGAGCAAATTTCGTGTTTCTGGCTAATTTAAAGTTCAACCTATTACAATAGCCAGATCGAAGTTGAGCCAGAGTGACTATAGTTTCCCTTGAAACCAACTCAGTTTGGATGACTGTTAAAGCCCACTTAGGCCAACGCATATCAAGCGGTAATGCAAGCAAAGCACCTGCTGTTTATGGTTCGCTATGTTGTTATATACTTATTTCATAAGAAACCGTAACTAATGTCTAATATGCACGGAAATTTCCTACGTAGCCTGAATATTACACTAGGACTGTGTCGGAAGTGTTTTGCTGCACTAAAATTAGCCAAATAAATATATGTATATATAAATATGTGCTTAATAGTTTAAATCAGCGTAATGGATCAAAAAAATGCTCTACTGTATACTTATAAATATTACATCAAACTTACCCTTTCCTGTTCGGTTGATGGTGTCATGCAGGCGGGACTAGGCTGAGCACTCATTATAACTTATGGGTTTAGGAATCGATTCCACGTTGAACAATTATTCACTGGTAAAAGAAGGCTGTAAAAATTGCAAATAGATATTTCGTTTTATTATTTGCTTTTCTCTTTTGCGAAATAAGCAAAGCAATCGGGTATGTTCGCTTTGTAAACTCGAAATTTTTCACAAATATGGCGGCGATACCCGAATGGAAAAGAAATTTCCTACTGGACGTTAATTATGCACTTTTCAAGATAAATATAGCTAAATAATTATAGTTAATATTAATTTACACAGAATTATTTTTGTTTTTTTTTTAATATTTAGCTTTGTTTTTGAGTTAAATACTCCCAAAAAGATGATTATTAATTCCATTCGTTTCTTTTCGACCACTTGCTTTATCGCCCTTCGCCATCACGTCACACACGCAATGCCACCACCAAGTGGCTGCAAAAATGTCCTTTTTCACAAAATTTACCTCTTTAACTTGCTTATATTTATTGAAATTTATATATTTGTAGCTTTAACTTTATGATAAACTTAATTTTATGTAATTTTTCGAACTGAACTTTATGAAAACACAGCAATTTATGAAAGCGAAAAAATCGTGCTGCTTTTTTGCTACGCGACCAATATTTTTTACCAGTAATGCCAACCAATACTGTTTTTAGTCGTGCAACGAAACAGAAAACGTAGCAGTTAAGCCATTGTGAATGCACAAATTTTCTACTCCTTTTTCTACTCCGATTTTTGATTTGTGAAATGGAAAATATTTCTGTCTCACACAACATTGGGGTAAAACAAAAGTTTGACAAACCCAATGTTGTGTGAAACGGAAATATATTTCGCTTTCACACACTTTGGGTACAAACTTCAAATTTTGACAAAAACAAACGAACGCCGCTGTGAATGTGTTCTTAAAAAATTTATATTCAGCTGTCACTATTGTGAATGGGTAGTAGTATTAAGCGATTACCTGTGACCCCCAGATACGTATGAACTTTTTGTATGTAATTGCAACAATAAAGCTAATGGCAGAGAACGTAAAATAACGGGGTGTAAAAGTAGGTCGCCTCCCAGTTGGTGCACCCTGGGTAACGCTAAATGACCTACATAGCCTACACGGCTAGTTTTTTTGTATTGCCGGTTCTACGAGAACGGTACCAGTACTTGTGCCGAAATCCCCGCTAAGTGTACCCGTACCTTAATTTTTCCATCCGAATCACATTGTTGTTGCATTTACATGCAAAACTTTGTAACTGTATCTGAATCACTGCTAACTGGAACCCGGAAACCGGAAATTGACAGTAGCTGGGTCACACGGTGAATATTAGCCAATGTGAATATTTACACTTCTCGCAACATAAGTTTGTTCAAATTGCGTTAAAATTAGTGAAAGGGACACAGTTCTATTTGTAAAGCCGAAGTGAGTGGAATTGGACCCAAGGACGGCGTGTTCACTTCCTCTTTGCAAATCGGAGTAGTTGGGAGATGCAAAGCTTCCCTAAGCTAGCCTTAGGGATAGATTATGCACTCCCAACAGAAAAAGTAAAAAAATAAGTGACGAAAAAAAAAAATATAACAGAACCAAAATACAACAACAACAACGAAGGGTGCCCACGCCTTCCTGGCAACTCGGAGGATCTAGGATGTGCATGCGTCCCTAAGCTTGTCTTAGGGATAGTTTTTGCACTCCCAACGCACATAACCAACATTTAAAACTTAAAAATCAATTCATGAACGAAAAACACAACTCAACCAAAATACCGTATGCGGTTGGTATACGGCATACAGCAAAAACAAAACAAAGAAAATAACGGAACGCAGAAGAAGCTGAACAACATCCGATACAACGAGCATCGCCTCAACACATACAACACAACAATAAGCGGAGCCAAAGCACACATTGTGCGGAATTACAACACAACTTTCGAATACACAAAACCAAGAAAACTCAAAATTTAGCATCGCCTTAACACATGAGTGCATACCTAAAAACAACTTTATATAATTTTACTTTTGACGACTTAGCCGATAGCCCTAGCAGCTAGTGCTAAATACGCTTTAAATTTATAATTACAATTATAAGTTTAATCGAACAAATAAATAAATAAATAGTGAAAGGGAGTTCATGAAGACTCTGTAGTGCCGTTGAAAAAATTGCTTTGCATAAAGAAGCAAACTGGGCATTTTCATAAATCCGACTCCCCAATCACACGGGTCGATTTCCTGGTCGATTTTTTGTTGTTCCACCGTATAAGTAGCCCCTGCGGGTTAGGGGTTTAGAATATGCCCGAGGTAGGCAAGCCGGTCTTAAGAGACGTCTAAAACGTTCAGCAAAATGAGTCCGTCAGTATTTTGAAACAACTGACAGAAAGTAGACTACAGGTATTTGTATGCGTAACGCCAGATATGACGGATACGTCAAAATAGATTTTGCTCTAAAATTGACGTACGTCAATTGACGTATTGAGACAGTCGGTTAGTACCGCAAGGGAGTACCGGAACGTATCGGGTTCATATCCGGCCGATGACTGAATTTAGACATCACTCACCAAAACATTCGGGAAGTGTTTTGCCGTTAACAACAACAACACCACCTTGTATTTGAAGGTAAAAATCGACTATTCGATTTTATGACGTCAATCAGCCTTAAGTGTCATAAATTTGACAATTTTTTTGTATACAAATATTTTCGTCCCTTTTAAAATTTTTTAGTTTTTATTGTGAATGGAATGTGCATTTTTATTTATTGACGCCGCTGTGAACTGCGACCTGAACAACAACAAAAAAGTGGAGATGCGGAATGAACGAACCAAAGAGGACTGGAAGAAAATATAAGAAGAGGAAGAACGAAATCAGTCAAAAACTGTTTTCTTTTTTATAGTGACGAGACAAAGAAGAAAAACGCATTTGTTTCCAAATACAAAATAAGTTCAAATGTGTAGCAAAGTAAATTATATTATATATTAAAAACGCAATTTACCACGAACATTTCGTTGCAGTAAAAAATTGGCAGTTGTGGTTCGATTCAACGCAAGCCATAAGTAACAGCAACAAAACAACATTTGAAACAGAGCAAGATCAACACATTTTTGGTGTGCGCGGCGATAAATTTTTATACCAAAAGTATAAAGTTAACAAAATTAATAATTAAAGTGATTAGTAATTAATTGAAAAAGTAAAAATGAAGATAACCGTGACTACGCTAACCGATAGCGTGTTCTTCTTGGACGTTTCGGAAGAATTGGAGTTGGAAAACTTCAAAGCATTTTGTGAGGTAGAATCTGGAATGCCTATCTCTGAAATAATAATTATGTTTAATGGAGCACCATTATTGGACGATAAAAAGTCACTCAAACATTTTGGTATCAAAGACGGTGACTGTGTAATATTACAACGTTTACAAGTTACAAGCAATCCACGCAACGCTCCAGCTGGCGGAGGTCTAGGTGAGTAAGCACAATCTGCTTATATCTATGTACAAATGCTTTTATATCTATACAGTAGAATATGAGTAACCACAGTTCTGTTGGTGTATAACACCTTTGCTTTTCCATAGCTATAAATATTTAATATGCACTGCTTATTGTTTTTCTGTATAAGTGGGTCAATGCACCCGACTGCCGTCTTACTTTCTCACCAGCCCGCGATCGACCATGTTAGCTGTATTTTTATTCCAAAACGCTGTGTTGTTGCTAAATCGCTGTATTTACTTTTGGCAAAAGTTTGAAATAATAAAAAAAAAAGCTCGCGGCATTTCATCCGATCATAGCATGTTTGAAGATGGTTATTTATGGCACTTCTCAATTCTTGTTTCCATTTTGTATACGCTATGTACATAAATATGCATACATGTATTAAAATTTGTTAAGAGTGACCTCGTCGGTGAGATAAAAATATAATTTTTTTTACATTATGAGTGCAATGGACATCTTTGCAAAAAAATATATATTTTGGTAAATACTGCGATCGTCAAGGACAAATGGTATTACTTGTGCGTATTGGGGCTTTCACATTTTATATGAGCAGCTTCGGTCGATCGAGACAACAACAACATCTAGACTGCTTTCCAGCTGCAATACATACATACATAGATATATGATAGATATTTGTTGGAGGAGTGCACTGCGACCAATGGTCTATAGTGCCCCCATCTCATTCACAACCGCATCTCTTCCAAGGCGACTTCCTTCAGGAAGCATAGTGTTTCCTAGCCATTCGGTTTGAGAGATTCTATGTGTGTGTGTAGAGATGCTATGTTCGTGTGCTCTGGACATGGAAAGCGAGTATTACTGTTGTTGTTGTTGTTGTTGTTGTTGTTGTTGTTGTTGTAACGAGGTGTAGCTCTGTCCAAATGTCAGACAGGGTCACCCCGCGTGTATTGCTTTTGGCCGGTTCGCTATAAAAAAAACGGCCTGGGTCTCGAAGAACCGGCAATACGAGAAACTAGCCGTGTTGGCCATGTAGTATTACTGTCTTAAGCCTTTATTGATATGCCAGTTCTGATCGATATTTCCTTCCTCTTCCCCTCTCCGAATATTTCACAAAAAAAGAAGTTCTGATCTTACCCCGTACGACGAGATAGCTTTGAGTGCAGCTTGGCTCTCATTCTAGCTCAAAATCCGGATACCGCTGCATCGATCCCACTAGTGTTTTAGAAAAGTGTGTGTACCACACAATTGTGTGTGAACCCCTGCGGGTTTGGAGCTTAGAATATGCCCGAGGTAGCAGTGCCGGTCATTAGAGGCGATTAAAATCCACGAAATCGTTCAAAAGACAGTCGGGCAGTACCACAAGGGAGTACAGGAACGTACCGGACTCATCCGGCAAAGGACTGTCAACACCCGTACAACCCCTGTCTGGTCTGTCACGTAACTTTTTATAAGTTGATCTTCCGACTAGGCAGTTATAACCCTCTCGACCCTGTGCTCTATAAAATCATTGCTTCTGCTTCCTGTATTGAGGCTGTCGATGTTTGCAACAATAGTGCTCTTGAAACCATTCAAGTCAATTTTCCCGAGATTTCCTTCTTCAGGAGTTACCTTTTGCCACCTTTCTAAGAACAGACAAAGAAATGTTATTGGCCATGATTCAATTATTTTGCCATTATTGGCGACGTATTTACCATGAGTATTTCCTACTCTATTTCATTAAAAAAAAAAAAAATACATACATTCTCAACGCTAAAACATTTATTTTTGTTCTAATATTTTCAACCACGTGCAACAGATGCAGGTTCAGTTCTCGGAGGCCTAAATTTCAGCAATATTCGTCTACCTGGCGTTGGTGGTGGTGGCTCAAGTTCGGGTTCTTTAGCACCAGGTTATCGGCCAGCACCGAGCGGTATGGATTATTCAGACTCTGATGACTTGAATGTTAATTACGATGATGATCCAGCAACTGTACGTCAAATGTTTCTATCAAACCCAGAATCATTGGCCTTACTCAAACAGAATAATCCACGTTTGGCCGATGCTTTATTATCCGGAAACTTAGAAAATTTTGCAAAAATTTTACGCGAACAAATTGATCTTAGAAAGCAACGTCAACTACAACGTTTACGCATGTTAAATGCTGATCCTTTCGATGAGGAAGCACAACGGCTCATAGCTGAGGAAATTAAACAGAAAAATATTCAAGATAATATGGCAGCAGCTATTGAATATAATCCAGAAATTTTTGGTACCGTTACTATGCTGTAAGTTATAAGTTGGGTGTTATAAATCTTGTAAGTAAGTAATTTAAATTTTGTCTCTAGCTACATTAATTGCAAAGTCAATGGTGTGCCGGTTAAAGCTTTCGTTGATTCTGGTGCACAAACTACAATTATGAGTGCAGGATGTGCTGAGCGATGCAATGTTAATCGACTTATCGATACTAGGTAAGTGAGCTGGGTTACGTAGGTTTGAAGCTCCTCATCCATTAGTGTAAAACATGTCTGTAAGAATTGAAAAGTACATCATAATAATACATTTACACTGCACCAAATTTGGCGAATTCTAATGAGTCGACCGTTCGACCGTTTATATGGCCTAATTTGCATTTGGCTTCACCTTGCAAGAATCGTCCCCCAGGACACAAAACCATCGAAAGGAAATAAACTACAGTGATGTTTTAAACACCTGTATAGTAAATATAATAGAGAATCCAAGAGGGCTACTCTCTTTTTCTGGTAGAATTGGCTAATTTTCTTAAACAAAAAAAAACAGTGAATAAAAATGTGTGAAGAATATATAAATGAGTACCGAAGAACATAATATGATGAGCTGTATGAGCTTTACGCAGGCGTCGATATAGTTCACCGATTTAAAACCCAGCGGCTCCGCTGATTAGGACACGTGGTGCTAATGAACGAAAACGCTCCGGCCCAGAAGGTACCCTTATCGGCACCCGCCGGTGGAAGTAGAAGAAGAGGGAGACCACCATCCCGATGGCAGGAGCAAATGGATGCAGATCTAAAGTTACGCGGTGTGTCCAATTGGCGCCAGTTGGCTCAACAAAGTTCCGCCTGGCGAAACATGTGGGTGGCCAAAATAGACTAGGCGGTTAAAGCCTATTTTTAGGAAGTGAGATGAAAATATGGTGGAATACCAAGTTTAGGAAATGAGATTTGTATGGACAAAAGCCGCAAATTTGGTCCTGTGTAAATGTATTATAAGACTTTCTTATGGAGTCCCACCACTTGGGGCGTTTTACAGGGCTGCCACCTAATATAGAGCAAAATATGCCAATGTTGGTATCAAATGAAAGATATTTTCGGTCAACGAAGATATTTTGAGGGCCATCTATTCTGTTTATTCTTTAGTATATCCACCACTTTCACGGGAACCTATTGACCTTGGGACAGTTGGGACAGGGTTGCCACCTAACTGATTTCTTAATAAACCAAAGTATGGATAGAATTGTCTAAATAAATTTAAAATGAATAGCTTTTTGCGGCTAGTGATCTATATCTTTTTGGTAGGGTCCGGCCCTTGAGATATATGCTTGACTTTTCTTTTTCTTAAATTTAGTTTTCATACATCTCATATTTTATTTGCATACAGGTGGAACGGTGTTGCCAAAGGCGTTGGTACACAGCGCATTATTGGACGCATACACATGGTTCAACTGCAAATTGGAAGTGATCACTTAACATCAAGTTTTTCAGTCTTAGAAAAACAACCGATGGATATGTTACTAGGACTTGATATGCTAAAACGTCATCAGGTAAAGTCTAAATAAAAAAATACCAAGCGGTTTTAATCCAACTAATAAATTCACATTTTTCTGTTTTCCACTTTAACCTTATTTTTTCAAGTGTAACATTGATTTGCAACGCAATGTGCTACGCATTGGTACTACCGGCACCGAAACTCCATTCTTGCCCGAAAACGAGCTGCCAGACTGCGCACGTCTCAGCGGTAATTCTGAGGAGGAGCTTAAACTCATGGAACAATCAGCTAGCGAAGCAGAGACACGCGCTATACAACAAGCAATCGAGCAAAGCAAACAAGATGCGGGTACTAACAAGATATTGAATTAAAGTACAAACAACTTAATTTACAAAAAAAAATTAATACATTCATATCATTAGCATCAACTTCAAAGCGATCTCAAGGCGGTGCAAGCAGTGATCTTTCATCAAACGATAATTTTACAGAGAGTGACGTCAGCGATTTGGTTAAACTAGGCTACAAACGTGAAGATGTGATTAACGAATTACGTCGACATAATGGGAACAAGACACAGGCAACGACAGCACTTTTTGCTAAATCATTAAAATTTTGAAAGGACTGTCGCCGCCCTATACAAACTAATTCACAAAAGAACAAAAGCAAAAAAAAATTATTTTTAAATAGATATCCATGCCAGTAACAAGATTCATATAAATGCGTAATATCATTAGCTGTTGAGCGGTTGGCACTGACAACAAACATCTTGAAATTTGAAAGAGTTATAAGCTGAGTTAGCTACGACATACAAACTACCTCAGGCTAGAGCATTTATAATTTTATATAAACATGGAATGCATAAAAAAACAGCAAATTTGTAGAGATTTAAAAGGCAACTTTGGTGAATTCGAAAAAATATCAACGAAACAAAAATAACATTGGTTTTAATAAGGGTTTGTAAATTACTTTTTATACTAAATTCATTTTATATTTTTGGGTTTAGTTAAGTAGTAAAGCCAGCGGATTTTTCCGTGTTAGCTTATGGTGTACGAGAAAGGGACCATTCTAGTAATGGCATATACGCATATAGTATATGGCAATAATAACTGTAACACAAAATTTTTAATATAAATAAAGAGAAAATAGAAGAAATTTGAATTAAGCAAAATTTTTTGTGATCGGTTAAGGAGTTTTTTCGTTGAGTTTTTTATTAAAATATTTTGATTAAAACCAAATTCCCTTTGAGCTAGGATCTAACATTTTCGCCTTAGTTCAGGTCGTGATTACAATGGAGAAAACTTCGAGCGCATAGAAGGCTCTATTTACGAAAATCGCATTTATGGTCCGACTTGGCTGAAATTTGACAAATTTCCTAGGATCTTAAAATTCCCTTCATAGCTCAGGTTTTGACAATTCAATAAACGAGAATTTGTTTCCGATAGGTGGCGCATATTCGCAAAAATTTCATCCCCGGAGCTTACCTAACTGCCCGCATGGATTCATAGAATTTTCACTATCGTGCAAGTTTCGCTGGCAACACATACGAAAACAAAAGTATCAAAGATGGCGCGCGGGTTGCTGTTGCTTTACAAAAATCCTATTTATGGTCAACAAATTTCTTCTCGCGAGGTGGCGGTTGTTTCGAGATATTTAAAAAAAAACAGTATTTTAATAGGCGACTTAGTAGCCATGGGAGCGTCTACGGATTTCCTCTGCTTCCATCACGGGATAGCATCTGCGACCGAACATCTTTCTTTCGCATAACATGGCGCACTCAACGAAGCCGCTGTCGATGTGTGCATACAAGATATAGGTCATTAATAAATTGCCGTCACCACATTAAGGCCGCTCACATTGCTACCGACTTATATAACTTCACCCACTACATATAGGAGGAGTCCTTCTAAAGTACTCCGAATGGTCTAAGAATTTTCGATTGTCAATTGAATGAAGTTAATTCAATGCAGTCAAGTGAATGCAGCCTTTCAGGGAAGTCAATTGCTTTTGAATGAAGTCTCTCACTGAAGTCTGAAAAAAATGTGATTTGACAGCATTCGAATCGCATTTCCTTTCGGAACGGATTACATGATAAGCCCGCTGTTTTCACTGAAGTCTGCCTCACTGATGTCAATACAATAAAGCGTTAAGCAGAATCAATCCGTGACGTACGTCACGTACGTCGAAATAACTGACAGCAAAGTAGACTGCGGATGTTTGTATGCGTAACGCCAGATAAGACGGATACGTCAAAGTAGAAATTGCTCTAAAATTGACGTACGTGACGCAGCTGACGTATTGGCGGACTGATTCTGCCGAAAGCTTAAAGCCTCTCACTGGAGGCAATGTAGAGATATACGCCGCCGGCAAACGCCGCCGCCGCCGCCGACAAAAGTCATTTTCGACGCGCCGCCGCCGAATAGCCTTTTTAGCGGCGCGGCGGCGGCGGCGGCGCGCGCCGGCGCGTTTAACATTTTTTTTTTTATAATTTTCTAAAGTTACAAATTTTTTTTTAATTTACAACACACTAATGGCCGTGCCCTAAATGTTTTAAAAGTGCAGGTATTTGTTTCCTTTAGGGGTCAACTGTTAATAAATTAGCTAAAATTGTGCGGGAGGGCTTAAAAGACGGGATTTGGCCTCAGGATCACGAATCCGGAAGCGCTTTTTTTATTATTTTGAGTTACATATTTGCGATCAAAGTTGTAAGTTTTCATGTGCTTGTAATTTATTTAGGCCGTCCCTAAAAAGCGCTTCCGGATTCGTGATCCTGAGGCCAAACCCCGTCTTTAGAGTCCTCCCCCATAATTTTAGCTAATTTATTAGCAGTTGACCCCTGAAAGAAACAAATACCAAAGTGCAAAAGATGATGGATCTAGCAGCTGTATTTCACACATATGTATGTACCTTTTATTGATTGCCGGTTTCGACAAATGATTTCCATTCAAAATAATGACCATAATGTCCCACTCCAGTTTTTGTATTCTTAAAAGTATAAATTACATGAAAATTTCATTTTTTTGTTGTGTAAACTTGCCAAACATTATTTAAACTTAATAACTTTGGTTTAGTTATTGGATTGGCAGGGTTATCAAAATGGCATGGTTATTTGCAAAAAATATGTCAGGTGTCGCATGTTCAATATTTATCACAATGGGCGCGTTTCGAATGCACAATAGTTGTAAACTGTTGGATCGGTTGATTAGTAATCGGTTTGGTGATCGAAATTGTGCTTTCGAAACGATACGTTGCATACGTTGAGTCAAATGTCAGAAAAAAAAAAAAAAAAAAAAAAAAAAACTAATGGCGGCGAAATACCAACAGGTTATCATAACCTCTAACGAGATTTTTAGCCGGGCTTCTCTTTCCAACTTGTGGTGTGTTGCTTTTGAGTTTTCCTACAAGTTGGCGGGACCTACAGTTTTTTGCCGACTCCGAACGGCACTTGCAAAGCAAATGAATTTTTTGCTGAGAAGCTTCTCATGGCAGAAATACACCCGGAGAGTTTGCCAAACTACTGCCGAGGGGCGACCCCGTTTAGAAAAATTCTAATTTTTGATGTTACTTTTGTCGGGCATCGAACCGCCACGACTTGGTGTAGAAGGCCGAACACTTAACCGCTACACCACGGCGGCCGCCGGCCAAATGTCAGATAGCATCAACAAAAAAATAAACAATAATTTTGTGAAAGCGTCTGAAAGCGTGTGAAGTGTCTCCATCACTGTTGTTATTCATTAATAATAAATAAATGGAAATTTGCAAAAAAAGCGCCGACGATTTTATTTACATAACCTAGCTATCGAACTGTCAAACAATCGATAAATACGTTGAGTGAAGGTAGCGAACAAATTTTATGATTAGCATTTTGACGTAAAATTCAAACTGTTTGATGGATCAGAACTACTCAACTGTGCGTTTCCAAAGTAATCACTGATTACTTATCGAAACAGTTGCGCTTCGAAACGCGCCCAATGTTTGTACCCGCAAAGGTATGCTATACGTTCAATATATATCGCAATGATCCAATTAACAAGATCTCGCATTACAATAGAACACTGACGCACGTTTTTTTAAACATGCCTGCATGACTTTAAATGACTGAAATGTTATTAAATACCCTGCTAGACAGTGCTATGACATTCATTTAGCTTTGTAATGTTGCCTTTGAAAACGTGATAGAAAATCGAGATGTAAATATTAGATGTTTTATATTTACATCAGGAATTTTCAAAGGCTACATTACAAAGCTAACTGAATGCAATAGCACTGTCTAGCAGGGTAGATAATAAGAACAAAAACAAACAAACAAATGTTGTGATACTTCGAACGGGATCTGCAAAGCAGATGAATTTTAACTGGAACCTTCGGAATGCTATGCCTAAAGCATGACAGATAGCACATGTAAAGTTGTGTCATAAAGCTTTAACTAACTTAAAATCACGTTTAAGTTGGACTAGGACTACGGGCTAATGCTTAAAATAAGAGAGAATGAAGTTAAACTCTCTCAAATCGCAAAAAGTAAAAGGTTTTGACCGAACAGGACTCAGTAAAAGCTTGCAGCAAAACAGCTGTTTGTGTTGACAACATATTTTATTTGTTTTTCGTTTTACACTCATTCAGTTAATTTTTATGTTTTAATTTATAATTAATGGTTTCTTTTACATTAAACTTATGTTCATTATTGCTAGATATATACACCAACGTTACTTTATTTACTTACATCATTAATTGGTAAATTTTCCATATTTAACACAAATTTAAAATTTCAATTGTACGTATGTTACGATCAGCTGTTTTCACTTGCAACTTTTACTGAGTCAAATTTCCCCAGTAAAAACTTGCAGCTCTTTCTGTCGATGAATTGTCAAAATGCGCTCTCTCGCTGCAAGTGTTTTTTTTTTGTGTATACAAAGACTGAATTGATATAATATTACACTATAAACATATATTTTAAATCACACATGCATATTGTAGTGATCATAACAAAGCCTTCGGTTAATGTACATAATTTTAGTCCTAGACTCAATATGTAACATAGTTATTTCAGCGTAAGAATTTGATTAAAAGACTGCTATGCGTTATGTTTTTAGTATTCTTCTATATTATATTATAAAATGTGAAACATTTAAAGTTACGTTCATTTACATTACATAAAAAATGTACCCAAAATTTTTTGTCAGTTCAATAAAAATCCCAACAATTGAAATTATGGAGTTTTTAAATTCAACATGCGATTTTTTTATACCACCACGCCGGCGCACGCCGGCGGCGCGCCGCGGCGGCGTAACCGCCGCCGCCGCTATAAAATGGGCCTTACGCCGCCGCCGCCGACAAATTTGACGGCGTATACCTCTAAGGCAATGTAAAGAAGTTTTTCAGTGAAGTAATTTTTTCGATAAATTTTGTTAAACAAGTGATTACCGGGGAGATATATTTCTAAGAGTGAAATCGGTCTATTTGATTTTCGTGAAAAACCTTTATTCTACCGCTTATTTGGTTGCAATTTTTATTTTTCGAACTATGAATCGTTTTAGAATATGCATAAATTATTGTTTTTGTTCCAATAAACAATAATTGTGTTTGTTAAAAAACAATTTATGTATGAGTCCCACAAATTTAGTGACTTCTATCTGCTTTTAAATAAAGTTGAAATATAACACGAAATAGTACAAACTATTCTTCCTCATCTTCATCTTCGTTGTCATTAATAGCATTTGCACGGTTACTTCTATGATTGAGCTCCTTCTCCGGATCAAATTGCATGCCCTCTTGATCATCCGCATCTTCATCATCATCACCGCCAACTTCTTGATTTTCAGCCTCAGCACGTTCCAAGCGACGTGCCAAATCGGCTTCATCAATAGCGGTAACAAGTTTTGGCGGCATAATTACCTTGAATTCACCTTCAGATTCAATGATTTTATTGCGTATATTCTCAATAGCTTCTTCCAGAGCTTTAATACCATCGACTTTTTTAGTCGTTGCCGTAGTCATGACGTACCTGCATATAAGAGGGTTATTGTTTTTTAGTTCTCCATACAAATAATTTAAAATATGTATACTTACAATGGTGGCGCAATCAAATTAATGCGTATCGGTAGCTCCTCTGTAGTTAAATCAAGACCCGTCTTTAACGCCGCCTTTACAGCGTCAATGCCTTCATAGCCATAACAGGAACATTCAATATCAGCACGTATTTTTACAGTTGGCGATACCAATTTACGCTTGATATTGTTCAACAAAACCTCCTTAGTGTGTTCATCCAAGCCACATTCATCAAATACCGCTGGCTCTGTTACCGATTGCTTGAATATGTCATAGGCCACAGTCTTGCTGTTGTATTTCTTTTCGAAATGCCATGCAGTCTTCAAATACAACTCCTCCAGCTTTTCACTCGAATCATAACCCAAAATATCGGCAACATGTCGTAGTAAGGAGTTTACAGCTTTCGCTTTTGCAAAGCGTTCAGAGCATTTCTCAACATCCTCGGCAGAGACACGACGTTTGGACAAGTCAATATAACCCTTCTCTTTGTCCACACGTATAACTACAACCGGCTCTGTTTTGCCAACTCGTATCAATTTGTTAATGGAACGTATACGACGACGAGACAACTCTGATAGTAAAATCATGCCTTCAATATTGTTGTACTCCAGCAGATGGACGTAAGCACCCATTTCGGCAATGGACAATACATTAACCATTACAACATCTTCAACTTCCGGATATTTTTCACTGTAGAAACGTGAAGTTAACGCCATTTTCGAATTTATTTAATTAAAACCTTTACGAGTTTTACTAAAATTGCAATAAAATCGCAAAAGAAACTAGAGTTTTGTGAAATTTACAGCAAAAACGTGTACACTTTTAAAGCAAAGGGCGTTCAAAAAGAATGTGTCAAAATTGCAATTCCTCATTTGACGTTTTTCTCTTCAGTTTCTTTGTAACCGGTATAAATGTAGTGCTACCGTATCGTCAAGTATTCTATACGGCCAATGATTTTCCTTTTTCCCTATCAATTCATGACGTCACGTTACACTGCAACACTGGATTTCGGCCATCTGGCTAAAGGCTTATTTACACGGGTCTATTTTTATCGAACCAATGATTTTCAACCCTTAAAAACAAGGTGAAGTTCGATCATTGTTTACACGGTCACATTGAAAAAAAAAAAAATTAGAAAAATCGGCCCGTGTATATCATTTTTAATTTGTTCTAAAGCGGATGATGATGTACGCCTGTTTTGCTTACCTAGGCTTATCTTGCTTTCCTTTTAAAGCTGCTATAGCGTTCAGCAGAATCAGTCCGTCAGTACATTGAAACAACTGACAGCAAAGTAGACTGCGGGTATTTGTATGGGTAACGCCAAATACGACGGATACGTCAAAGTAGAATTGGCTATAAAATTGACGCACGTCACGCAAGTGACATGTTGGCTGACTGATTCTATTTCCCGCTTATGGCCCAATAGAAGCTACAAAAGTTGTCAAAAATACAGGATGAGACAAACAAGACAACAACAGCACAAACAGCGAAGCGTGTAAAGCGCTGTTAAGTAGAGATTTGGGCTATTCGACTCTTTGAAGGGTTTCAAGCAACTTACATACATTTCAGCAGAGTTCAAAAGAATTTTGACATTTCTCGAGGCAAAGCCAGCAAAGCAAGTGTGCTTTAGGCCATCACCTTAACGGTATCGCTTTTGACGCAATCTCCTCTCTTTGGTTCATAACTAACTGAGAGCACACTAGCTGGTAGCCACTTACAAAAATCAGCCCATTTAAATCAGCCTTAAGTCACCAAGTAGGGTAATCGGTTATATGAAAATTTCATTTAACAGAACGATAAGTAACAGCTGATAGATATTTACATCACGATTTTCTATCACATTCTCAAAGGCAAAATTACGAAGCTGACTGAATGTCATAGCACTGTCTAGTAGGGCGTATTCATAATGGCAGCTTCAGCTGCAATATAAATTTGCATATTTTCTTAAATTTTTTTTTTTTTAATTCGGTCTTAAATATTCAAAAGTACCAGAAATTATGTACACAGTGTGGGGGTATTTACCTGCAAGAAATGTACTTTAATATTTTGTATTTTTATTTTTATTTAATTTTGGCTTTTGTTAAAATATCAAAATGAAATTTTAGTTTATCAAAATTATTTGTATTGTTAAAAAAAGAAAATATATATTTTTATAATAAATATAATTGTGAATATTATTCCACTATATATTGGCGATCCTGAATCGAACCTGCAACACCGAATCTAACATTTTGAACTAAAACAAGGACCAAAAAGTGATTAAATGTGAATTTTGACTCTGTTGCTAAACATCTTTGGTGCTATTACTTCAACCAGCAACGTTTTCCTTTAATATCCTGATATTGTTTGCAAATTACTGATTTATAAAAATATGCTGATTAACAAAAATAACATATATTATTGTCGCAGTGATCATAACAATAACAAAATAGAATTTAAATTTAACAACTGAAGCAACAATCAACTTACAATATCTAGATCAATTATTCTATAAATATGAATACTTCACTTTAAATTTAACTAATTTAATACAAAACTAAAATTGACTGGTTTTGCCTCAACTTTTCTTCCTTCTCCTAACAAATCAGACGGTCAAGTATAATTTAACAATAACACAACAGCTGTCGACGGCTCGAGGCTTTTCAACCACAGCCCCCGTCACTTCAGCATTCACAACAACAAAAAGCTAACTGTTTTATTTCTAACTCAACTGAAATATCAACTTTAACTACAATTACAATCTCGATAATTTTAGTCAACTTTTATTAACACAAAGTTCAACTACTCTATGCACTATACATACTACTTTGATCGTTTCACTGGAGGGGGAGTAAATGTGGGGGTATTTACCTGCAAGAAATGTACTTTAATATTTTGTATTTTTATTTTTATTTAATTTTGGCTTTTGTTAAAATATCAAAATGAAATTTTAGTTTATCAAAATTATTTGTATTGTTAAAAAAAGAAAATATATATTTTTATAATAAATATAATTGTGAATATTATTCCACTATACACAGCTTAATAATTCCTAAAAAGTTGAGATAGAAACACAGTTTTGAAAAAAAAAAAAAAAAAAAAAAGCGGCAACTCCTCGCGCGTTTGAAGACGTTAGCAACTCCTCATCAACACCAAAAGAGAATTGCTGTTACAAGCAACACCGAGTTGCCTCCGTTTGAACGCGTAGACAAAAATAATAAAACGGGGAATTTCCCGTAAGTTTGCAATGCTAATAAAAAAAAAAATCAAAAGCGCAGCGTTGGTTATCCTTCAGTCAGATCTTTGGTCTATTTCCCGCAATTTTGCATTGCTAATAAAAAAAAATCAAAAGCGGAGCGGTGGTTATCCTTCAGTCAGATCTGTTGTCTATTTTTTGACGAGTTTTTAATAAATAGAAATTATAATAATTAATCAAATTGAAGCTTCAATTAATTTATTACATACTAATTTTGATTGTGCAGTGTGTTGGGTAAGTACAAAGTGGTGATAAATTGTGAGTAGGGTAATGCATATTTATAAATTAGCATTCTCTAATTAAAGTAAAATCACATTCTAGCTGCGATAATCGTTTGCAATGGCTAATAATACACGACACCTTCTAACAGATCTGAGTCACGATGAATCAAGGTACATCGTTGAAAACATTTTATTCAAAATATGTGAGCACTTGGACGAGGAGGAGCTAATCGATGTTACATTCAAATTATCAAATCCAGATGCCATGTAAGTTTTAAACATTTTCAAATAGACATTCAAACTAAGGCATCGAGTCCACAAGCTTTTTTTACGTTCCCAGGATTCCAAAAGGGTAGGAAGAGGTGTAGAGTAGGTCGCCTCCCCGTTGGTGCACCCTGGGTAAAGCTGAATGACTTGCATGGTCTACACGGCTATTTCATACGGTTCTACTAGACGATACCAGTACATGTGCTGTACCCATCGTACCGAACGACCCGGGCCGTTTTTTTTTTTATCGACCGGGTCAAGAGCAATACACGCGGGGTAACTCTGTCTGACATTTGGGCAGGGCTTCACCTCGTTCAAACTAAGGCACCGAGTCCACAAGTTTTTTTACGTTCCCAGGATTCCAAAAGGGTAGGAAGAGGTGTAGAGTAGGTCGCCTCCCCGTTGGTGCACCCTGGGTAAAGCTGAATGACTTGCATGGTCTACACGGCTATTTCATACGGTTCTACTAGACGATACCAGTACATGTGCTGTACCCATCGTACAGAACGACCCGGGCCGTTTTTTTTTATCGACCGGGTCAAGAGCAATACACGCGGGGTATCTCTGTCTGACATTTGGGCAGGGCTTCACCTCGTTACAACAACATAACACCCGTTTTAACTTCGATATGCATAATACAAAAGCGAAGTTTCCACATTTTGTTTTTTTTCAAGAGATATTTCAACTCAGAAAGATGTTTTGCACATATGTAAATAGCATGACTCGCCCCATCTTTGGAATCGGTTCCGGTAAAATTATTGTTATTTTGCCAATAACTTTTCACTGAAACAAAAGCTTTGATTTTCGCTTTCGAATTATTGAAATCGAAGTCGAAATTAGTCTTAATACATCCCCCGACATTTCTGGACGTGTTCCAGCAGTTTAGTTAGATTATTTTTTATTGAAATCCCGACGTCTTTGGATTTCCCGCTATCCCGATTTAGAAGAAATACAACCCCGGGATATCGGGACAAAAAATGGCACGGTTGGACCAGGATTTGAAATTCCCCGGGCTCGATGCCTTATACCAAATAGACATTCAAATACCTGGAATTTTCAATATCAAAAGGATTAAAGCACATACCTTGAATTTTCAATATCAAAAGGATTAAAGCACATCGCCTGGTTCTATCAGCGGCAAGCCCATTTTTTAAAGAAATATTTAAAAGCGTTAAAGGCGAAGATTCTATTATCGACATTGATGACATTGATAGTGTTACTTTTAAACGTGTAATCAACTTTTGCTATACCGGAAAACTGCTTATTACTTTGGAAAACGTACATCTAACGCTTAAGGCGGCCACAATTTTACAACTGGAACGCCCAGTGACCAATTGTATTGAATTTGTTATGAAAAATATACAAGATTATACATTGGCGAAAGCTTATGTCCTAGCTGACGAAACCAAATGTGCTGTACTGGAGCAGAAGCTGATTGAATATGAAATAAGAATTCTTTTGACTGTGAGTTGTACTAAATAATATTCCATTCAAATATCACCAAATCCAAACATTTTTAATATGAATTATTTTTTTTTTTTAATTGTTTTTGTAGATGGTTGATAACCCCGAATTTGGAAATTATGACCTTGGAACATTGCTACAGGTTATAAAAAATGACGAGCGTAATACGCAGGGTAATAGAGATATATTAGGTGCATTAAGCCGTTGGTATGCAACTGGTCCTCCACCTAAAGGGTCATCGCCTTCTTTTAAAAACTGGACGCGTATAACACAATTTAACTCAGATTTCTTCTTCGCAAATACAAGACCATTGCAATGTTGTGTGAACGGAGAACAGATATGCTGGGTTCATCATCCTTCAAATCGTGCACCTATGACGTTGAAATTAAAAAGACTTGATAAAGCATCTGTGGGAGAAAAATTATTATTGGCGTTGAACATATCGGTAATAAATTATTAAAATAGTTATTATGTGAATGTGGTCTCGGAATTTTTCAGGATTATGTATGTCAGATACTTTCCAGAAAGATTGGGAGGTGTACCAAAAGACGCATGTATATGTATAGTCCGAAATCGAAGACTCGATGTTTTATTTCAGTCAAGTACCATGGGTTGTGCCCCAAATTTTGTGATAAGACCCGGTAAAATTAGTCGAAACGCGTCTTTGTTATCCCTCCCCACATTTTGGGACGTTTTCCCAAATTTAAATCCTGGGTTCTAAAAAGTCCCGGATTTGATTATATATTACTAGTATCGCGTGTCATAAAAAATTTGACCAATAAAATCTGGAGGTGGTGGCTGGAGGGGTAGTGGGGTCGCAAGCCCCGTACCCCCATCCTTAAATTTTTTTGAATTTCGTTAAACACGGTACTAAGATGGTATGTCTTAAAATTTTTTAATTAAAATATAGCCGATTATATAACAGAAACCAAAAAAAAAATTTCCTTAAAAAATTTGCAATACGGCCATAAAAATTTTCAACTTTTATGCCACAATTTTTAGAATATTTCTGTATGCAGTTTTGTAGGCCAGTCAATTCCATTATAATAATGTGCAAGCTAGAAGTGGCGAAAAATTTCCCTGGTTTTTTACAATTTTTTCCGTTGTTGTTGTTATTGTTGGCCGGGTCGATGTAAGAAAACGGCCCGGGTCGTTTCGGTACGATGGGCCAGTCGTCGAGGGTGTTGCGTAATTTCTTCCATACAACAAAAAAAAAAAAAATAATTTTGTATGGAAGATAGTGTGAGGGAGAATTGTGAAAGGGTTGCGGTTAGGTGGCAACCCTACCAGAAAATATCTTATTTGGAATACGGTCGAAAATATCTTTAATTTGATACCCATATTGGCATATCTAGATCTATATTTAAAAAAATTGGGATAGGTGGCAACCCTGTAAACCACTCAAAGCAGCAACACCCATTTATGTAATATAAGAGAAACAAAATGTCTGTATGCGTAATTTTATCCAAATCAGTCAAGCAGTTCCCGAGATATATGAAAAAATAAATAAATTACGGTTAGGTGGCAACCCTAAGTGGTAACCCCGCTTGAAATTGTTTCATTTGATACCCATATTGGCTAATCTAGCTCTATATTTAAAAAAAAATTGGGATAGGTCGCAAGCCTGTAAATCGCCATAAGTGGCAACATCCTTAATTTGCATAGCTAAAATCGCCTATGCTTGAAAGTCTGCAACATGCGCCTGAAAGTCGGATACAATTTCTATTTACGTTGCATCATCAGCCATTTTCTCAAATTTTACTGTTAATCAAAACTTCTATCGCCGCCCAAGGCTCACTAGAACCACGACAATTTATATTTTTAACTCAGAGTTAACGTCAAATGAGAGGTTAAACTCATACGCTTTTGACAGATTTAAAAATTAACTCTGAGTAAAAAAAATAACTTGCCTTCGTGCAAGTGGCCCTAAGAAGTCAACTTCAAAAAAAAAAAAAAAACCAAGTAGACTCGAAAAAAGAATTTGTTTGGTTTACATTTTAGTCGTTATGTGATGCATTTAACTGTTAAGGCTGGTTTTCATTATGTCAAATGGTGTTAAATGTCATCGACTTGAGATTCGGTTGCTTATTTCGATAAAGTCGATGAAAGTTGTCAAAATTTGACCTAATGAAAACCAGGGGTTACTATAAAACTAGTAGTTTGAAAATATTTCAATTTTCTTTTTTTTTTGTACAAAACTAAAGGATTCGAAGTCTACTGGAGCTATGCTGCTATACAACAAAATCGAAGATTCCTGGAAAGAATGGACCAAAATCCAGATAGATCTTAGATTATTTCAAGTAGTTTTTAAGGATAACGAGTTAATTTTTATTGGCGGCTCACGAAACGATAAACCAGTTGGTGAAGTTAGAAGCTGGAATTTCAAAAATAAAACATTTAAAATTTTAGCTTCACTGAATGTGCCACGTTACTCTCATACTGTGGTACTATTAAATAACAACATATATGTGATGGGGGGAAAAGTTGCGAATGATACAACTTCAAGCCTAGTGGAAATGTGAGTATTCATTTGTGTGTTCATTAAGGCGTTCCAAAATATCTTAAATATCTGATATATAACTAAAATTTAAAAATGTATTCCGAAGTTTTGGTATTGCTAAAAGAGCCACTACTTATTATTTATAATTATAGGTATTGCGCCGTGTCTAATAGATGGATACCTGTAAAAAGTATGATTGCACCACGTCAAAATGCTGGGGTAGTTGCCGTTAATGGCAAAATATTTGTCATGGGCGGAATGACAGATAAAATTGAATACAACCATGTCGAATGTTACGATCCCACAACCAATAGTTGGAATCCTTGCCTGCCGTTGAATGCAACACATGCTTACCCTGGTGTAAGTATAGGGCTGGTATAGCGCGTAGGGATGTCATACCCGGGATATCATGCTTTTCGGGGTGCTGGAAATTTCGTGACTTCTTTCTTACAATCCTGAAATTTTCGGAATCAAATAGCTGGAAATTTCGTGAATTCTTTCTTACAATCCTGAAATTTTCGGAATCGAAAATTTCAAACTCACTTTCAGAGAATCCAGGCCCAGGATACGCTACATTATGAAAATTTTCTTAAGGCTGATTTACACGGGTCGATTTTTGTCGTTCCACTGCTCTCCAAATTCAAATACAAGGTGTAAATTGATCGAATGGAACGAAAAAAAAAAATCGAACAGGAAATCACCCCATGTAAATGGGCCTTTAGTTTGCAATATTTAGAGGATGAGCCTTTCTAAAGTCTGGTTTTTATTAAGTCAAATTTTGTCAATTTCTATCGAAATTACCAACCAAATGTCGATAAAGTCGATGAAATTTGACACCACTTCACTTATTGAAAACCAGCCTTAACTAATAGAGCCTATAAACGATGCGTCTGAGTCAAGAGTCAGTTTAGGTGTATTAGTGAAAATGTGTAGGTAGTAGTTACACCGACATGACTCTAGCATGATTCAAGAAAATCAAAATGAGCTTGAAATTTTTTAGAATGACGGCGAATCAACACGTACACAGATGACTCTCGAGTCAGACGCACTGTATAGACCCTATAAGAAGAAACTGTAATGGTACATTTACACCGCACTAAATTTGGCGCCTTTCTCCATACAAATTTCATTTTTCAAATTTGGAATTCAATCGCACGATAGTGCTATGGCATTCAGTCAGCTTTGTAATGTTGCCTTTGAAAACGTGATAGAAAATCGTGATATAAATATCAGCTGTTTTTTATTTACATCACGATTTTCTATCACGTTTTCAAAGGCAACATTACAAGGCTGACTGAATGTCATACCACTGTCTAGCAGGGCTTCATTTAAAAAAAAAAAAAAAACAATTTGCTATATATTTCAAAGTTTCAAAATTCCTCCAACTTGTTTTTACTAATTCTGCTTCTATTTCATCTATTTTCAAAGCAAATTTCCATATCCCGCGCTCCCAGGGTTGTAAACCTAGATCCCGAAAATCCCGGTATAATCCAAGAAATTACAATCCAAATAGCAAGAAATTATCTACATAAGGCCCCTTTGCATGACGGCAAGTTATCTTAGTTAACGTCGAATAAAGGTTAAACTCATACGTTTTTGACTTTTTTTCATACAAAGTGGGCCTAAATAAATGAATGTATTAGTAAAAATATTCAATGTTATTCACTTTTTTGCAGGCCGCAGTGCATAATGGCAATATTTTTGTTGTTGGTGGTTACAACGAGAAATCATGGTCAGTTGTAGAGCGTTACACCTTGAATGGATGGGCTGTGGTTGGATAAAAAAATGTCTATTTTGCTATTTTGATATACAGAACCTTTCTTTTTAGATGCACCCTTTGGTTATTGGACGTTTAGGGCCTGCTTGTTTTACGTTTGACAATCAGTTATGGGCAGTTGGCGGCTGTAGCAATGGAAGCGTGGATTGTGTTGAAGTTTTCGATGAGCAAAATAATCAATGGATTGAAAAGAATCGAATACCTCTCAATGGGCGTTACTGTTGTTTTATTGTACCCAAAACTTTACTTGAATAATAAATGTCAGTATTATCACCAATATAAATAAAAACTACCTGTGTATAACAGGGAAAGTTAAAACTAATACCAACATTTTAGAAAATTATATTATCAGGGGATGACAGATATTTTCAAATTTTGAGAAAATAAAAGATATTTTTGAAAATTGAAATTTTGATGTAACAAGTAAAGGGTGATTTACATGGGTCGATTTTTGTCGTTCCACCGTGTAAATAGCAATTCGATCGATTCACACCTATTTGAAGGTAGAACGGAGTGGAACGACAAAAACCGAGAAAATCGACTCGTGCAAATCATCCTTAATGAAGTCTAAATCATCCTTAAGGAAGTTAACCGAACATTAAATACCCAGCGGTGGTTTTCATATAATTTCGAAATTTTCCATTTCGGAAGTGGGCGTAGTTGAGAAGCGATTTTTGTCGTTCCAAAGTGCAATTCGATCGATTCACACCCTGTATTTGAAGATAGAGAGAGGGAAGTGGAACGACAAAAATCAACCCCGTCTTTGGGTACCCCATTTGTTATATTTTATCGGATTTTTGATGTGTGCCCATCCATATATACACACTTAAATATACGTACGACCCCCTTCCTTTACCATTCCCCCCAAAAAAAATTTCTGTAAGCGTTTTGCACTCGTAAAGTTTTTCCGCATTACTTAACGGACGACGTTCGTTTTCTCAGGCGGTGAAATGTATCAAGTTGTAGCAAATGATTGTCAGTGTTCTTAGAGGGTAGTTCATCTCTTTGTTAGAAACAAGTGGCATCACTAATGCTTTTGTACTCTTTTTGGTCTAAAACTTAGTATTGCCAGCTCATTTTAGTATTTGTGTCACTGTCACACTTTGAAAACAAACACAAAGCACAACAAAAAATTTAATTGGAAAAATTCAACAAATTTGACGAACTGAAAATTAAAATGATTGCGTCACTGATTGTGTCGGCATATTGAAACAATTCGGACGTATTTTAAAAGAAATATAATAACTTTTCCATATTAAATATATACTTTAATTCCACCCAAAAGACCGGCAAAAGCAACCAAAATTTCGCTGAAATAAAAAGCAAAATTGAATGTGCGCATTGTCGCGAGTGCAGTGAATGTGAGTGGAGAAGAGCAGAGTTTGGCAACGAGAGAATCGAAATCGAATAAAATTTGTTGTGTGGAAGTAAACATACACTTGCAGTGATACGCAAGGCAGTAGTAAACTTTTGAAAACAAATAGAAACATTGCATTTGAAGCATTTAACAACTGCCTGCGTTCACATAAATTCGATTCTTCTTGCAATAGCGGCCCGTTTATTTATCGGTGGCCGGTATCTGCGAACGTGTTGCCAGTGCGTGCAATTTTTCGACATTTCGTTTTGTTTTGATAATCTTCGCCGCAATACAGGTGTGTGCGAGCGAGATAAAACACGAATTTTCGTGTGCACACTTTTTAACAAAACGAAACAGAGTGGAAACGTCGAGTAAAGCAGAAAATAATTTTGCCTCAGCTGGGACGGACATTTTCGCTTAGACCATTTTGAAAAAATAAAACATGGCTGGAAGAGGTGGTTTTGATCACGCTAGGTAAATATTTTATATAAATCGACAATTTTGTGTATTTAATTTATAATATCATGTTTAAAATGCTGTGTTGTGTTATAAGTTAGAAAATATAAGTTTATCAAGTGCAAAAAGGTTGGTTAAGATCGAAAGAAAGTCATTTAAAATAATTTTCACATTGGCGATGGGCAGCGGCCAGTAGAGAAAAACGCGACGTCTTCGTTGACGGCATACGGCGGCGAGTGATTGTAGGAAATCTATACACATGAGTAGCCAATTTAAAAAGCACATACCTAGCTACATAAGTAAATTGAACATGTACAAATTCATTAAAATGCTAGGAAAATTGAAAGAAATTGAAAGTTTAACAAAGTTTTCCTCTTTGTTATTAGAAAAAAATAAATTATATGTTGTATTCGGCAAAAATAAAATACGAGCGTGGAGCATGTGCAAAAGCAACTCAAATTAAATGTCAAAAAGGCGCAACGCAGTCGGCATTTGGTCGACGTCACCGCATGTCTGCTAAGGTTGGCGTACAACTTTGCAGCGGCGGTGTGGGATAGGTGACGTCGCACCGTAGTAAAGGTTATGGCAACGCCGATATTGCCTATACCCCATTCATATCCTTTGAAGGCCAGGTAACGGTGCAAGCAATTATCCTGCGTTTTCAACAGAACCTTTAAACAAAAGGTTCTCATGAATGGAAATTCTATTAAGTAAATTTTGGAGTAGGTTTATGAGAAAATTTACATTTTATGGATCCATTAATAGCCATAATGTGTGTATATCATCACGATAATGATGTCATGAGATCTCAAATTTCTCTATCTATTCGCATTTTCAAGGAAGTTTCTTCAACCAATATTTCATATCCGTAGTGCGGAAACACCGCCTCCTAAACCATCATCCGACATCAATTCAGGGATTCCGGCGGGTTTGTGCGGAATATATATTTTGCTTTGCATGTATGGACAGCAGCACTTCAATAATAAATACGTAAACTTGAAATTTTCAGTTGTTCAAAACGTGCCTGCAGTTATTGAGGCTCAGAAACCGCTAAAGTAGGAGATTCATATCGCCCAATTTCACTCGTGAGCCTATTAGACCCACCTGTGGTTAGGGGTTTGGAATATGCCCGAGGTATGTATGCCGGTCGTAAGAAGCGACTAAAATCCACGAATTAGTTGACAAGACAGTCGGGCAGTACCCCAAGGGGTACCGGAACGTACCGGATTCATCCGGCAAAGAACTGTCAACACCCGTATAACCCCTGTCTGGTCTGTCACGTAACTTTTTATAAGGCAGGGCAAAGTATGGCTACACAACAACAACCTGGCGGACTTAAGAGTTGACGGCTATGAGGAAACTCGTTCGAAAGATTTTTAATACGGCAAAACGCACGAGGTGCTGGGAAGAGGTCACGACCAATCTAACTGCATACTGCTTTAACTGAGACTGCTTTAAGGTCTTCTGTAAAAGCATAGCGGAGAATACCTAGTCGAAAATGTAATCGGCTGTCAGTGCTATGCGGATGATAGTGTACTCATTTGTCGGGGGTAGTGCGAGCCTGTGTGGTATAATTTATTGGTCATTGAGATTGACTAGGGAATGTGGCGCAAAACAAGATCTAATCATTAACCTGAAAATGACAGAAAACTATTCAGGAAGAGGAGATCCCTCAGGGGAATGAGACTAATCGATCTGTAACAAGCCTTGTTTGAATGTTTAACCAAAATTAAGTACATCGGAGTCACCTTCCATTCCAAGTTGTTATGAATAATACACGTTGAAATACACAACACCCAAGACGACAAGAGAAATAATTAGAATGATAGTCCTGGCAGGCTAACATCCTACGTTGAATGTATAACATTACATGTACATCACGAGCAAATCCGGTTACTTGGGGGTAATGCTCGATCTAACTCCAAATTAAGTCAAATATACCATCCGGGTTAAAAAGAGAACTGGAACCCAAATAACAGGTGACGCTCCTAAAGTTGAGTGTCCACATCGGGACCACACACTTGTGTGGTACACAGACTTCTAAAAGACCCCAGGGGCCTTGGAGCAAGAGTACTCGGGCAAGAACCAGTTTGTAGACACTAAGAGGACAGTTAGTTCCCTAGCATTTTTCAGACCAAGTCTATGCGAAAAATGCTATTGAAGTCTGCGCATTTATAGATCTGAAACAAGGGAACATAAATGAAATTGTTGTATTCATAGCAAGGCGAATTCGCCTTAATTCATAGTGATATTTATAAAAAAGCAATCTTAACACCTTTAATGTGGAAAACGGTAGAAACCTTGACTTTTCGATTTAATTTTATTTTATAAACGAAAAGTAATCAAATAAGTTATGTTGCATAAATTAGTTCGCCATTCTAGTATTGCACAGATTAAGTATTAAAAACTCATGCAATTTGTATGATCTTTTCAATTTCAAGAAACTTTGGAGATCGTCCAGGAAAACAACTTCCAACGGAGGCTCCATTCATTGCATATGTGGGCAACTTGCCACAGGGACTTGTACAAGGCGATGTCATTAAAATATTTCAAGATTTTGAAGTAAAAAATGTACGTTTGGTTAAAGATCGTGAGACAGATCAATTCAAGGGATTTTGCTATGTTGAATTTGAGACTTTGGAAAATCTAGAGCGGGCTTTAGAATGTGATGGACGCATTAAATTGGATGACCTATCCGCACCGTTAAGAATTGATATAGCCGATCGCAGGAAAAACGATAGGTTTGCACTCTCACGCAATTAAAAAAAAAAAATAATATTTGATAAATATCTATTTTCTAACTTTTGTAGAGGCGGAGCTGGAGGCGGCGGCGGTTTCAATAAACGCGGCCCGCCCAGACAAGGTGGAGCACCCGGTGGTGGTGGTGGTAATCAATATAATCGTGGCGGCGGCGGTGGTGGTGGTAATCGCGGCGATAGTAGAGGTTCGTACAATGATAATTATGGTCACAACGATAGAAATCGCGGCGGAGGCGGCGGCAGCGGTGGTGGTGGTGGTATGAATAGAGGATATAATGGTAAATGATGAATGCCGGCTACTACAAAGTGCATTCAAATATTGTTTGCTTTAACGCACACATTAATGTAGTTAAACAAAAACTTTAAACATTTCTAATTTCACTTAATGTTTTTCTTTTAAATATTTTGTGTAAAAAACAGCTAACTTTCTAGTTTACTTTTTCTTGTTATATTTAGTAAACCTTTATAGCTTGCGCCCCACAACCAACACCTATACGTACAACACCCGTATATTTGCCTCTTCCAAATCCACAACTCGTATGCGTAGTACCTTTTTGGCGAACACAAAAAACACGCATGCAATGTTTAAATTTTCATTTTATCTAAAAGTTTATAAAGCTTAATCTATTAATTTTGTTTTATTCTAAAAAAAAATTTCAGATCGTCCAGCGAATCGTGGTCGATATGGCAATTTTAACAATGATGATCGCTACGATCGTAGTCACGATCGCAATCAACGCGAAGGAAGTTTTGGTGCTCAAAGTAGAGATGGCGGCAATGATCGCTATAACAATTTTAGCCGGAACAGAGGAGGCGAACGTGAACGTGAGCGTCCGCATTTTAATTCCAGAGATAATGATCGCCCAGCACCGGCACCAGCTCCTTTAGGGAGTATAGGTGAGTTCAATATTTCTTTTAAAACATTTTTGTTTGCGTACTTTGTAGAGCGAGCGAGTATGTGCATAAATTTTGCAGTGTGGGCTCCCATAAAGTTGTAATGTGCAGCAATAACAAATTTTCCCACTTTGTTTTTGTTTTGCTTTATAAACTTTGAGAATATTTTGTTCGCAGGAAATTCGTGATAAGGATGAATGATGTCTGTTTTTTATTTTTGAAAAACTTGGTTTGATTGCCGATGATAACCCTATTTCAAAAAGCCAGAGAAGGTCAGATTTTTCAAATTAAAAAAAAAAAACATTCTGAAATAGAGAATTTTGGAATAATATTTTAAGATTTTTTTTTTTTAATAAATTAGACCATAAATGGCACTCTATTGGTCTCATTTTCATTGTAGCTTTGCATAAATCAAAAGTGGAATATTCGAAAACTTTATTTGGGTGCTCTTCCTTTGCTCCCTGTACCGCCTCTTTCTGATGTCATATTTATGTAATAAATTTCCTATGCCCTTTTAAACAATTTATTAATTTAGTAAAAAAACCTAGAGCGGTGATATACCTACAGGCTATCATTGGAACCTCTTAAACAGATTTTTGTGTCGAGCTTCTCTCCCAATTTGTGGGAACTTTGATTTATTTCCTACAAAGTGCCGACTCCGAACGGCCCCGGCAAAGTAGAGAAGCCTTCCAAGGCAAAAATGCACTCGGAGAGTTTGCCAAACTATTACTGCCTTTACCGGGATGCAAACCCGAAGTACAAGTGTGTTAGGAAGAGCACACTACCGCTATAAAACCACCGTAAAGAGAAAAAAGGGGAGGAAGGGAGAAAACAAAAAGGGGTTTCTTACTGAACATCTTTGGAAGTATTCATGATAGAATATTGATGGGGGTAGAGATAATAATATGACTAGAAAGAAAAGGAAAAAGACGATATGAAAATATGGATCATATGAATAGGGGAACAGAAAACTTAAATGCAGGAGACTGAATTTTAGGAAAGTAAACAGTCTTCACGGCCTAGTATAGTGTATAATTTTAAAAGTCTAGAAAAACAATATAATCTATATTATTTCATTTCATTTTGCAGATGACAGTGAGAGGCCCAGATTGAATTTGAAGCCTCGTACCATTCAAGCGCCAATCAATGCGTTGGCAGAGACCAAACAGGCGGCTGCTATTTTCGGCAATGCCAAACCACGTGAAGAGAAGTTGAAGGATGTGCAGCCAACTACAAAGGAAGAAGACGATGCAGATGAGTAAAGACAGACCGCGAATAAAAGTCGTTAATTTCATTGAATTGCAAATAGACAAGAATATAAACAACAGCAAATACCCGAAAGAAATCAGAAAAAAGAATAAAAAAGCTACTTTTAGCGTTATAAACATTTATATATGATAATATTGATAAAACAGCAGATGCAAGATAATAAAACAAGCAAATTAATTGATCTTTTCTTAAGTGACATTCTTATGCAAAAATGGAAGTGAAAATAAAAAAGCAAAAAAGTATATTAAAAAAGAATAAGACCAGACAAAAAAGCGAAATACGTGCGAATTGAAATTAAATAAAAGATAACGAGCGAAAAGTAAATTGTGCAAAACGAGAAAAATCTCTCGAAACAAATAAAGAATTAACATTATTAGCAAAACAAAAAAAAAATCAAATTAATTAAGAAGAATCAGCAACGACTGAGAGCAAAAGCAAAGTTGATAATACACAACAAAATAGACAAACGGCAAAAAAAAAAAAAAAATTAAAACAAAAGACGGGCGCGAGTGAATTTCAAAAAAGGGACTTGTTAAGCTAATTAGCAGCAGCTAGCAGGCCTAGTAAAGAACCAGTGGGATATAACATATTTTGACACAGCAAAGTTTAGCGAAAGAGATGTGGGCGTGGTCGTGGCGAAAACGGAAACATAACTGGACAACAACGCAGCAGAGAACATAAGGCAGAGGTGTATGAATAGGAGAAGACGTTTAAAATCTAAATTAATGAAATATAAAAATATAGCTATTTTAAAATAAACAGACGTTAAGCAAGTAAAAACTTACTTAATTTATAAACAATATACATCCAAAGCAACAAGCAAAAATATATACATGTAAAAGATCCTATGCTAAGAATTTAATATAGTAAAAAACGCTACATTTTATGATAGGAATGCTGGAGTACAGCAAAAAAAGCGGCTAAAAAGCATAAAAAAGCAATACGTAAGAAAGATTTGATTACATAAAAGAGAAAAATAAAATAAAAACTCTACCTTCCCTCCTCAAATTAGCAAAGCCAATAACGATAAGTTAAACAAGGCTAAGGAAAAAAGTAAAAATTAAATACACTCATACATAAAGTAATTACATTAACTATATTTATATAACTCTAATGTATAAATTTAATTTAATTTGACTACTATAATAATATATAAATAACTACATAATATAAACACTAAAACAAATACAGTACCAACATTTTACATAGAGCAGAAACAACAGCAAGCAAAAATCGAGGCATAGACAAATTAAATTTAATAAACAATACATAATTACACTGCACAGCATTCGTCTGGGTATTGGATCAGAGCAAATTTTTTGTAGGGATCAAGACATAAAAAATAAAGTAATTTCCCTTTTTTCGCAGTTATCTTTTCGAAATTGGACCCTTCGAAATTATCTTTCTCTAGCTGTTAAGTTTAAAAAAGTGATCCTGCTAAAATGTGGGCGTGGCCTACTTGCGTCTCTGGTTTATTAGTGTACATTTTTTATTTGAAATTGTATGTAAAAGGTATTATACGGGGCCAAAACATTTAAAGCCGCATATTTTTTTTTTAATTATATAATATTAATTTTTACATACACTTCCAAATAAAAAATAGTACACCATTTAAGTAAGAGAGGCAAGAGGGTCACGCCCACATAATACATTTTTTAAATATTTTAAATAAAAAAAAAGCGACAGTCGTGGTGGAGCGGTAGTATGCTCGGCCTACTACATCAAGTGACCTTGTATCGACTCTCAGTCAAAGCAACATAAAAAATTATTTAGAAAAATCATTTTTTAAACGCGGTCGCCCTTCGGCGGTGGTTTGGCAAAATCTCCGAGTGTATTTCTGCCATGAAAAGCTTCTCAGCAAAAATTCAGATGCCTTTCGGAGTCGGCAAAAAACTGTAGGTCGCGCCAATTCTCATTAGAGGTTATATTGATAACCTGTCGGTATATCGCGGCCTTAATTTTTTTTTTTTTAAATGGTTGTAATTAAAAAACGGAAAAGCGTAAAATGTGGGCGTGGCTCTCTTGCCTCTCTTTTTGATTGGTGTACATTTTTACATGTATTCGAAATTGTATGTGAGAAGGGACAGATCTTCGAAAAATTACGGGGAAATTCCTTTTTTTTACTTATGCCTCAAACTCAACAAAAATGTTGGTTTGGTTCAATACCCAGAAAAAAGTGTATTTGGTAGCATGCAAAAGAAGAAAAGAAGCAGATCAACTAAGCCAAGAAAAGCAACGAAATAATACTGCAGGTTAGAAGCGAAGAGATGCAGAACTATTCAATTTAAGGCAACCGAAAGGAAAGCTGTCAAAACCAACAGCGCCACGAAACAACATTTGAAGAGATTTAAGCTGCTACTTTGGAAGAGAGGCTTGTATAAATATTAGTTGCGTTAGTTGAATACATAGGCCAGTAGTCATAGTCGAAATTTAACAAGATTTTAAGTTACTTAAAGCATTTTTGGCAGAAGACATTGATCACAACTTAGGCTTTTATTGACTTGCTGAAAGCCTTGGTTGACAAAAGTTCTAATTTCAACGAACGGACCTAATAATTATCAAATTCTTCTAAATTGCACTTGCACAACGAAAAGTTACATTTTTGACTCATAGTTAATGTCAACTCATACGTTTTTGAAAACTTCGAATTATTTCTGAGTTAAAACGATAACTCGGCGTCGTGCAAGTGAGCCTTAAAGGAGCAACTATAAAAGAGGCTCATATAAATATTGCAGTGCTTAATACTAGTCCAAAACTTTTGGCTTCTTTTGAATTCAAACTTTTAACCGTTATAGTAATATCGACCACTTTTCGCGAAATTATCGTAACGAGCACTTTCGAAATTTAATGTTTGATGTAAATTTGTTTTACATCACTCAGCGCTTCATCTGGTGAAATATTATAGCTAAAATCCTTATACTTGTGTCAAAAATGGGTACAATAATAAAAAATGCTTTCCTGTAAAATTTGTATTTTGTCCCTTACGATTATTTCGCGATATATTATTTTGGATATACATACATAAATACCCTTTCTGACTGAAGTAACGCAATACGTTCGAATATAAAAAGTTTTTCTAAATTTTGTTACAACATTTAATATTTTTCAAAATCGTATTCCCATTCTGGCAACTTGATCTAACAAAAAAATAAAGCAATGGAAGAAACAACACAAACAACATTAAATTAAAAAACGCTCTATTCATACACCTGCCACGCCTACAATAGAAACATTACGTCTTCAAAATTTTCTAACAATCCAAAATTACAGGCAAAAAAAAAAAAAATAACTCATATAAGCATTCAAGTTTAAACGAAAAATTATCAATTTTTTTTTACCTTTAAGCATACATAAACCTACATACTTACATACATTATAAATAGGCTGTGCCAAAAAAAAATTTCGTTTTTTTTTGCAAAAATTATATTGATTTTCTTTTTAAGAAAGGTGAAAAAAAATTACTGTAGTTTTTGCAGACTTTTAAATTTAAGTCTTTTACAGACTTAACCTCATATTTGGCATAAAAACGTTAAACCATTGTTGTAAAACACCATTTACCTGAGCATATTTTGGTAGGAAATTGAATTCCCTACAAAAGCTGCCTAGACTGCAATTTTCTCAGACTAGCCGTTTTCTAGTATTCTAGCCTCAAACAATGTCATGTTTTTTGGATTCCCCGATTTCGGTTTGGAAATTTGTCGTTTTTGCGCAAATATGAGGTAAAGTCTGAAAAATCTAAACTAGCGTTGATAGACCTCTAGACTTTAATTTAAAAAAATCTGCGAATATTACAGTAATTTTTTTTTTAACTTGCTGAAAAAGTAAATCAATATAATTTTTGAGAAAAACGATTTAATTTTTTGGCCCAGTCTAATGATAAATATAGCTATAGCTTTCCATTAGGTTTTCTACTTACAAACACACATCCTGACAACTACACACGCAATCGCATTTTTGTGTCCCACCTTTTTTTGTATACATACCAAGATACTCTTTTTTGAATCAGTTCGAATTTTAAAAGCGTTTGTGTCCCTTTTTTACTTTTGTCCAAACATCGACTTTGCGTTATTTGTTATCTCTGTTATATTTTTAAATACATATTTATATGTGTATATAGTTTCTAATTTTTTTTTTTTAAATTTATATCTACTTGTTTATGCATGTTCGCATAGCGTTTTTGTTATAATAAAAAAATCAGCTTAGTTATAATATTTTTTTTTTGTTTTTTTTTTTTCGAACCTCACCCCACATTTTGTAGAAAAGGAAATTGCGCATTTCAAAAGCTAAGCAAATATTATCTATATATAAAGATAAAAAACTAAAAGTAAAATTAAAAATTACATTTTAAAGAAGAATTGTATTAACGCATAAAAAGAGCAAGAAATTTTGTACACAAACCAAAAACAAAAAAAAAAAAAAAATGTTTGTAAACAAAGCAGCAGTTAAATGTGCAAAAAATTTAATTTCATAAACATAAAGCAACACACAAATCTAAATACTTAATTATTATTACTTATAATAATTAATGGTAATATTATTAAATTAAAGTAAAGTAAAGTGAAGCGATAAATTTAAAAAAACACAAAAGAAAACAAAAAAAACACGACAAAAAGCAAAAAAATGCAAAAAATTATGCAAAATAATAAATTAACAATACAAGAAACTATATTGAATAATTACTTTTATATAAGTATATTTAAATATACAAAAAGAATGCATACAATTATTAATTTTATGTTTAATAAATTAATAAATAAAATAATTAAAAAAAAAAAAAAAAAAAGTTGATCGTTGCTTTTACTCCACTCTCCTTCTTTCGTATGTATAGGGAATATAGGTAGGTAGGTTCAAGTGGCTGCCGCAGAGGCACACTTAGGCCAGTTTTGAAGGCCCGTTGTGATACCACCAACACAAGGAAAGTCAGCCCCGGGACCCAGCCATATGGAAAATCCCTGAGTTGTTGGGATTTTCCACATAGCAGAATCCCGGGACTGACACTCCTAAACCGACACCGTTACTCCTCCTCGAACCACTTAGATGACTTTATGAAGCCCATCAAGTCCTTTATGTCCAGTTCCGCGATCTGGCTTAGACTATCTAGGAACGGAACTCCCAAAAAGCGCGTTCTCACGCCGCTTAAAGCCGGACAGTTGCAGATGAGGTGCTCCACCGTTTCCTCCTCCTCATCATCTTTGCAACTCCTGCAGCATCGTCGGTAGGGCACACTTAGCCTTTCTGCATGCCTACCAATGAGGCAGTGACCGGTTAATACCCCTATCAATATGCAGATTTCCCTCCTAGTTAGGGCATAAATGCGTCTAGACCTTTTAAGATCCCATTTTGGCCAGGTTTGTTTCGATATCCGACACCCTGGGGATTGCAGCCATCTTTCGTTGGCTTGACGGAGTGTGTGCTCCTTCAGCATTAGTTTGCATGTGGCAAACGGCATACCTAAGCGCTCTTTATCCCGAAGAACCTGCTTGGTCGTGCCCTGCCTGGCAAGCTCGTCTGCCTTACAGTTTCCCTCAATGTCCCTATGTCCCGGGACCCATATGAGGTTTACGCGGTTCTGTTGGGCCATCTCCTGAAGAGATCGACGACAGCTGAGCGTCAGTTCAGAGTTGAACGTGTATGAGCCAAGGGATTTGATTGCCGCCTGGCTATCGCTGAAAATAGTGATATCTCCTCCGATAACACGTTTGCTTAACCAGGCCGCGGCGTCCCGGATTGCCGAGACTTCCGCCTGGAAGACGCTACAATGATCAGGTAGTCTGAAGGAGAGTTCAAGGTCCAAATCCCTTGAATAAACCCCTCCTCCAACTCTGCCGTCCAACTTCGAGCCGTCGGTGTATATGGAAGTGCCACCATTTGTTTCGGGACACCAATCCGTCCTCTCCCAGTCTTCTCTGCTGGGAATGTTTATTTTGAAGCAGCTATCCCCGACTGTAGTGGTCGCACAACGATCTGTGCTTAGAGGGAGAAAGCTGTAAGATTCCAGAATACTGGAGTGTCCAATAGTACCCGCACCCCAACTGGAGGTTTCTCTTAGGCGCAGAGCTGATGCCGCCGCTGACCGAAACCCTTCCAGATCAAGTGGCAAAATGCCCAGAATGGCCTGGAGGGCTTCGTTGGGCGTTGTCCTTAGCGCACCGCTTATACAGATCATATTGGATCTATGGACTTTCCGCAACAGATTCAGGTATGCTGTCTTGCTCAGTGCCGGCCACCATACGACGACTCCATACAGCATGATTGGGCGAATGATGGCCGTGTAGATCCAACTGCATACTCTAGGGCTGAGCCCCCATTTTTTGCCAATGGCTCTTTTGCATGTGTAAAGAGCGATGCAAGCTTTCTTCTGGCGCTGAAGAACATTCTCCTTCCAATTCAGTTTCCTGTCCAGAACTATGCCTAGAAACTTGGCCTTATCCGACAAGCCCAGGCGCGTGCCATCTAGTTCTGGTAGGCTTAGTGGCGGTATTTTGTACCGGTTGGTGAAGAGGACAAGTTCCACTTTCCCCGGGTTGATACTAAGTCCGCAGCGAGAGGACCACCTCGAAACCTCTCGCAGTGCTACTTGCATCAGGTCACACAGAGTTTGTGGGAACTTGCCTCTGAATGCAATAGCTAAATCGTCTGCGTATGCCACTATCTTCCCGCCCCCCCAGCTTGTGTCACGTAGCAACGAGTTGACTGTGAGGTTCCATAAAAGCGGGGAAAGAACACCACCCTGGGGCGTTCCCCTTGTGACATAGCGTGATAACTCGACCGTACCAAGTGAAGAAGCTATTTTCCTTCCTCTTAGAAGTTGGTCAATTAAACCAGTTAGAGGTCTATCTACGCCCAGATTAGTTAGAGCGGAGTTGATCGCCTCCGGGCTTATATTGTTGAAAGCCCCCTCAATGTCTAAGAAGGCCACGAGACAGTAGTCCTTTTCACACAGCGATTTCTCAATGACAGATACTAGGCTGTGCAGAGCAGTTTCTGTTGATTTACTCTTGGTGTATGCATGCTGATAGCTAGAGATAAGGTTGCTATCAATAGTCGTTGAAAGGTAGTCGCTTAGTATCCTCTCAAGGGTTTTGAGTACAAAGGACGAGAGACTGATCGGTCTGTAATCTTTTGGCTCGTAGTGGGATGCCTTCCCAGCCTTAGGGATAAACACTACCGTGGCGCTTCTCCAGGAGCCCGGAATGTGGTTGAGAGCCAGGCAGGCTGTGAAGAGAAATACCAGCCATTTAGCTGATGTCTCCAACGTGTTTATAAGTTGCGCGGGGATAATCCCGTCCGGCCCGGCAGCCTTATACGGTTCAAAGCTCTTAACTGCCCACCTTACTCTTTCCTCAGTGATGGGTATATTTACTGCCAGGTTTGTTGCAGGTGCTAGTGGTGCATCATGCAGATTCCCCGGAAAATGTGTATTCAAGAGCAGCTCAAGGGTTTCCTCTTCCGTGCTGGTCCAGGATCCGTCAGGCTTTCGCAAATAGCTGATGGTTGTTTGACTTTTCGAGAGGACTCGTCTAAGTCTCGCTGTGTCGTCGACCTTTTCGACGCCAGTGCAGAAATTTCTCCACGAGGTTCTCTTCGCCTGTCTCAGAGCTTTTTTGTAGGCCCTTAGTTTAGCTTTATATTCATGCCAATGAGGCTCAGAGCCGAAGCTCTTGGCCTTGTTAAATTGTTTCCGGCATGATATTCGGAGCGAGTCCAAATCGTAGGACCACCAATGTGGCCTGTGTTTACCGCGTGGTTTTGGCACTGGACAAGCCTGTCCTAGAGCATTTGAGAGCGCCGATGTAAATGTAGTAACAAGATCCTCCAGCTCCTCTACTGATGAGGGGGCTTGTGAGGGCAGTACTGGTAGGTCTCTGTCTAATATTTCATTGTGTAACTGCCAATCAGTGTTACGTGGATTGCGCTTCATGATTGGTTGTTCTACAATAAAGTCTAAAACCATTTCTATGTAGCGGTGGTCGGAGAAAGAATGTTCTTCCAGAACCCGCCATTTTCTGACCCACTCATAAGCGCCTTCACTACAGATAGTGAGGTCTATGACCTCCCTGCGGGTCTTAGTGATAAAAGTAGGCTCATTACCCACGTTGCAAATCACCAGGTTGGTTGTTAAGAGGTAATCAAACAGAGACTCGCCCCTGGCATTGATGTCGGAGCTCCCCCATTGGACATGGTGAGCATTAGCGTCCGCTCCAATAATAAGATTACCCGTGCAGAAATTTGACACCAGGTCTTTCACCTCCGTTTGTGGTGGGGGTTCTTCGGCGTCGTAGGGCATATAGACCGACGCCACCGTCAGGCGGGTGCTGTCGACCGTTAGACTGATAGCGGTAATATCACCATTGGTGTAGTTAGGTAGGAGAAAGGAGTTCAACTCAGACTTGACCAAAATACACGTTCTGACTTTGCTCTCCTCGCTGGCTCGAATGAGCTTGAAGCCCTTAGTCCCCAATCCGCAGATTCTCGAGCTATTGACCCAGGGTTCTTGGATGAGGACCACATCCACGTCGCCTTTAGAAAGACGACTACTTAAAGCAGCCGAAGCCACTTTAGATTTGTGCAAATTAATCTGAAGCACCACCAACATGAGAGCGCACAGACTTCCCTGCCGTCCCCATATCGTCGAGGTTTGCTCCATCCCGGAGGTTGCCTATCAACGACGAGTTGTTCCGATTAACTGCCCGATGTGGCGTTGCAGGAGTCCTGCTGCCTGTAGCGTTAGATGTTAGTCGCTCAGCGTTGGCTGCTACCACCGTGACGTCGAGGACTTCCTCGTCCTGTAGGCTGTCCTCCATCTCCGAGTTGCTCACAGCACTATCGCCAAGAGACGTGGCGGATAACATGCTTTCCGCATCGGAATCCTCCGCTTCCTCTTCTGGTAATAAGTTTTCCGGTTCCCCCGGAGCAGCCGAGAAGGCAGCGCGCTGAGCATCACCACGATATACGTGGATAACGATCTGGCCTACGCTGTAGTGTACTAGGCCATTGCACCTTTTGAGGGGCTCGATTGACTCTTTATTCATGGTGAACACCACCTGTCTGTCGGGCCCTACCGCATCCCCGACCAGATTGACACTCCAGTCATGCGTTGGGAGGGACGGATTCATTAGCCGTAGCATCCCGAGTATTCTCTCGGGTTCGTCAGGGATGGCCGGAATCCACGCCCTTGCCCTTGGACGAGCTGGAATGTCCTTCCAGTCGACGACCTCTATCTTTGCGCCCTGGTAGACTTCACCCAGTTTAGCAGCTGCTGCCTTGTACAGTGCTACGGTTTTTGCATCCTCGCATGCGAGTAATTTAATTTGACCCTGGTGCCAACCCGCATCCGTTACTCGTGCCGAACTACCCGGAAACTCCGGAGCAACGTTGAGAAGAATGTTGCCGAGTTCATTTCGCACGTAACGCCACCGGTCCTTGGGGATGGCCAGACGGTCATTGCCTCGGTCAAGGACGCCTATAAGGATCCTGTCCTTGGTTACCTCAGCAAAGCTTAGTTTGCCCGCTCCGGAGGTATTCTGATGCCGCTTGGGAGGGGGAATAAACTCCAGATCCGATCTCTGGCGCTTGAAAGGGTTAACTTTTAACCTCTTTGGCATGTACGAATTTTGGAAATCCGGTATCACAGCTTTCGCTAGCTCTACAGATTTACTGGAATTCGGCGACAGTGATTCCTGCGGTACCCCTTCATACCTCTTCAGGATCTTTGCAGCCAATCTTTTCTCGTGGTATGTGAAGCGGTGGGGAGATGTCTCCCTGGAGTGCGGACCCGTAGTTGCCATCGCGGTCGCTCTCCTTGCCGACATCTCAGTTGCAGCTTCCTTCTCCTTCGAAACTCCGAGGCCAGGTCGTGAGACCGCTGCCACAGACGTAAAGATACTGGTTTTCATATCAGCGGTTGATGGGAGTTTAGCATCCGCCGTTGTCCGCTTAGCTGCGTTGGCAACCGCACTGGTGCTAGCTCCCATCAAGTCAATCTTATTCGATAGAGGGTTGGTTGACCGACTCGTAGTTGCCATCGCTGTCGATCCCCCCCTTGATTGTGGAACGGAGGTTGTCCTCCGGCGTTGTTGTTGCTTCCTCGCCTGCTCCTCCATAGCTCTCCTTTGCTGAGGAGTGAAATTTGGCGTTGTTTGTTTTTTAGATTTTTCGTTTTTATTCAGGTTATTCGAGTTCATCTTGTTCGTACGACCCATCGCCGGACAAGGCCAGCTTAGGGTCAAGGGAAGAGTAGGGGAAAATGTGTCGTCCGCCGCGGCAGAGCCCCGTACCGCGGTAAGGCCATGCTTACTCTCTGAGGCGACCCGGTGTCAGAGAGGCTCCGTTCAAATACAGCCACGATTTGCCTCCCGGCTGCAAACGTCCAATGGGCACGGTTTCGCATAACACCCTGGATTGGGAGGGGGAAGATCTTTGTCGTCGCGCCAGAGAGGCTAGGCTGCTCTCGTGATGAAGTGCCGTACGGAGCTATGATCACAAGGGCAGCGTAGCCCTGTGGCTATCGACTTAAGCCCTCGTACCGCGGCAAGGTATCCACCCTTCACGAGGGATAGGGAATATAACTCATTATACTGTGCTTAAGATGCTGGCTGACAGGAATGATGCCCGAAAATTCTATGAAAGTATCCGGCGGATGACAGAAGTTTTTACGCCAGGGGCAAGTTCCTATAAGGACAATAATGGCGACCTGGTAACCGACGTACAAAGTGTACTTAAATTATGGAGGGAGCACCTCTCCTCACTGCTAAATTGCGAGGGCGACGTCGAACCCGATACGCCAATCCCTAACGATGGAAAAGTCGTCCTACCACCTGACTATGATGAAGTGAGGATAGCTACATATATCGCGGCTCAAAAACAACAAAGCGCCTGGAAAAGACGGACTACCCGCGGAGCTGTTCAAACACGGAGGCGAAGAGCTGGTAAAAAGCATGCACCAGCTGTTATGCAGAATATGGTCAGATGAGTGACGAGAATGCCTCCAGATTTTAATTTAAGTGTGCTCTGCCCAATCCACAAGAAAGGCGATCCCGCTAATCGCAACAGCTACCGCGGAATCAATCTTCTTAATATCGCATATAAGGTTCTTTCTAGCGTATTGTGTGAAAGACTGAAGCCCATCGTAGACAAACTGATTAGACCTTATCAGTGTGGCAAGTCTACCATCGACCAGATTTTCACGATACGCCAAATCCTGGAGAAGACCCATGATAAAAGAATCGACACACAGCATCTCTTTGTCGATTTCAAAGCCGCTTTTGACAGCGCAAAAAGGAGTTGCCTGTATGCCGCCATGTCTGAATTTGACTTCTCTGCAAAGCTTATACGGCTTTGCCAAATGACGTTGAACAATACCAACAGCTCCGTCAGAATCGGGAAGGACCTCTGAGCCATTTGAAACCAAGCGAGGCTTCAGACAGGGCGACTCTCTTTCGTGCGATTTCTTCAACCTGATGCTGGAGAAGATAATTCGAGCAGCAGAGCTAAACCGCAGTGGTACAATCTATTACAAGAGCGTGCAATTGCTGGCGTATGCCGATGATATTGATGTCATGGGCCTTAACAACTGCGCCGTTAGCGCTGCCTTCTCTGGACTGGATAAGGAAGCGAAAAAAGTGGGTCTTGCGGTCGACGAGGACAAGACGAAGTATTTCCTGTCATCAAAAAGAAAGCATCGGCGCACCTGCGCCTTGGTAGCCACGTCACTGTTGATAGTTACAAATTAGAAACTGTGAGGGACTTCGTCGCTATTTTGGACTGAGTAGGCATTTGAGAAGTAAAGTCCTCTCTCGTATTTCCTGTCATCAAAAAGAAAGCATCGGCGCACCTGCGCCTTGGTAGCCACGTCACTGTTGATAGTTACAAATTAGAAACTGTGAGGGACTTCGTCGCTATTTTGGACTGAGTAGGCATTTGACAAGTAAAGTCCTCTCTCGAAGAACAAAGATCACGCTCTATAAGTCTCTCATCATACCTGTCCTGATTTATGGCTCAGATTCATGGACAATGTCAAGAGAAGATGAGATGGCCCTTGGAGTATTTGAGAGAAAAGTTCTCCGTAAGATCTATGGTCCTTCTCGTGATGCCAATGACGTATATCGAAGGAGATTTAACGATGAGCTGTACGAGCTTTACGCAGATCTGAACATAGTCCAAAGGCTTCGCTTGCTGGGTCATGTCATGCGAAGAAGCTCCAGCCCAGAAAGTTTTCCTATCGCCCCCGAAATCGGCAGCAGAGGAAGCGGGAGGCCTCGACTGATATGGAAACAACAAGTGGAGGATGACTCGAACTCCTTTTAGGTTTCCAATTGGCGTCAGTTATCATTAAAAAAGAATGACTGGCGTGCTTTGAAGCCAATCAATGATGATGAAGGGTTCCATTAGCGCAAACTTAACTTAAAAAGTACGCTAACGGAAGCTTAATACATGAGTAAGAAAAAATGGCATTCCCGAGCTTTCGAAGTTAGTTACGGGCTTTCGAAGTTCGATGTTGTACCCTTTAAAAAGTTTTTTTTTTTGAACAATTTAAAAAATGAAAAATGTATGCGTGGCCTGCTTGCCTCTCTTGTTCGATTAGTGTCCTTTTTATGCCCAGCGTACTAGTACTACTGGATAAAATCACTCTCCAACCACGCCTACTTTCGATAGCGTAAATTTCGAAAATGACCTAATACGCTAAGATAAATAGCTAAAATAGTATATATTTTTAGGTATATCCTCTGGGGCCTATATCATTGTTATCCCGTTATGAAAACTACCGCTAAATTTAGTTATTTCGAATTAACATCCCGCCTGTGTAAGTGGTATAGTAAAACAAAGTTAATATACCCTTGTACTAGTACTAGTACTAGTGCGCTGGGTATAAAAATTATAGAAAATAAGTTTGATTAGTTGAATCGACTATTTTATTTTTAAATTTTCACTTACTAAATTTCACATAGTACATACATATAAAAGTTGCTAAATGTCCATAAGTAAACTTTTACTTTAAATATATCCTTTCAAGTAAAAAAGCTACACTTAGAATACATACATAATATATACGTATGTATGTATGTATGTATATAAATCTTAAAGTGTTATATGACGGTTACAAATTTTTTTTTTATAATTTCAAACAGATTTGAAGACATTATTTTGGTAGTTACATACATAATTACAAAAAAGATTGATATACCTATGCAGATATGAAAATATGTGTGTATCTGCAAAACCGGAGGAGATATACATAAATACATACATATTTGGATTTATTTGATATATTGAATTATTTTTTTTTATAATGCTTAACTTGATGGATTCTCTTTGAAAAACTCTATACTTTTTTTCAAATGGTTTGTTTGCAGTACCCCGTTTCTGTAACTCAATGAAATAGTCAACTGAAATAGTCGATAACGACGTCACTCTCATTTTTTTTGTTGCTGTAAAAAATGTTGTCGATTTATTTTCTCACATGATTTTGAGGTGGTGCCAAATTTTTTTTTTTTTTTTTTTTTTTTTTTTTTTTTTTTTTTTTGTTAGTTTTGAATCGAGTTGAGTGTGACGACATTGAAATGGAGAATTTTGTCGATTTTTTACAGAAACAAGGTACAGAACTGTGTTTCTGTAACTCAATTCGATCGATCGTCTAGACTGAAATAGTCGATTTGACGTCATTTTGACGTCACACTCATTTTTTTGTTTCTGTAAAAAAAAATTATTTTGTCGATTTGTTTTCTCACTTGCTTTTGAGGTAGTGACAAATTTATTATTTTTTTCAATTTAGAATAGACTCGAGTGTGACGACATTAAAATCGAGAATTTGGTCGATTTTTTTACAGAAACAAGGTACGGATATAGTTTTCATAGAACTTTAATATTTTTGTAAAGAATAAAATTTCGCTATTTCGGTATGATTCTGCTTTCTCTAAACTAAAGACTAGCCTTAACGCTTAAAAATATATATTTTTTTTTTAAAACCACAGTGGGTCCAGTGAAACCATACAGAGAGTAGAGAATATCTGGTTCGAATGACTCAAAGTAGATCCACGGAACCATACAGACAGTGGTGAATTCCTGGTTTCAGTCTAATGGTGAATTTCAGTTTCAAAAGTGTACAAGGGGGTTCAAGTGGTGAATTCCTAGTTCTAAATCACCAAATGGCTTCACGTAACCATGCATATATGTAGTTACCTTTCTTCACAAAGGCCCCATATGCAAAGGCAAGAAAGTACAGAAGATCCTGAGGACCTCACGGCAGAAATAGATCAGAATGAAGAAAAGTCAATAAAGGAGAAAATCTTATCGGTCTCTGATAAAAAGAAAAATAGTTTTATGTCTCCATAGGGGCCCCATGCGGCACGCCTTAACCATCTTCAATAGAAGAAGGGGAAAACTGTGGTAGAGTTAACTACGGGCCGAGAATATAGAAAAAAACATGGTAGAAAAAAAAGGTGGAAGGGTGTTCGTCGTTTGTTGACTCTTCAATGGACCAGAAACTATGTTGACCAACTTCATAATACAATACCTTTTTCAAAGTGGTAAGCAATTGAGGATGGAATAGGACTGTCAGTTCTGCAAAGATGATATTCCCAAATATACTGCAAAAAGTTAAGCTGTGACTCTTGTACAATGTATGAAACCAGTTCCGAAGATATCCATAATCTACAGATTTAAACCATCTTGCGCATTTAACGGACTTTCTCAAGCGTATAAACCAAAAATCGCCATAACCTCAAAAATTATGCTGAATCATATAATAAATTGGGTGTGGTGAAAAATTAAGGTCTAGACTAATAAAAATACTAGTCAAGTAAATCCTGAGCTAGTTCGCTAGATCGTTCAGTAAAGTCAACTAAATTTTACTGTAGCAATTTTTCAGGTGTCAATTCGTGTAAGCTAGTTCAGATACTCACCCCTAAACTAAATTTTACTTTGGCTGTTATTAAAAAACATAATAAATACCTTCCAATATTCTGTTGTTATTACAAACTCTTGAATTAGTTCCTTTGGTCGAAGTAAAAATCTGCTTAACAGCAGCGGATAAAATCTTGGGAAACTACTGGGTAGCGCTAACCAAAATAAAGGATAAAAAAGTGGACAATTTTGTTGAGCGAGGTTAACTCTCTACCCATTTCATTGAACTAAACAACCCAACTCTACTATTAACTAAACTAAATGTATAAATAATGAACTGAAATATCGAAATAACGAAATTTGTTTCACTACTGCAAATTTAGGTTATCCAGTTGTTAGTGCACAAGCTTTAGAAAATGTTTTTTTTTTTTTGTATGATTATGTGCTGTGTACTGACATAGTGGCGAGTATATGTAATGAAAGTAGTCAATCTGAAAGGGCGTTAAGGTATCTTACTGACTTCGCTTGCCCAAAATCTTTTATTATTTTTACGACATTTGACTTATGGCTATTTGTTTGTGTTTTTTTTTTTGCAAATTAAATTGAAATAATTAGAGTATTAAAAATGTTATTCAAATTTTGTTTTAACTTTGTTTTTGTTTTGTGTTTCATAATTTTGTTGAGTGATTGTTTTTGGTTTTTCTTTATTATTTATTTATATTTTCATATAGTCGCTAGCTTGCCAGAGGCATGAATATGCAAATTTTCCAGATTTGAGTTAATAGGCTCATGTCTCGTTCCACGAAAATCCTGGGTTCCCAAAGTACAAGTAATCCCCGGAAATTTTGCATGGACATTTTAATGAATGTATAGTTCAATATCTGAAAATTGTGCCAGAAAAACGAATGTGTAGCAAAATTGTTACGTATACGCCATGGTGTCTGTAGTTCAGTGCAACAGATTCTTTTTTCTGGCTCAACGAAAATTTAAAAAAATTTAGAAATTAAATTTTTAAACATTTCCACCAGAAACAAGAATGTGTTGCACTGAACCACAGACACCATGGCGTATACGTAACAATTTTGCTACATATTCGTGTTTCTGGCGCAACGAAAATTATAAAAAATTTAGAAATTAAATTTTTAATTTTGTCACATTCATGCTTCTGGCAAGCGAGCGACGATGTGTTCTTATATTTTGTGCTTCTATCTCTCTATTTTTTTTTTCCTTATATACTAATACTTTTTTTTTTAATTTTTATTTAATTATCATTTTCTTCGTTTTTTTTTACGCTCATTTTCCGTCATCGTCATTCCATTATGCATTTAATTTTACGTCATCAACATCATCGATCGGGCATCTGGCGGTGTTTGCATACTTGAATGTTGCATCGAATTTCACGCCTTGGTGGCTCCAGGTATTTTCGATAATACCTTTGACAGATCAACACCAGTGAGTGCATTGATGGATGGTGGTAGTTGTGCTACTAAACGTGTCACATCATTTGTTAGATTATCATTACCACCAATGAGTACGATCTCATCGGTTTTGGCTAGTGGTGCAGCGATTTCGGCAGCAATCTATGAAAAATTATAAAAGTAAAACATTTAGTTAGAAAAAAAGTTTGGACTAAACGGTTGATCTCAAGGGCATTCTCAGCTGTTAACAAAACTTCCCAAAATGGGGGAGGGGGGGTTTATATATTTTCATTCAGTTTCTTTCGGTAAGGTTGAGGTCTTAGCCGGCGGCTTTTATTGGGTGAATGAACCACTTCCATCTAACTTGTGCGATCTATATGGAGAGCCAAGATAAAAAAGAAAAACTAATAACAATAATGATGGAGAGAGCGCTCTGAGAAAGCTCTCAGAGGATGATCTTCTGGCTAGCAACCAGGAGAGCGTCATTGTTAGGGAAGACAGGGGCACCAGCTGCCAACACCGCCTCTTAGAACCGTAAGAACACATCTATGTAAACATTTTGATGACATCCGGCACCTTGCAACAACGCCGTTTGATCCAGAGGTGCCATACGCGGGCTCCGAAGCACATCCATGATACGTCTGTTGACCACCATGTTGCGCACTGTCCGGTGAACTCCGTTTTGCATAACTCAACACCTCGCATTGCTAAAGAGGAACGTCATCTTCCTCGAGAGACAAGGGTCACTCTGGCTCAATTACGTTCTGGATATTGTAGTAGGTTAAACCCCTACTTATCCAAACGGAACCCCGAAGTGCCGAATTAATGTCCGACTACCTATTCACGTGCTCTGCGGATCCCAGTCTTCTAACACTTATCTCCCTTTGGTTCAACCCTGTAGAAACTGCTAGTTTCCTGAGGCTCCCGTTAGAACACCTTGATTACAATTTAGGCTAAGGATAAGTACACGTTGGGCAGGGCTACACTCCGTTACAACAACAACAACAACAGAGGTACCAGCCATAGTAGCCGTGCCCTTCCAGGTCACACAAGAACCAGACAAAATTTAAGCGCACCAGCCATAGGTAGTGCCCAGGTACTCTGGAGAGAGCGAAGTACCAGAGGACTGTATTGAATTTCAGGTATCGAGCCCGTGGAGTCCCGTTCCCGAATCCGATACTCTCGTGCCATTTTTCGTCCCGAAATTCTGAAATTATCATTTAAATCCCGGGCTGTCGGTATCACAAAAAATTCCGAGTACTGCTGAAACACGTCCAAAAATGTTGGTAGAGGTATCAAAAGGCGCGTTTTGACTTCGATTTCAATAATCCGAAGACGGAAATTAAAGTTTTTGTATCAGTGAAAAGTTATTGAAAAAAAATCCCACAATTGGGACCCATGGTGTTTATGTGCAGAATACCTTTCCGAGTTGAAATATCTCTTGATAGAAAAAATATCGAATCCTCCCTTTTTTGGATTTGCATACTGAAGAGAAAACGTGTCTTTTTGATACCTCTTTCGCCCTTTTCGGACAGTATTTGGAAAAGCCTCGAAAAATTGCGGGGGTGTCATCCTAAAATCCCGAAATCACGGGATTGTCAAAAAGCTTCGGGATTCGTTACCTTAGTTGGATTTGGCGAGGTCCACTGATTGATACTGAGGGGATTAATGGAAAGTCATTACTGCAGATTTGGTGTGCCGTTGAGGAACGACTATCCAAGATGGCTGTCGAACGCATCAAACCATAGTCCCTGCTTCCAATTGTGAGGAAATTTGCCACGGCTGTAGGGTATTGACGGGTATTGTGCATGGCCAAGATAAGGAACGTATGCGATGGTGTTTCGCATCACTCGTAGATTTCCAGGAGGCCCTTAGCTCACATTTGGCTGTCCTCCTAAGGCAGAAAGACATTGATATCTGCCTGGAACCTTGGGTATGGCGCTCAAAGGTCAGAGACCTCAATATAGGGAAACATAAAGATGGAACTAAATTACGAACCATGTCAAGATTGACTTAATTATACCCAAACAAATTTTTTCCAAGGCATTTCCTCTCGCCGATCAATTTGTAAATCTAGTTCGACCAGTCTTCGGGTCAATCACAACAGGGAAAGATCAACAGTTTATAAATATCTTTGTTGTTGTTGTTATGACAAAAATACTCTCCGAAGGAGTGATGTCGAAATTGGCAGTCATTAGCCGGATATGAACCCGGTACGCTCCGGTACTTCCTTGCGGTACTGTCCGACTGTCCCGGGAGTGATTTGGTATGACCATTGGAACCTTGTAGGTCATGTCATCCCTCCATCAGTTAGGAAGAAGAAGATGGGTAATGAGAGGTGAGAGTAATCATATCCGTGATCAAGCATCGAGTTAGCACGTCATTACCTATGTGCATATTAGTCGACTCTTACGATTGGTATGCCTACCTCGGGCGTATTCTAAACTCCTAACCCGCAGGGGTATATAAATATCTTCAATTACCTTAGGCAGAGATTCGAGTACAATATTCATAATGGCTGCATCACCATACTGCTTATAGACATGTGCCTTCATGCGCATACGTTCAGCCTCCGCTTTGCCTACCAATTCAATGGCATGAGCTTCAGCTGAACCTATTTTGCGTATTCTTTCAGCTTCTGCGCGTGCCGCTTCAATGGTTTGACACCTTTAAATGGGAGAAAAAAAAAACGAATTACTGAATGAATTAAGAAAAATAAATGAAAAAGTGCGTGCACTTACTGCTTGCCCTGTGCTATAGTTTGGACACGATGTGACTCTGCTTCGGCTGGCAATTTAACAGTGCCCATCAGTTCACGTTCTTTGCGTTGCACTTCTTGTGCTTCGATTTCGATTTGTTTGCGTCGTTCGACTACTTCGATTTGTATTTCTTCGTTACGTATCCGTTGACGTATTTTAGCTGCTTGCAGCTCGTAAGCCAGCTGCGATTCAGCTTTAGCTGTATTTATCTCTTGATCAAAGTTGGCTTTTTGCAACTGATACATACGCGAGTTATCCTCAATTTTCGTATCTGTCGAGTATTTGACATCCATGGCGCTTTTCTCGCATTCAGCTTCACGTATACCGGCATCACGATTAGCCTCGGCCACACCTGCATCGGCATCACGTTTGACGCTCGCCGTTTGCGCTTTGCCCAACGATGCCAAATACTGAACCTCATCGTAGACGTCCTTGATGGTGAATGAGAGTATTTCAATGCCCATACGACCGACATCAGGAGCGGCCACTTCGCGCACTAGCGCTGCGAATTGGTCGCGATCTTTGTAAACCTCTTCGACTGTAAGCGTTCCTGTAATTATTTAAAACGAATATAAAGTTTAGTCAAGAGTTGGAGGATTGTCAAGTTTTAAAGTATATACAAAGTGAAGATAACTACCCACGTTTAATCTATTAAGGCATCAGCGATCTCATACAAAAGATTCGTATTTTCATCAACCATGACCTGATACACTTCTCATTGCGTTGTGGAAAATTTTGGGATTTATGAATAATTATTCCTAAAAAAGTGTTAGCTTTGTTTCTTGAAATCTCCAGCAAAGAACTGTCAGCAGAAGAGAGTCTTGTAAAAAGCTGTCAATATCTCATTTCTGCAAATTTTTCGTCGAACAGGGTTCAGCAGAAACTTGCAGACAAAACAGCTGTTACGTTTCTGTTTGGCTAACAATTTGAATTTACATTTTTTGTTGTTGTTTTGCTATGTCACCGATCAGCTGTTCCTGCTTGCTGGTTTCTGCTGGATGAAAAATCTCCAGCAATAACTTGCAGCGAATTGGCGCTCTCTCTCTCAATTAAATGTCAAAAAGCTGCTGAATTCGCTGCTAATTTTTTCAAAGAACACTTTTTTAGGAATAATTATTCATAATTAGCAGGAAAGAAACAAAGCTGTTGTCAAATTCAAGGTGTCACGTAACTTTTACTATTTTTTTGTGTAATTTTATTTTATTTTTTGTGTAATTTTACTATATTTTTTAAAGTAAATATCTCAGCTGGTTTCGGAGATATCTTCTAAAATGTGAAACGGAAAAACAGAAATTTGGCACAAGACAACGTCTTTCACGTCTGTTAGTTCTCAATAAAAGGTATACAAAAATAAGAAAATCAAATAAATTTTTCGATTTGGAATTCGTCCAAAAATTCGAATTCGGTCAGACACTAGAACGGGTACAAGCCACTCTATTATTTGATAACACTGGTCAACAGTGAAAAATTTTCCAGATTTTCTTTAGTCGTTTTAAGTCAATTTAAGGGTGCTGATTACGAAAAAATCATTTGTTTCTTTCTAACAGCTCTAGTTTTCGAGATATTTACGATTTCAAAAAAAAAAAAAAAATATGGCTCCACCTAATCATGAATATCTCAAGAACAAATGGAGCAATTCCAAAACGATTTGAAAATTTTGAAAGCTAATAAAATTTGCTATAAACAATGCATACAAAACTTTTTCGCTAGGCCTTGTCGGTTCGAAGATAGCTTTATTTGTGAAAATATAAAAAAATTTTTTCCAGATGTTTTTGTTATAGTTTGAAAGTGTTAGTTTTCAACGGACACATATTGAAAGTGTTAGTTTTCGTAAAATTGAAAGTGTTTGTTTTTGTCAGAAACAAGCCGAAAATGTTAGTTATCGTACAGAATTTTTAAAGTGTTAGTGTTCTTAAGAAATTTTGAAAGTGTTAGTTTTCGTCAGACACTATTTAAAAGTGTTAGTTTTCTACAGAAACAAATTGAGAGTGTTAGTTTTCGACAGAAACAAGTCGAAAGTGCTTGTTTTTGTCAAAAGCAAGTTGAAACTGCTAGTTTTCGCGCAGAATTTTAAAAGTGTTAGTTTTGCCAAGAAATTTTGAAAGGTTTAGTTTGAAAGGGTTAGCTTTCTTCAGAAACAAATTGAAAGTCTTAATTTTTGCCAAGAAATTTTGAAACTCTTAATTTTTGTCAGACACAGGTTGAAAGTGTTAGTTTTCGTCAGAAACAAGCCGAAAGTGCCAGTTTTCGTACATAATTTTAAGTAAAGTGTTAGTTTTCGCCAGACACAAATTGAAAGTGTTGGTTTTCGTCAGAAACAATTCGAAAGAGCTTGTTTTTGTCAAAAGCAAGTTGAAACTGCTAGTTTTCGCGCAGAATTTTAAAAGTGTTAGTTTTCCCAAGAAATTTTGAAAGTGTTAGTTTTCCCAAGAAATTTGAAAGAGTTAGCTTTCTTCAGAAACAAATTGAAAGTGTTAGTTTTGCCAAGAAATTTTGAAAGTCTTAATTTTTGTCAGACACAGGTTGAAAGTGTTAGTTTTGGTCAGAAACAAGTCGAAAGTGCTAGTTTTCGTACAGAATTTTAAAAGTAGTTTTCGTACAAAATTTTGGAAAGTAAAATGGGTAGTAAATTGCTTACAACCTATGTGGATACATATGGCGGTCGCCGTGTTGTAGCGGTTAAGTGTTCGGCCTTCTACACCTAGTCGTGGCGGTTCGATGCCCGGCAAAAGTAACATCAAAAGAATTTTTCTAAACGGGGTCGCCACTCGGCAGTAGTTTGGCAAACTCTGCGGGTGTATTTCTGCCATGAGAAGCTTCTCAGCAAAAATGCATTTGCTTTGCAAGTGCCGTTCGGAGTCGGCAAAAAACTGTAGGTCCCGCCAACTTGTAGGAAAACTCAAAAGCAACACACCACAAGTTGGAAAGAGAAGCTCGGCTAAAAATCTCGTTAGAGGTTATGATAACCTGTTGGTATATCGCCGCCATTAGTTTTTTTTTTTTTTTTTCTATGTGGATACATATGGTAGTCGCACTTCCAACATCTTTACCCTGAATATGGTTTTCGTTGATGGACAATTCTTCCCCAAAACTTCCTCAACCTAACTCAATGCAGTTTTGCTGCAAATTTTTTCATCACAAATGTACATAAGTGCAAGTGTTAGCGAGTGGGATGAATGGAAAAGTGTCAAACTAATTTATCTGTCAATTTATAAGTTGATATTGTTTTTCACATGCAATCACAGTTAGAAGTGTGATTTGCTTACAATAACTGCTGTATGATTTGCTCTCAAAAAAGGTGATACAATTAAATAAGTTATTTATGCTAATGCTAATAGCCGATCGTTGTGTTCTTTGTTTTGACATTTTTGGAGGCAACACCGCACAATGCAACATAACAAATGAACTATATCGATTTACGGTTAGCACTGATCAGTGGGAGATGCTAACTGTGTATGTATGTGTGTGAGTAAATCTTTGTAGCCCATATCGAATTGAAGGTTATAAACGTAACGGTTTGTTTTTGTTGCGTTGATATTTTTGGAGCACATAAATGTAAATCTCAATAATGGAAAGTAGTTCTAAACGGTTTTTTTTTAACCAAAACAAACTTCACTTTCATCTTGCAGCTGCATTCGTGTGTGCATATATACTATAAATAGCTGTAGCAACTGTTACTTTTTTCATAGTATATTCTATCTTTCGTGGTGTAAACATCTTTTACATTTGGAGATTTTTTTAGAATAAATTTTGAAAAATTAGATTTTGTAGAAATAATGATTTGGATAAGCCTTTTGGCTATCGTTTTCAGTGAGTCATTTTTATTCGAATTTGCGCAAATATTCTTTAAATAATAAGTGAATTTTTAACAGCTTTGACACGGTCAAATAGTAAAGCCTCGCTGATGAAATGTGATTGTGAACAGGGTGCACCAGGTCCAATGGGGCCACCCGGTCCTAGAGGCGAACCGGGGTTTTCACCAGCGTTTTATCCACATGCACGCGGATATCAGGGACCGCCAGGACTGCCAGGACCTCCCGGACCACCTGGCATATGTGGCTGTCCATTGCCATTCTTAGTAAGTGGTGCTGGTGCTGGAACTGGAGCTGGGGCCGGTGTTAATACTGGTATAGGCGGTAATGCGGTTGCTGGTGTTAATGTTGGTATTGGTGGTAATGCGGGTGCTGGTGTTAATGCCGGTATTGGTGGTAATGCGGGTGCTGGTGAGTATATCTTATAACTTTAAACGAGCTAAAGTTGTATATTTGTATATCCGGTACTATCTCGGGAATCGTTTCACCGACTTGGATGAAAGTTGGCATATATGTCGATAGTATGATTGATTCTTAGACTATACCCTTTGAGGGTTGCGACCTGGGGGTTTACAGGGTTGCCACCTATCTCAATTTTTTTTTCAAATTATGGAGCTAGATATGCCAATATGGGTATCAAATGAAAGGTATTTTAGCCGACATACCAACTATAATATTTTCAAGTAGGGTTGCCACCTTACCACAGTATATTTGTATATCCAGTACTATCTCGAGAACCGCTTGGCCGAGTGGAATGAAATTAAGAATAGAGATAATATGATTGGTTCTTAGACTATCCACTTGGGAGCTGCCACCTCGGAGCTTGCAGAGTTGCCACATATCTCAATTTTTTTTTTCAAATTATGGAGCAAGATATGCCAATATGGGTATCAAATGAAAGGTATTTTAGCCGACATACCAACTAAAATTTTTTCAAGTAGGGTTGCCGCCCAGGGTTACAATTTTACCGTATTGTATTTGTATATTTTGGGGTCATTTTAGGATCATATTTGGATTATTTTGGGATTATTTTGGGATCATTTAGGGGTCACTTTAGGATAATTTTGGGGCTATTTTGAGTTCAATTTTGGATCATTTGTGAACAATTTTGGGGTCATTTTTGGATTATTTTGAGATCATTTTCGTATCATTTTAGGGTCATATTGGGATCATTTTAGGGTTCAATTTTGAATCTTTTTAGGGATTATTTTAGGGCCACTGGCAACATTTTAGGGCCATTGCGATTATTTTAGGGCCATTGGGATTATTTTAGGGTCATTTTGGGATCATTTTGAGATGTTGTTGTTGTTGTTGTTGTTGTTGTTGTTGCGAGGTGTAGCCCTGCCTAAATGTCAGACAGGGTCACCCCGAGTGTATTGCTCTTGGCCGGGTCGATATAAGAAAACGGTCCGGGTCGTTTCGGCACGATGGGTACAGCACAAGTACTGGTACCGTTCTCGTAGAACCGGCAATACATTTTGAGATCGTTTTGGCTAAGTAAAGTTAGCGCTTAATGATAGAACCGAGCGAGCTTGGTGACCCCGGTACTGTACATAAAATAAAATCGTAACTGGTTGGTGTCTGCACATTACAGTTATTCAAGAAACCAGTTTCCACCGATTCCCTTTCGCTCCCTTCGATCCTGTCATTAATGACTTTTCTCTTCCAGGTGGTGGTGCCGCTGCTGGTTTGCGAATTTTTCAAGGTGATGTTCAAGACTTGCAAAGACTAATTTCAGAAAATATTATTTTGTTCGCTGCACCGAATAATGCACAATTGAATACCAATAGATTTATAAGCTCAGCAACGACCACTACCCGCCCAAATTCGAATGGCTTTAACAGCAACTCTCAACGTCCAACGAATGCATTATTTGTCATTGGTGCAAATGGTGAACTAATTCAGGTGAATGGTGTACAAGGTAGCCTAAGCGCCCCACCAACACCCAGCGCAACTTCCTTCTCCTCCTTTAGCACACGTTTCAAACAACAACAACAACCAACAACTGAGGCTATACCCTTTTCATCCAACGCATTTTATCAAGCAATAGCAACACGTCCTAGCAGCCAAGGCACAACGGATTTTGATCAGTATCGTCGTCAAGTTTTGCTCGGTGAGGCTAAGCATAATGAATCATTCCAAACAGCTAGTACTGATGCTGAGACGAGTGCCACAGCACCGGATGGGGATAACGACACGCAAAGCGAGCGATTTCAATTTCAAGAAAATTCCGAATTTAATAAGAACCAAATTACAGACGGCGTGGAAGAGTTCGAGCGAGCGGTTGAAGAACTTCGTAAAAGGTACGCGAAGTTGAACAAAGATAAAAGTTCGTCAGGTCAACAAATGGCAATACTGTTGTAGTTGAAAGCTTGTGAAAATGATCTATATTAGACTGAATGTTTTTAAGCTAAAAGAAAAGATTGAAAGACACAAACCAAATGAATAAAATTAAATCTGGATTTTCTAACTTCAGGACCTTTTTTTAGATCATTTTGGCCCTTTTTTGGGATCATTTCGAGACATTTTCAGGACCATTTCGTATGGTTTTTGGGACCAAAATGATAGTTTTTGGGATCATCGGCACTTCTTTGGGATAATTTTTACACTTTTCGAAACTTTTTTTGGGATAATTTCGGCATTGTTCTAGCGATCATTTCGAGACTTTTTGGGATAATTTTGTTACTTTTCAAAAACATTTCGGTATTGTTTTGGGACTATTTCTGGAGGTCACGAAAAGGTCTCGAAATCATTCCGAAAAAGTCAGAAAAGGTCGATAAAACAATGATCCCGAAAAAAACTACGAAATTATCAGAAAAAGTCTTGAAGTGGTGCCAAATGAATAGTTCCCAACTCTGAATTTGACAAGGATTTTAGGGATTATTTCACTATGGTTTTTGGGACCATTTTCGTACTTTTTGGGATCATTTCGGGACGTTTTGCAAAATTTTTCGGAGCCATTTCGGAACTTTTTTTTAAGGTAATTGCGGGCTTTTTTGGTGTAATTTCTGACATTTTTTAGGATCATTTCGAGCCCCTTTTTGGATAATTTCGGCAACGTTTTGCATAAAATTTGGGATTGGTTTCAGGACCATTTTTATACTTTTTCGGCATCATTTCGGAATAATTTCGAGGATAATTTTGAAACATTTTTCATTATTTCTGGAAAATTTTGTAATTATTTTGCGATAATTTCGGCATTGTTCTGGCGATAATTTCGGGACTCCTTCAGATAATTTTTACGCTTTTTGAAACTTTATTTGGGATCATTTCTGGCTTATTCGAGACTTTTTGGTTAATTTCGAGACTTTTTGGGGTAATTTTGTTACTTTTCAAAAACATTTCGGGATTGTTTTGGGATCAATTCGAGATCATTTTGGGACTATTTCTGGAGGTCACGAAAAAGTCTCGAAATTATTCCGAAAAAGTCAGAAAAGGTCCTTAAAACAATGAACATTTTTGGGATACTTTTTATACTTTTCGAAACTTGTTTTTGGGATCATTCCGGCCTTGTTCTTGCGATGATTTCGAGACTTTTTGGGGAAATTTTGTTAACTTTTAAAAACATTTCGGGATTGTTTTGGGACCAATTCGAGATCATTTTGGGACTATTTCGGGTGGTCACGAAAAAGTGTCGAAATTATCCCGAAAAAGTCAGAAAAGGTCCCTAGAAGAAGTTAAATGAATACCACGAATGTTTAGTTTTTAAAATAATAAAAAATAAAATTTATTTGACATATATAAAAAAAATACAAAATCTAAATAAGATTCTAAAATATATTATGATATACAAACATTTATTTTAAATCTCATTATCAAAAAGTTAACAAAATTGCCAAAGTTTTTTAAAGACACATATCTCTAGAGAAATTTCACTCGGTAATTTACTTAAGTCCGACCGAATAATTTTCTTGGACTTTTAATATTTCGGTAAACATTTTGACGGAGGGTACTTTGCTTAACAGCAAAATTTCCAGGACGTCAAAAAAATTTCCTTGGTAAGTGGAACAGCACCTGCAAACGATTTTCGAAATTCTTCAGCCTGTCGTGCAATTCGTTAGCACTTTCTTGACTCGATCTGATGGCATCTTGAGTCTGCAAAAGTCGATCAAAAAATTAGCTAAATTGCAGAGTTTTTCTAAAAGACTTTAGAAGCCACCTTTGCCACCAAAAGCCGAATGTTAATAAGGAAGCGGTTCTATTGAAAGGGCTACCAAAAGTTCGTTTAGTTGGTCAGAGAACAGAAAAACAAGAAAAAAATCCAAAGCCAAAAAAATTACCGAGGGATTTTTATTGATTTCTAAAGCTCAAGTCAGATTTTCCAGAGGTTAGTTTGTTCAGAGGTCGGTAGTAGTAATTTTTTTTTTCAAATTTTTTCTTAATAACTTATTTTAAACCAATAGTTTGCACTATGGAACATCTTTGTGCATCTTTTTAGAAATCAACCTCTGGATAGAAAACCTAGGGTGACCCGAAAAATCTGAACCTGTGGGATTTTCAAAAACTTAAATTTTGTTGTACAGTGTTATTTGCAAGTATTTTTGGAGTGTTAGAAGCGGGTAACTGTTATTTGCAAAGATGTCTGATATTTTGTGGCGATTTTAAAGAAAAAAAACCATAAATCTGTTGGGTTATGTAGAAGGATTATTTGGTCTTACATAGAATAAGCAGGAAAAAAGCATAATGTAATTGTGTTTTTGCTCAAAAAGTATAATGTTATTTCAATACATATGTGTGCGATATTTACCTGGATACTACAAAATATGTACCGCCAATTATCATTGAGAGCTTGATCATTCCCATAACTAAAAATGTCATTTTCAAATCGTTCACTTTTTGCTTTTTTTAATTTTTGTAGAACTTTGTTTTTTTTTTAAGAAGTTAATTTTTTTTTTTTTTTTGCAACAATTTTTAAACCGCTTTATCGATTATAAAAAATGTATTAACTAGGGTAGTTCCTAAAGAACATACTTCTTTCTTGGAAGTTATGGCTCTTATAAGCTGTACTGATCGTTGTCTAGGCCTGGGTAGTTTATGAACTAATTAGTTCATTAAATTATATTGTGGAAATGATCGAGAGAACTAGTTCCAAATTTCAAATGAACTACTTGAACTATGTAAAATTTAGGTCAAATTTATAGGATTTATTGAGAATGAGAAAATACTGAGAAAGCAAAACGCGTGCTAGAATATTGATACCGAGGCCAAAAGGCATCTATTGATACCTCTCCCAACATTTTTGGGACGTGTTTTAGCATTTGTTTCAGGAAAACAAATACAAATAATTGAACTAAATGAAGTAGAAACGAACTACATGAACTAGTTAATTTTGGTTAATTAATTCAAAATCTTTGGTATCAATGAACTAAAATTCCCAACTCTATCGTTGTCGTTTTCAAGGTCACTGTGACTATCACAATAACAGTCATAGCCACATTTCTGTCAATATTCACATTCTTTGTCACTATTCCGGTCACTTTCACCTTTCCTCTTCAGCTTTTTATATATCTTTTTCTAATACACCATCCTCCGATTTTGTTATACATATATACCCTCAGGCTTTCTCTAGATATCTGGTATAAGAATTTCTAAACTACTTTTTGACAATATCACGCTTAAACTACTCATCGAAAAATAGTATCAAGCTATAAAAAATAGTACTCTAAATATATGTGACCATCCTAATATTCAATTACAGACAAGCATGAAGACACGTATGTAGATATTTTACGTAGGTACAATTTTTCAAAGTTTTTTTCTTGATTAAATGTGTGACGTCATATTGCGGAGGAAGATAATTGAAACAGTTGATAAGCAATCTTAATGATTAACTTAAAAGAAAAATACAACTGCCTTGTGATATATTAACTACAATAAAACATGGCAGAAGTACGCAAGTGCAGCACTTATCAGTAAATATTAATCGATACAGTGAGAAATGGCCACAAAGATCAGATAGTCAACGGTTCTTCAGATATGATAAAAATGATACAGAAAAAATATGTTTAAACCTTGACAAAGCTAAATTTCATTTTCATATTATACTACTTTCCTTTACCGTTTTTTACACTGACTCTTTCGCCGACTTGTGTCTCTCTTCTCTTACCCTCTACTGTTCCTATAACCTTTATTATAAACCAATATTACATTTGAATTACCCGAAGATGGTCCCAAAATAACCCCCACATTAACCCAAAATTATTCTAAAATTTCCTTAAAACTACCCAAAAAGATCCCAAAGTTACCTCAAAATTATCCCAAAGAACTACCCTAAAATGATCCTAAAGTTACCGTAAAATTGCCCCAAAATAATCCTAACATTACGCCAAAACTACCCTAAAATTACCCAACAATGACGTCAAAACTACCCTAAAATGATAAAAAAATTACCCTTAAATTACGCCAAAATGATCCCAAAACTATCCCAACATTACCCCAAAATTACAATAAAATTTCCACAAAATTAGCCCAAACAGATTCCACAAATACCTCAAAAAGATCCCAAAATTACCCCAAAACTATTTAAATTATTCCAAAATGATTCCAACATTACCCCAAAATTACCAAAAAATTATCCTTAAATAATCCTAAAATGATCCCAAATATGGTCCCGAAGTGATCCCAAAACAGCCTCTAAATGATTCCAGAAATGGTCCCGAGATTAGTACGAATACCCAAACCGTCACATAGACAATGTCCGGCATTTTTGAACGAAGTTTATGCTTCTCCGTACTTTTCATAAAAATCGCAAGATTTATAGAATATCTACTAAATTGTAGTTAGAAGTTATCAAGTTTATCAGAAAAGAAATTTCCGTACAATTTTGGAACAGTCTAACAAATACAAAATTATAGACATAATTATAATTAGTTATTAATGACAATTTGCCGGTACGTGTTTTAGGAATCTGGTTTGAAAATAATACGAGTAATTCTATGCGCGTACTTTTGTATACATAATCGTTCTTTATTAAATGTTAGGGTGGTGATGCCACTTTTTGTATTGACGATGTTAATTGGACGATAAAATTTGAAAGCATGCAGAGATTTAATATTTAAATTCACTCAAAAAGTAAGATTGAGTGTTTTTTCAAAGTTTTGGAATGTGGAACCTATGTGGAACCCATGTGGAACGTATGTGGATTGTGGCGAAAAATGTGTTCCACCTCATCAAAAAGCTATCTAGCAACTTTTGCGTTACAATAAACAAGTCTGCGATGTGGAACGTCTGGTGAAAAGTTCAAAAAGATACCTATTTTATAGCGCAATTCAGTAAGCTGTATTTAATAGCGACTTGTCGTGGTCTATTTCAAATTGGATACAATTTGGTATTCAGTAAGGTGCCTCACAGATCAAGTCTCAAAAAAAGAGTCACTAATTTGTGATCGGCTTGTAGCCAGGTGACAAAGGAAATTAATTAAAGAATATTGGGTAAAAAATGGGAAAAATTAAAAAAAGTGAATTTAGGAATTAGAAGTATTTATATAACTATTTAAAAAAAGTTAAATACATTTTTCTAAATTGAATTAAAAATAAAAACTTTCTGTTCGCGGGCCAGAACTTGAACCTGTGACCCCCCGCGTGTGGTATTCACCACACATTAAAATGAAGGAGAGAAAGACTTTGGTGAATTTCTCTTACAGAATACCGAACTCAACTCAAGTAAAAAAAAAAAACAGAATACTGCTATAAATTAAAAAAAAAATGTATAAAAATTTACTGTTTATTTAAAAATTTACTGTCCGCGGGCCGGCACTTGAACATGTGAGCGTTCGCGCGATAGTCCAGACGCTTAACGCCTGGGCACGAATGCCAAATGCGTTACTAAAAGTTAAGGAAATTTGTGTATTCACCACACTTTAAAAAGAGGGAGAGAAAGACTTTGGTGAATTCTTGTGACTTTCTCTTACAGAATACCGAATTCATCTCAAGTCACAAAAATTGTATCTAATGAAATATCAAACATTTTGTGACTTGATATGAGACAGAATTACAGAATACTTGTATTAATTACATCTTTTTAAGCGTCAGGTAGAAATTTCTGTATTGTTTAACGAACTCATTTTACTTCTTAGTATATTCAGAACGATGTTTTTTATAACAGACATATTTTTGGATAAGCTTGTTTCAAAAAAATTCTTTATAGTTTACCCTAATAAATGCGATATGTAGACCGAATATGGAAGTCACAGTGATATTTAAGATATTCCAGTTTGATAATTTTTATTTGCGCATTAGAATAAAAGTCGTATTAAAGCGTCGCTGATTTGTAATATTTTTATTTCATATAATTTGAACCGGCAGACGTTGTCCTGCCATAAATTTATTTGCCTGCATGTATCCATAACCCTATCCCTTACACTAACCCTCTTTCAACCCCAACCAAAGATCGTGATGGTTAATCCCGATGTAAATACAACCTTCTTTATACATATTTACATCAGGAATTACCATCACTTTCTCAAAGTCAAAATGAAAAAACTGATAGGTACTGTCCTTCATGTCTAGCATTGTTTTAATTAAAAAAAGGTTGTCGGTGTCTATTTATGGCCGTGTTATGATATTTTAAAATTTGAATGAAAAAAATCAGGGCAGTGGATAGGCTATTTAGTTTTTACAAAATTTCGAGTTAGAGTTTTATATATATAGTATATAGATGTTAACAAATACATAGAACTCATATGGATGTGAAATACAAGATAGGGAACCTCTGTGATGATTCAAAAACTTGCAAATTGCTGTCAGCGTGCCCTGCATAAATGATAATACAGAACTAATTCTAGTAGTGCATCGTGAAGTCATAATAATAAATGAAGGTTACATTTGAATAAATTCAGTGTGAAATACTTCAAAAAATAATACTTGCTTAGTTGACTTCTATTATTTTTGCTATTAATACCCTGCAGCGGGTTAGTGGACAACTGTTGCTTAGTTTACTAGTTACGGTACTAGGTGTGCAAGTTTAGTTTAGTTAGTTAAACGACCTATTTCAGAATTTTTTTTCAAAAATATGTATTGATTGGACCTTGAAGTAGGGGACAATTATATTATTACTAGTTGACCCGGCAGTCGTTGTCCTGCCACAAATTTATTTCCCTGCATGTTTCTCTAACCCGATTCATATATCTATCTCAATCCCTAACCCTATCTCTATCCCCATTCCTATCCCTATCCCTACCATCAGGTTCTAAAAGGCAATATGAAAAAACTGATGGGTGCTTTAGTTCATGTCTAGCAGGGCCAGTGGATCGGCTGTTTGGCTCTTACAAAATTTCGAGCTAGAATTTTATATATATAGTATGGATATCGATATAGATACATATATAGATGGTGCTATGCGTGAAAAGTAGCACAAGCTAGGTACTAATAGTGCTACAGAAAGCGTATTTGCACAAAATATCAGTTCCTTTCCAAAAAAAAATGTAGTTACTAGTAGCTTCCAGTAGCTTCTGCTGGGTTTACTTATGTGAACATATGTACATACAAGTATATATTCATACACCGGGGTTAACTAAAAGTGACACTAAGCGGCACTAGGTGTAAGAATATGTCAAATTGATGACAGTAAATTTGTTTACCAAATTATAAGCTTTTCTTTTATTGATTATTGTTTTGTTAGAAATATTTTTAGGCATTCGTCATACACTCAAGTTCATCTAAACAGGTTTAACGTTTCGTGTTATTAAAATATTTTCCCTATCAATAAATTTTTTGTTTATTCTTTTAGAATGAATTTGAGTACCACTTTCTGTCATATTTTCCCTATCAATAACTTTTTTGTTTTTTCTTTTAGAATGAATTTGAGTACCACTTTCTGTCATAAAATATGAGAGGAGAACAAAGAGTCAAAATTAAACTTGTATACGATAAGTTCAAGATGGTCCCTATCTATAATCCTATTCCTATCCCTTTCCCTATCCCTTTCCCTATCCCTATCCCTATCCCTATCCCTATCCCTATCCCTATCCCTATCCCTATCCCTATCCCTATCCCTATCCCTATCCCTATCCCTATCCCTATCCCTATCTCTATCCCTATCCCTATCCCTATCCCTATCCCTATCCCTATCTCTATCTCTATCTCTATCTCTATGTCTATCTCTATCCCTATCTCTATCTCTATCTCTATCTCTATCTCTATCTCTATCTCTATCTCTATCTCTATCTCTATCTCTATCTCTATTTCTATCTCTATCTCTATCTCTATCTCTATCTCCATCTCTATCTCTATCTCTATCTCTATCTCTATCTCTATCTCTATCTCTCTCTCTATCTCTATCTCTATCTCTATCTCTATCTCTATCTCTATCTCTATCTCTATCTCTATCTCTATCTCTATCTCTATCTCTATCTCTATCTCTATCTCTATCTCTATCTCTATCTCTATCTCTATCTCTATCTCTATCTCTATCTCTATCTCTATCTCTATCTCTATCTCTATCTCTATCTCTATCTCTATATCTATCTCTATCCATATCGCTATCTCTATCTCTATCCATATCGCTATCGCTATCACTCTCCCTATCACTTACGCTATCTCTATCTCTATCCATATCGCTATCGCTATTACTCTCCCTATCACTTACACTATCACTATCCCTCCATCGCTCCCAATTGTGAGCCAAAAGTCGAGAAAAATTGATAAAAACTCTCAAATTTGGATTTTTCTCGACTTTTATCCCCGATTAACTTTTTTTTAGCGCAAATGAGATCGATGAAGACTTTTGTAGTTTTCTTCCTGGCGGTGTACCTAAGCTCCTGGCAAAAAACTGGCTCTGTGGGAATTTTTGTTAAGTATGTCAGACAAACTAAATTTGCTGGACTAGTATTTTTTGATTTATGCATGGAGAAAAGGTGGCTCTAGCTCGAGAACTATAGGCTTTACAAAAATTACTTTTTTCTTTGTAGATGGGGAACTTCGTGACAAATAAACGGTAAACGAAAATTGTACAATCGCGTTATCTCAGAACTGGTTACTCTGGTATTTGTGGCGAGTTTTCAAGTCTACAGCATGATCTCAGCTAATTTTCGAAAAACTTATCGTTTTCGAGAAAAGTCCAAAAATCATAAAATTTTGACCTTTGACCTCGAATAACTTTTTTAACACACATGGGATGGATGGGGACTTTTGGAGTTTTCTTTCTGACGGCGAACCTCTAGTTCTCTACCGAAATTCACCTCTGTGGAAATACAAAGCTAATGAAACATAAAGCGAAGCATCTGTCAAAGTTTCTCTCTCCGCTAACGAAGATGATGATGTATAGCTCTCATCATTAGGGTGGGTCGATTTGTATGGACGCCAGTTAACCCATAGCGTGCCATCGATTTTTCGTTAGGTTTCGGACTCAGGAAAAGACTCAGGAAAAAAAAGTTCCACGACGCATACCCAAAAAAATAACTTTCGAGCCTGCGAAATTTAACTTTTTTGATTTATTTTTTCGACTTTGATTTTTAAAGTTTTTTTCATGACAAATTTCATTTAATTCTAAAATTATTTTCATTTATACTCTATCCGACTCAAAAATGTGCGCTAAAAACGTTGGCGATAACAGTTTTTGAAAAAAAAAAAAAAAAAAAAAATTATTTCTTCGGTTTTGGGGAGTGTTTTGGTCAAAAAATTTACCCTTTCTTCATTTTTTAAGGGCTTTTTCAAAAAATTTTAAATTTTATGGAACACAGTTTTTTTGTAAAAAAAAGTTTAAAAATTGTTGCAAAAAACTGTTACACCACACAGCTACATCTGTAAATGTGTAGGTGGATATTCACAAAGCTAGTCTTTATTTAAAAGCGCCAGCACAGATACGCAATATTTAGCTAATTTAATGTTGATAATTTCATATCATCATCACATTCTTGTTTCAAATTATTCATTTTCATATTTCGTTATCGTATTTACTGTTTAATATTTCGATAAAAAATATATTCAAATAAAATATTCGTTGAATTTAATAATTATAATCACGTTCGTAAATAGCGTCGTATTAGAACTGTATAAAGAACGCGACAATATCGTAGGTACGTCTTTCGCTGCTTAAAGCTTTCGAGAAACTGAAAACAGCGCGCAAAATGTGAGCAACATTTTGTTTGTTTGTGGTTGCTATCAATCGGTGTTATTGTTATTGTTGCTAACGCAATTTATTTTGTTTACTTACATACCCGCACATATATTTTATGATGAAGATACCGAAGTATAAATAAATGTCTCTAATAGGACTGCATTGATGACAGGGTTGCCAAATCTCATAAAACGATTTAAAGTTAGTAAAATAAAGATTTTGTCTGACAACACGGCGAGAACGCTCAAGCAATTTCTTCGCCAATATTTGTAGATAACTCAACGTTCTACAAAATACTACCTAACTAAATTTTTCATTATTTTGGGTCACTAGCACATCACTAGCACATCACATGATTCAACGACAAACAAAATCACCACTTGATAAAATTTATATCGGTAAAACTTAGTCATAATTTTTTTGTGTTCTGGCAACTCTTATTTTAAAATGAAATGCCGAACCAGCAAATGTTGCGCAATAAATAAACGAATGTACTTATTTATATCCATGTATAAATATGCACATATGTATGTATATCTATTCTGGAAATATGTTGCTAAACATTAAATAAGGGAGGTGTGTCGCAACATGCTGCTAATCGTAAACAAACGAAATGCTGACAAGACAACACACAAATGTATGTATTTTATTTATGGATGTACAATAGGGTGTATCGACAAAAAAAGTTTTTCCAGTCCACCCCTAGGATTAAAGATATTTTGAAGGTGATCCCAAAAAATTTTTTTTTTGTTTTTGTCACGCCCCTCCGATGGGCTATTTACTTTTTTTGACACTACATCGCCATTTTAAGTCCCATTTTAATGAGCCATACACCGTTGTTCATGGCTTTGAAGCCGCCACAATTCTTACCTTAATCATTTTTTACTCTGAGTTCAAATTCAAGTAGTGACTGTCGGTATTTCGTTTCACATCATCACATCACATCATATGATGTGAAACGAAATACCGACAGTCACTACTAGAATTTGAACTCGGAGTAAAAAATGATTAAGGTAAAAATTGTGAAGGCTTCCAAGCCATGAACAACGGTGTACGGCTCATTAAAATCGGACTTAAAATGGCGACGTAGTGTCAAAAAAAGTAAATAGCCCATCGGGGGGGCGTGGCAAAAAAAAAATTTTTTTGCGATCGCCTTCAAAATATCTTTAATCCTAGGGGTGGACTGGAAAAACTTTTTTTTTTGTATGGGGACCGATCCGGGCTAATGTACAAGTAGAGCTCATGTAATCAGTGCCGTAGACCGGATTAAGGAGGGGGAGGGGCGGAGGGGTTAAGCAGCTCAGTTTAAAGTGTATTACACACTTTCCCACACAGCCAAATTTTGGTAGAGAGCTGGGGTACGCCGTCAGAAAGAAAACTACAAGTGTCCCCATCGATTCCATGTGTTCGGGGTCGAAGGTCATAGTACCCAAAAATTTGGATTTGCCGCCGAATAGCTTTAGCACAAATACAATCGATGGGGACTTTTGCAGTTTTCTTCCTGGGGGTTAACCCAAGCTCCTGACAAAAAATGGCCCCATGGGGATTTGTGTTATGCAAGATAAACGAAATTTACCGGACTAGCATTTTTCGATCTTAAGCATGGAGAAAAGGTGTGTCTAGCTCGAGAACTATAGGCTTCATCCAACTATTTTCACTGTCGAACTTTGAAAATTGTGTGGACTTTCGACCAGTCGAATAATTTTTATCAAATCATCATAATGCAAGCATCGGCGCCCCATAGATCTTAAGATCAGTCAAACAAGTTGGATTCATCACACAGACACGTTGCGCTCTTTGTTTACCAAATGATTTAGTCGTCGCTGGGCAAGGGGGCGAAACCACATCGCGTGGGGGTGTCGTTTGTTTGGTCAGCGAATGTTAAAAATATAGTTCAGACGATCACAGCGCGTGTATAAGCTTTCTCACTTATACACATGCATTTACAAATCTGCCGACCCATGTCCTAATGCTACAAACAATAGCAACTATGATGGTTGCAATTTCGATCTTGTTGAAGGATCTTGTCAAACCGCTTTGTATTGTTGCTTAGAAATTTTTCATCACCTTTAATGGTCATCGAACCCAGGGAGATTTAGGAATTATCGATGGGGAACTTCGTGAAAAGTAAACGGTTAAAAAACTAAACTTTAAAATTTTTTAGAAATGTTTTAACAGTTTTTTTAAAATAAATTAAATTTTTTGCCCGTTGGCGGGAATTCGAACCAAGACTCCCCGCATCATGCCCGTCTGCTCTACCACTGAGCTACATCGCACACATAAATGTTGTTGGCAAAATTCAATCTTGAATAAGCTTTCAAAAATAAATTTGCATTTTAAGCCAAAAAGTTTCAGTTTTAGATCGAAAAGTTTAAATTTTCAAACCAAAAAGTTTTAATTTTAAACCGAAAAGTTTTAAGAATAAAATAAAATTAAAAAAAAAAATGTGGCATTTGGCAGGATTCGAACGAAAACGCTCACGCAGGTACAGCCCACTGCTCTACCGCTGAGCTATGATGCACATGAAGTTTTTGTGGCCAAAATTCAATTACATTCAAACAAACCAAACAAAAAAAAATTAGATTGCTTTTTTATTTAGATCTTAAATCGAAACAAAAAAAAAAATTGAAAATCTTTGTAGGTATTTGGACGATTTGAAATATTGTACAAAGAAGTTTGAAAAATTGATTAAACTTTATACGGGTTTAAAATTTAGGTTCGCTTTTTAGCCGTGAACGTATACATAAGTTTTCGAGAAAAATCCTCAAAAGTCGATACCTGGTATATATTTTCAAATTTTATAATCGCGATATCTTAGAACAGGTAACTCTTAGTGAAAAATTGCTAGGGCCATAGTTGTATTTTTAGGTCTATAACTTGGTCTCAGGTAAGTTTTCGAAAAAACTTACCGTTTTCGCGGAAAATCCAAAAAAACTAAAATTTTGACATTTGACCCGAACAACTTTACTACTCGACAAAAAAATTACCATAAACAAGATAACATTGACGTAATGATGTAAAATTTTCGCCTGATTCTGCATATCACATTTTTTTTCCTGTGGCAGATCTAGTTTCTGAGATATCGGTGAAAATATGAAAAAAAACCAATTTTGCTAAACATTGCTTTATACAAATGCGGCGAAAAATTATATTTCTCATTCTATCGATTTAACCTTTGGATTATATGTTATCCTAATTCCCATCAACATGTTTTACCTTGATCTCTATAAGTATCTTGAGGAGTTTGGACACTATACCAAAAAAAGTTAAAAAAAATTAAAAAAAAAAAATCAAAACTTTTTACAAAATTTCAGATTTAACTACCTTAAAGTCAGAAAAAATATAGGGACGAAAAAAGTACAAAATTGTGTTGTGTCCTTGACTTTATAAGCCCTGTTATATTGAGCGACCTCAATCAAATTTTTTTCCCTTTTTAGTCAACAAAATTTCCAAAATTTCCATAACCTCAAAGTTTGATACCTGATTTCCATGTAGAATTTTCTACTGATTTCGAATATGTAATCATTTTATTTAAAAGTAGAATAGTTTTCGAGATATTTTGAAATTTCAGTTTTTGAGTTAAATTTAAATTATGTAAATTCAAAATTTTTTAAAAGTTGATAGTTTTCACCGTTTTGTCTCGAAGAAGGGACCAAAAAAAATCGGCGATGATAGCTTAAGTCCAATGTTCCTGGTATAGCAGTTGGTCGAAAAAAAAAAAATAAAAACTTCATGAAAAAAAAAAAAAATAAATTGTAATAACTCAATCTTAACGTCGATTTAAATTTGATTTGCTTTGGTGGAAAGGGTATTTCATCTTCTCAAAACGAAATCAAATATCGATAGTCGCGGAGATATGGACAAATCAATAATCATATTTTTTTTTCATATCTCCAAAACTGAAATTTTAAGAAATCTCGAAAACTGTTCTACTTTTCTAACTCAAGCCTTAATTCTTGTTGGGTGTATATGTATTGTTGCTAAGCTGTCATTAAACTGTTTTAGTTGGGATTATTATTCAAATGGATGCCTAATTTTAGATACTTTATATGCAAATATATAAATTTTAGACCACAGCCACTTTATATGTCTATCATATAAAAGTTATTGCATTAGGAATTTGGGAATGTGTGTATGTGCCGTCAAGTGCTCTTAAAAGGATGCTACTATGCTTTAAGAAAAAAAAAAAACGCATTCAAACGCCAGCCTGTGCAAATGTATGTGATTGCGTTTGGGTAGCTTAGTTTTTTGTTCACCGCAAATAACTTCACATATTACGACCCTTTCCGTCACACAGCTACAATTTTTTCAGGCTCTCCAAATTGAAAGCTTATGAACAGATGCGGATTATGCTCGTTTCATTGTTGTTGTTGTGTCAAAATAGGTAGTCTTATTTGTGGTGTACCCTTTGCCAGTAGTTAATGGTGAGCAATAAAATTGCGGTTTAGCCTAGGTTTTCTCTTTGCATGCTCAACATATTTTGTTGATAAACCAAAGTCAAAGTAACGCAGAAAAAATATTCACTTTTGTGTTTTGAAGGGATATTTGAGGATGTATGTGTGTACGAGAAATATGTCTTTAAGGTTGCTCATACGCCGTGTATACCAGCGTGCAGTGCGAAATACTTATGTATGTATGGGGTAAAATTCCTCAAGTGGACCACCTGAAAACTCGATTTGAATGAAATTTGGTGAAAGGGATCTGCTATATAAGAAAAAAAATATCACCAAAGGTCGCGTATAAATCTTGGCTGGTTAGCGAGATATGCGGGTTGGAATTGGGATTTGTTTTGTGTCAGCCTTTTTTTTTTAAATTAGAAGTCATGAATTTGACGTGCTAAGAACGAACATGGAAACCGTTTTTTTTAAATATTTTTTCCGTTATTTTCGAATATAAATTAAGAAATTATTGAAAAATTTTAGTAAAAATTTTCTAAAAACAAAATTTTTGTAAAAATTTTCTAAAAACAAAATTTTAGTAAAAATTTTAGAAGAACAACATTTTAGTAAAAATTTTATAAAAAAAAATTTATACATTTTTTTCAAATTTGAACATTTTTATATTTGTTTTAACTTAATTTATAATTTTAATTTAAATTTTTGTAATGGACTTCGAAAATTTCTTTTGTGAATTTTTGTCTTGAACAAAAAAAAGCATATGAAATTCTCTATAAAATGCAATTAATTTACGGATTTTTTTTATTTCCGATTTGTTATGGTGTTCGATTTCCTTGTTAAAAATTTACAGCTAAAATTCACCCATTAAACATCATTTCATGATGAAAAATAAAAACTGATTCCATTTTTAGGTGTGCTTTTTTAAGATAACAATTCATTAAAGAAATTTTTAAAGTCCATTACAAAAAAGGAATCATTTTAAAAATATTAAAAATGTCCAAATTTTAAAAAAATTTATAAATTTTTTTTTTATAAAATTTTTACAAATTTTTTTTATAAAATTTCTTTAAAATTTATATTCGGAAATAACGCAAAAAATACTTTACTTCATACCACGTCAATTACATGACTTATAATTTAAAGAAAAAATGCTTACACAAAAAAAAATTGCGAATTCAAACTCGTATATCTCCTTAACCATCCAAGATTTCGAGCTCCATCACAAAAAAGTTATAATTTTAAAGGAAAAAGATCCAGACTTAAATTAGAATAAAAAAATCTTAAAAATGTCCAAATTTGAAGAAAAAAAAATTATAAATTTTCTTTTAATAAAATTAAAAAATTTTTTTTTTTTCTAAAATTTTTACTAAAATTTCTTCAAAATTTATATACGGAAAGAACGTAAAAAATACTTTAGAAAACGGTTTCCATGCTCCACCTTAGCACGTAATTACATGACTGCTAATTTAAAGAAAAAAGGTTTACACAAAAAAAAATTGCGAATCCACACCCGTATATCTCGGTAACCATCCAAGATTTCGAGGTCCGTTACAAAAAAAGGTATAATTTTAAAGAAAAAGACCAAGCCTTAAATTAAAATAAAAAAATATTAAAAATGTCCAATTTTGAAAAAAATTTTAAAACTTTTTTATTTTATAAAATTTTTACAAAAATCTTTTTTTTATAAAATTTTTACTAATTTCTTTTTTTTTTTTATAAAATTTTTACTAAAATTTGAAAAAAAAATTTTTATTTATATTCGAAAAAAAAACGGAAAAAATACTTAAGAAAATGGTTTCCATGTTCCTTCTTAGCACGTCAAATTCATTATTTATAATTTAAAGAAAAAATCCAATATTTATACGCGACTCTTGGTGATATTTTTTTCCTTACATAGCAGATCACTTTCACCAAATTTCATTCAAATTTTTAGGTGGTCCGGTTGACGAATTTAGTCCCGTATGTGAGTGATTCAAATAAAAAATATATTTCTCATTCCCGTAAAAAAAGTTATGGGAACAAAGTTTATTTTTCAAAGTGAATTTTCCAATAATTTTTCAACTTTCTTAAACTAAATATGAAGTGCAATGGAAAAACGAGGAAGTTGAAGAAATTCGTATACCTATACTGCCATCCACTGTGTGTTTAAATATGGATGTATGTATGTATGTACTATACGGCTTTGAAGTTTTACCCATGGCCCTACAACAAAGTATTTTAGGCGTGTATTTCCGCCTAACGATTGCGGCATTTCAATCGATAAAATTTCAAAGAAATCTTTATAAGTATATTTTTATGTACAAGCCGACTAGCACCCATTTGTGTTGAAGGTGACATTACGGAATTAAAAATGTATTACCAATATTATTAGTTTGTTTACTTATCAAAGTGGCACAGAACTTGACATTGAAACTTTCTTTCGTTTGGTTTTCCGTTTACCGTTATTGGTTTGAAGTATATTTAAGCTTTGAATGAATAGTAGAAGCTTTTCTTTTAGATTACTAGCTAACGCTGCATGTATTCCTTTCCCTATCCCTATGGGTGGCATCATTGGTAAATCGAATAAAAGATTGTCGTATGTTATTTGGGTTCAGTTTTGGGCCATGTTGAGGCAATTTTAGGGTCATTTCGGGGTCATTTTGGAATCATTTTGGGATTGTTTTTGGGTCGTTTTGGGATCTTTTCAGGGTCGTTTTGGGAGCATTTTGGAATGCTTGACCGATTTCGATGAAATTTGGCATAGAGATACCATCTTGATTTTAATAGTACATTTACACCGCACCAAATTAGGCAAATTTGGCGCCTTTTTCCATACAAATCTCATTTTCCAAATTTGGAATTCTATTACATTTGATGTCATTTGCCGAACAATACAATCAAAATAGCAACCCTGTCTATGTTCCATATTAAGAATTGCCCAGCAAGAACCTTAAAGGGTAATTAACGTGTGATAACTTTTGCATTATGAACAGCTGTAAATTACATTTTCAACTAGTTTTTTTTTTTTAAGAAAATGGACCAATTCTACCAAGAAAGGACAGAAGCCTTCTTGAGACTCTTCATTTATTTTTACTCTACAGGGGTTTAAAACATGACAGTGGTGCATTTTCTTTCGGTGGCTTTGTGTTCTGGTAGAAAATTCTTGCGGGGAAGATGAAGCCAAATATAAATTTGTCAGTGTAAACAGGTTCGAAATGACTCATTCAAATTCGCCAAATTTGGTGCAGTATAAATGTATTATTAGACTGTCTAATTGGGTGTTGCCACTTAGGGCGGTTTACAGTTCAAGGTATGCCAATATGGGTATCAAATCAAAGGCACTTTCAGCCGCATACCAATCATGATTTCTTAAAAATGTGTGGGATAGTAGATACACTTCATTCTAAAGCTACATTTACACTGCACCAAATGCGTCACTTTTGGCCAAGTTTTTTCCAGACCGTTCATTCGCAGATTGAATTAGATAACCAAATTAGGTCAAATTAAATTAAATTCGTCTAATTTGGCAAACAAATTCATTCTGCGGACAAACATTCTCGAAATAACTACGCCAAATGCGACGCATTTGGTGCTGTGTAAATGTATCATAAGATTTTCTACTTGGATTCGCCACTTTAGTCGGTTTTTAAAGTTGCTACCTATTAGATATTTTTAAGTTTATGTTGGCAAGTAAGAATATTGGAAAAAATCGAAAACACCGAGCAAGCTCGGTCACCCAGGTACTAACGTTTAAAGGTCTTGTGACTTGGTACGGAAATATAGAACCTAAAAGAAAAAGTCAGCGCAATCGACCAAATATTAAAAGAAATATAAGTCAACAAAAATTAAACTTTATAAATGCTACTTTGAATAGACAAAAAGTGTGTGTGCTGCAGCGAGCTACACCTTCTAGCTGTCAAAAAATGAAAGTTTGGAATATTTTCTATCGATTACTGAAAAAATAGTTTGCCCATATTTGCCCCCTTTACGTAATTTGAGCAAAAATTTAGTAATACAAGGCAGAAACTAAGAAATAGAAGCAGTATCCCCTTGTGCCCAATAAATATACGTTTACATAGTTATAAACACTTACCGAGTATTGCACGCAAATGTCCCTCCAGAGTTTGCAAAATCGTTTGTTTTATCTCCTTAACGCTCTTGCCCAGAAATTGTTCGCTAGCGGTGCCCAATAATTCGTCAGCCTGATGATGAAAATAATAGACGTTCATCATCTGCTCATTTGGGGCAGAATGTTGTTGATGAAGTTGTAATTGTTGTTTCAGTTGTTGTTGTTGAATTTGAAGGGAGATGAATGAATGAGGGTGTCGATTGATTGGTTGTTTAATTTTTTGGTTTTATTTTTCGATTGATTGTTAATTTTTTTTTGGTTTTTATTGGTTGTGATAGATGATGGTGGTGTGTTTTCAGATGATTGATTGTATAGGTTTTTTTTTGTAATTTTGTTGTTTTTTTGGTAATAGCAAAAGAGAGAGAAGAAAAAGAAAAACAAACATTTAAAAGCTGAACAATTCTAATTTAATTTAAAGTAAAACAACAAGTCACTAACACGACAATGAATTTAATACATATAATAAGGGGCTAATTATGTAAAACGCGACGAGACGCACGGAGTGACTTTTTCTTTTGTGCAACATAATTTATAGACTGATGATAATTTTTTCTTTACATATGTAGTTATGAATGTAAGCATTTTACATAATTAGCCCTTAAGTTCAATTAGTTACACTTTTGAATGTTGAATTTTTAAAACGAATAACTTATAACGTGTCCTAACTGTCATTTTTAGTGCAACCATTAGAAATCCAATTTTGCAGAGGAATTTTTTGTAGATTACAAATTTAAAAGAGTTCCAGGCTAAAGGCCCGATTTTAAAAATTTGGTTGGTTACACTAAAATTGGGGTTAGCAGATATGCTTACGAGTTGAGAATTTTTGAAACATAATGAAATATTCGACCAGAAATGAGACTTTTGAAATAAATGAACACAAATGAAATGTTTGGCAACACTCTGTAGATGACGAGATATAATGAACACAATAAATACCATAATACAGTTCAACAATTAGAGTTCTTAAAAATGAAGTACATTAACAAAACTGACAAACAAAGTACGTTAGAGTGGCTTTTGGAAAAGGGGTTTTCGAGAACCAAAGGATTTCGGTTTCACCTTCGGTAGCCCGCCACACAAGCATATATCGATTTTATCAGTAGTTTTGCATACATATTCGATGCTGCTTTTTTCCTCACCTTACTACACTTTTGGATTTAAGCAGCTTTTATTTTTTATACAACTTAAAAGCCACTCTAATGTAACAAATCATGATATGATTAAATTTACAAAGTTATGATGTTTCCCAATTCATTTCAATGATACTTGCTGATCAACACTATGAAAGTGAAGATTTTCACGGGGTGCAATAAAGCCATGTGGCCTTATATCTCAATATGATCGCTTGCTTTATTGCACCCCGCCGAAATATTTACAGATGTTTTATGAGTGACTAAGTAATGGCCTACTCGGAAACCCACCAAAAATAGACTTATTCAGAAAATTTGAATGACAACCAACAATTTTTTGGTTTACTTCTGACTGGGCAAAATAGGCCCTTTGTCGAAATAACTTGATTATATTCGGGTTCATGCACGGATAATTTTAAGCAACTTTGCTGAAGGAACTTTAGGTCTAAAATCGGGTTGAAAAAAACCTCTTTTCATTATGAAACTTTACCGTGAATTCCGGGGGACCAAGCTGATTTAGACACCATTTTGATCCCTAGAACATTTTCCGCAATGGCGTTTTTCGGAATTTTTCCCCTCCTACTCTCTATACATACTCTATCTAATGTAGGTGCCTTTGTGGGATCTACGGGGTCATGTCAAGATCACTTCTTAAGATTATATGTCACATCGCTACAGGGTTGATCATCAAATCAAGGCCGATCATCAAATCACCTTGTTAAATCATATGATTTCAAAGTTTATCTGATTCGAAAATTATATATACTTCTAAATATTGCATATTTGTTATAGGGCTTAAATTATAGTAGAAAAATTAGATCAAGTTGTGTCGCAAGATTGAACGTCACATCATAGCAAAGCTGATTATAAAATCACCTTGTTAAATCACATCATATCAAAGTTTATCCTTTTCGAAATTGCTATGTACTTCAGAATGTAAGTCAGATCAAGTTGTATCTTAAGATTTTATGTCACATTATTTCAAGGCTGATCATCAAATCACCTCATAAAATCACATCGTATCAAAGTTTATCATAAAATCAAAATTATTCCGAAATTACAGCGAAAATGTCCCGAAACGATACCATCCACTAACAATCTCGAAAGCATATTTAAATGATTCCGCAATGGTTCCGAAATTCTTCCTAAATAAGTCTATGGTCATAGTCATTTTGTCGAATCTAGTAATGTAGTTATTAGAGTGATTGAAAAAATCGGATAGTGGATTTCTAAACACTTTACGGAATTTCGGGAAGGCCCTTGTAATTTTAATTGCTTCATTTAGTCCTGGAACAAAATTTCATATGCTCTAAGCTCTGCATGGAAAATAGGTGTACGTTAAATATGTATTTGAAATGATCATGAAATTAGTAAGAAAACACATAAATACACAATAGTTAAATAAATTAAAAATAATAACAAAAAAATTTATAAAGGAAAATAACATACCTTAATATCATTAGATGTCATAAATGTTTATTTTGAAATCAAAACTCTCCGACAGTCATTCAACGGATAATGAAAATTCATAAAAAATAAAAATAAATTAGAATATGTAAGAGCTTATTTCTGGTAATATAAAATAAAAAAAAAATAAAAAATTAGCTTAGACAGCGATTTTTGGCTTAAACATAAAACAATTAGTTAAAAAAAGTAGATAATAGAAACAATACAAATTTCAATATCAGACCTAGAGGTGCTAATGATAAATTAAATATTGTACAGTAGCAGACCACAGTTTTTTTTTTTTTTTTTTTTTTTTTTTTTTTTTTTCTAACTACTGAAGAAAATGGGTTTTATGATTTAATTTTGCACTGAATGTGAATGAAAAACAGGGTTATTAATTTATTTTAACATTAACTACATAGTACTAATAGTACTAAACATAAAAAAGTACTAAACTCTGACTTACTTTGTAGTTTCTATTTTTTCTAGACTTTTTACGCTACAAATATTTTTTTTTAATATTTAATTATTTTTCATTGTTGTACAATATAACAGAAGAGAAACGTTGCTAATTAAGAATATTACAACAAATAAATAGTTACAGGAAAAAGTTTAAATATATGTTAGTATGAGAGAACCCATAGGCATATTTTTTTTTTTTTTTTTTTTTTTTTTTTTTTTTTTTGTTAAGAACTTCCTTTTTCAGGCCCAGCTTTTTTACCTTCGAAAATTCCGAAAAGTGCGACCTTTTGGGAGGTGAGGGCGGTTAAACATGTCAATTAAGTACAAGCAATTTTTGTATTAATACCTGTCTCAGCCAACTCAGGAGTCTCGGGGAAAGGAAGTCGCTATTAATCAACAACCATATACCTATGGGGGCTCTCATATAAGCACTTTATTAAACAAAATTAATATATGTAGCTTTAAACTTAAAATGAAATTCAAGAAAATTAAACAAATCTTAAAACTGGCATGCAATTTTTTTATATATAAAAAACGTCGACTTCTTTAATTTTAAATAAAATATCCACTAGTACAACAAACAATTAAAACTTAAACTTTTCAAATTGCTAACAAATAGTTAAAAAGCGCGAAATAATAATAAATTATAATTAATTAAAAAAAATATATATACTTTGAAATTAATTCCAATTTTTTTTTTTTGGCAAAATAGTTAGATGTAGTAAAACTAATGAATTTTTTTTTTCTCAATATACCTTCATGATTTTGCATTGCGCCACTCCAGTTACGGTTAATGGTACACCCTGTGCCGTTTCGACATTCTCGCACATGGGATTGAGTGTCATCACTTCGAGAGAGAGACGTTGCACGTCCGTTACCAACCACCAGGCCCATGCCCAACCACCAACAATAGTGCGCTTTTTGGCGGAACCACAGCAGCCACCTGTAAAGGAATGAAAAAGACGAAGATATGATTTACTTTTAGTATAGGAGCTTCCATTGTACTTTCAACATTGTTTATAGTTAAGTATCAAAGAGTAGGTAAAAAGTAGTCTCCAGATGTTCGAATACATACGGTGGCACCCATACTTCTACCTTTACTACACATACGATGATGTGATTTTTTTGATTACTCGCCCATCTGATAGTTCAAGAAACGAATATGTACTTCAGAATACCATCTAGAATGGGCATCAGTTTTTATCTAAATCAGATCAAGTTGTATCTTAAGATTATATGTCACATCGCTACATGGTTTATCATCAAATCAAGGCCGATCATCAAATCACCGTCTTAAATCATATCATATCAAAATTTATCTGATTCGAAAATACATTGTAGTTCTAAAAATTGAATGTTATAGGGCTTAAATTTGAATAGATAAATTAGATCAAGTGGTATCTTAAGATTCAATGTCACATCATATCAAAGCTGATTATAAAATCACCTTGTTAAATCACATCATATCAAAGTTTATCTTTTTTGAAAATACTATGATCTTTAGAATGTCACTCTCATAGGGCATCATATCATAGTATATACGTAAATCAGATCAAGCTGTATCTCAAGATTCTATGTCACATTATTGGTCATCAAATCACCTTATAAAATCACATCGTATCAAAGTTTATCATAAAATCACATCACCTACTTCAAATTCGAAGTTTTGTACTACCACATAAAAATAAACTTGCAACATCACACCGCACCATCACCTCAAGGCACGGCATCATATCACAACAGTCGCATCACACCTTAAAGTGCATAACTGCAAAATTTAAATTGCTCCTGAGTGAAAAACCCCTTTTTAGTGAAAAAAATTTCAATATCATGAACTCAGCTTGCAACATCACATCATATAAACACATCCAGTCATTGTATCAAATCACATCTTAAAGTGCAAATGGGTATTTGAATGTCTGCTGTGTTTAGTGCAGTGGCAATAACATAAAGTCATAACGTCATTGTTTCACATCATACCAGTCGCATCTGTCGAGCTTGAATAGCTACTGAGTGAAAAATCCGCAACAATGGTTATAGAATTAAATCAAATTGCCTCATAACATCATATCAGCCCCTCATACCAGTCGCATCACATCTTAAACTTGATTGTCTGCTGAGTGAAAAACCACCTTAAGTGACAAAATGGCAATGACATCATATCATTTTACTACATCACATCATGTCAGTCACATCACATCTTAAAGCACATTACACGGAATTTGATTGTTTACTGGGTGAAAAACAACTATTTAGTGAAAAAAATGCAATCACATCAAATCAACTTTCTACATCACATCATATCAGCACCTCACGTCATTGCACGTCATATGAGTCGCATCACATCTTAAAATGCATAACTAGGTAAAAATGGCAATAACATCAAATCAACTTGCAACATCACATCATATCAGCACTTCAGGTCATTACATCACATCATATCAGCACTTCAGGTCATTACATCACATCATAGCAGTAGTATCATTTTTAAAGCGCATAGCTGAGAACAAGGTTTCAACACCACGAAGTTGATGGTAGAAAAGTTTGGCATATTTATCACCGATGAGCATTTCTAAACTGCTGTTAAGCAAGATAAAACTCTCTGTTTACCTCAATGAAGCATTTATGCAAGTGAAGTCAACTGACATCACTTCACATGCCAAATGTCAGCAAAGAAGCAAACGATGAACAATAATGGTTAGTGCAAATGAAAATGGAAAGGAAGCAGCGTGAGTATGATTAACAGAAAAAAGCATTGCAAGGCAGAAAGACCAATTACTTAGTTGCTCCCTTTTGCACACCTGCTGCAAACATATGTACGTGCCGACTACCACGTCGTGTGGCGATCATTAGATACGCAAAGTAATTGAAATAGATTAGACATGTTGGGGTGGATGAGTGAGTTGTGTTGACATTTACATATAGAGCAAGCCATTATAAGTGAGCTGAAATGTTGTTAAATTTATTGCGATCACAAATTATTTGATAATTGTGGGGAAATTGGTATTTTGAGCTACCTTTGTCGACAGAAATCGAAACAATTTAAGGTAAAAAGTTTTCTGCGCATGCGGGCCACGAGTGCTTTGATTTAGCCACAACCATCTTTCAAATGAAGTTGTGCGGAGAGAGAAACTTGCTTACGACATCTTGTTCATTGCTCAGTTCACCACAGCACACTCATTGCATTAAGCCAAGAAAAAGTGTGCAAAAGAGAAATGTAAAGAAAGGTAGTTTTGGTGGCTTTGAAGGTACTAACTTGTGTGATGAACAAACAGTCAACGCGCATGCGTCAAACGGCCTAGAAATACTTGTTGTTAAGCGAGTTAAGTGTGCGAAACACAAAAAAAAAAAAAAAACAAGCGATAAAAAGGGAATGCGTAACAAAAAAGAAAGTGCACACGTAATGTGAAGAAATATTCTTGTGGAATTTGTGTTTTTGAGTGGAAAAGAAAAAAAAGAAAATACAAATTTTCTAACTGTGCGATTCTTATAAAAGCGTTAAGAAATTACATAGGCCATATGAAAAGTTCTATGTGGCAATGCTATTCTCGAATTATCTAGCAATTGAGGATAACAAACAAGCCGACAAGAACTCAAAGCAGTTCGACGAACGAATCTAAAAATATTTAGTAAGTACATAGTTCGCGAAGATATAAAGCAGGCCTAGGTAGCTTGTGGTACAATTGTCCGAAAATCTGAGAACCCAATTGCGCTCTTTGCTTGGCCTCTCGAACAATAATGAAATAGTTGCTGCGCTTGTGAGAGCGCTATGGTCGCACTGATCAAACAATGGATGTCGTTTGCTTTACTCCGTCGCTCACTTTCCTGCAACAACATACATACGCTGCTGTCTCGGTGGTTTCAAGTGAGCGAGGGATGATATTGAGAGATAACATAACTTAGTACATAGTTCGCGAAGATATAAAGCAGGACTAGGTAGGTAGTGGTAAAATTGTCCGAAAATCTGAGATCCAAATTACGCTCTTTGCTTGGCCTCTCGAACAATGAAATTGTTGCTGCGCTTGTGAGAGCGTTATGGTCGCACTGACCAATCTATGGATGTCGTTTTGCTATGTTCAGTCGCTCGCTGTCAAGCAGCAAGGCAACAATATATATACCCTGTTGTCTCGATGGCTTCTAGTGAGCGATGGATAATATAAAGAGATAACATAATTTGACGCGTGCAATGAACTCTCTTTCACTAAAACACCCTCACTTCCTATTCTGCCGGGCCCTGGTTTAAAATTACTAGAAGTTAATATAAAATAATATCAATATATCAATAATAAAACGAAAGCAAAGCCGTGAATAAAATCCCATTAACCTTGGGAATCATTTTTAATGATCACTTCAAGACCTCTTAAATATATGCAATATCTTGAGTTGAAAGAGAATATCATTTTGGAATTTTTCCCGAAAAATAACACCCCTGAAACAATTAACACTGAATATAAATTATCGCGTGCCTACATATTAGACTTTTTTTTTTTTTTTTTTTTTTGAAATCTTGGCAACCTATTTTTTTTTTTTTTTTTTTTTTGTACAATAACACTTTTACGCATTTTGCATAAAAATTAGAGCCTTCGCTGTTGTCGCAAGTGTGTGTGCTAAATTTTACAGTTAGCAAAAGCGGCTGCATTAGCATACTTAAATACTTGGATTGAACCACTCTCCTACTTGGATTGTGTGTTTTGTATAGAGACAGACAGTTACATTTATTTATTTTGAGTATAAAAATGTGAAGCAAATTTTTATCCAAAAAAAATATTTACTACTTACTTTTGAACGAAATGAAGTGTAGTAAGCGGTTGCCGCTAAGCGGGTGAGAGGGCCTTGAACTTGTTCAAATTAGCTTCATTACACTGAGTGTTGCACTACAGCTGGTCTTTGCGAGCAACCAAGATCATATGACAACGTGTTGCACAAACATAAACAAGTTCAAGCGCTACCCGGCATAAAATGCGATTAGTCTAGAATACGTCCGGCAACAGTCGCAAGAGAGTAGTTATGCAACTATTGCAAGTTCCGATCACTTTGTATGCCGTTAACTAGTCACATTTGTTTGAGCATGTCCCATGAAGAGACCAATTGGTTCCATTTTGCAACAAATGCGATTAGTCTAGGATGACCCCAGAATGAGTCGCAAAGGAGCAAGCTAGCAATATCCGGTTTGATATCTTTTTTAGGACAGATCCTCTATGTTCCTTTAGGACCCCCCTATAGTCATTTTTGGTGATTTACCCTCATACAAAAATCACGTCATTGTAGGTATAGGTACTGAGAAATTCCTTTATTTAGTTTTTTCAAGAAAATCACGTGATAATATTAAGTACCCCCTCCCCCCATACGTGATTAAAAGTGATCTTTTCCGAATCCCCCTTCCCCCTAAACCGGTCACGTGATTTATGAACGCCACTTACTAAAATAGTCGGACAAGTTTATTTCCAACACCTAAAAGTATGCTGCACAAATTAAAATTGAGTAATGCCAGCTCGGCCATCAAGGGATCAATTAGAGGTAGCCCTGTGTAGACGAAAGGTATGAATCACGCAATACTCTCTTTAGAGAACAGTCGCACAATTTTTTGCACGGTATGGATATGAACACGTCAAACAAAATAGAAGCATTGATGACAACAAATGCCAGGAAAGGCAAAACCTGTTTAACCATCTGCTCGCCAGATTAATTGATTAGATGGTTACATGGCGGTGCGAATTTGTCCAAAAGGTTGTCCACAAACAATGACGCAGTGCATATGGATAAGTTCTTTATTAAATAAAAGCTAGTTTCGAGCTATCCATAAAAGTGTTTACGGGCGACCGGCTTCGATGACTTTTTTGCGCTTCCGTAATTTTCGAGAAGAAAATTTAGAATTTCAGGTCCACAGGCTAACTATCTGAGTGGTCGACTGACATTAGCAGAATCCAAAAGTATTGTTTTTATCTCGCCTTTCACGATCGCAATACAGCTCAAGTTACGATTTCGAAATTTTTTTTAAAACAATGTTAATATACATTAGGGTGGGTCGATGTGGGCCCAAAAAATTTGAGTATTTTTCAAAAACTAGATTTCAAAAATCCTGCGGTAAAAAATCGGCACAGTCTAATGTTTATAAATGGATACGTTTGTTCATTTCTTGGAAGTTAAACTTACACGCTTAGGTTAACAAGCATAACATTTGTTTGTTTTTGTATATTACTTTTATTTGCTCGCCGTTATTGCACTTTTTTGATATTGTTGTTTTGTTGTTATTTAGTAGCTGAGCGTTAAATTTCACTTTCAAACAACTACAATCTGTGCCTACACATATATAAATATTAGTACGGTTCGTATTAGGAGTATGACTATTTTCTCATATGTTTAATGCACACAGAACAATTTTCACATCAAATCAAAACTTTTTTAGGTTATTTTTTTTTCAACACTGACGCTCATAACATAAATTTAATGTTCAAAAACTTTACTTCGTGTTAAATTAATATGACACTCTGTTAAATTAGCATGACACTCTGTTAAATTAACATGACACTCTGTTAAATTAACATGACACTCTGTTAAATTGACATGAAACTCTGCTAAATTAACATGGCACTCTGTTAAATTAGCACGGCACTATGTTAAGTTAACATGCAACTCTGTTAAATTAACATGCCTCTCTGTTAAATTAACATGAATTTCATTTAAAACATCATGTCTTCCTGTTAAAAAAACACTATCTGCCTCGTTATCTCATGTAAATTTAACAGAATCTTTCTTGTTAGTTTAACATGGTTTATGTTGGTAAAAACATGCGAAATTATTGAATCTCAATGGGCCCTGGCTCATGGATAATGTCACAATATGATGAAAAAATTTTGATTCTCTGAAAAATATTAGGTGGGATGAGAATCTTTTTTGTAGGTTTTCAAATTGGTTTTTGGCAAAAAAAAATGTTCTAAAGTGGCAACCCTGTTGTAGATATGTTATTTGATTTCAGAAGAAGCAAATCACAAAAAAAAAATTTCTTCATAAAAAAAGTATATCTAAAAGATTAAAAATTACCTTTCCAAAAGATTTGTGTCACACCCCTAATGTACTCAATTGTTGTGCATAGATAACGTAACAGTACCGTGGGTACCGAAAAATGAAAAAAAAAAAAAAAAAAGTATTTAACAAATTTTTGCATCATTTGTTTGGGTGCATTGGCCAGCTGATAAACGGAAGTAAACTGTTTGCTGCAATTATGAAGTGATCATCAAGTAAGTGTTTGGGGTATACATACGGTGACCATTTTACGGCACAAAACATTTTATTGTTGATTTTTTAATTAAAAATTATATTTTACTAGAGTTTGCCCAGTGGCTGAAATTCAACTACAAAACTTTATTTTAATTCACTACCTTTTTTCAGTTTTCTAACTTTAACTTTTTTGCTTATTTTTCTATGGTTTTTTTCCATAGATATACATTCCTCTTCTTGCTGCCTTTTCCTCTCTCTCCGCACTATTCAGTAATACAGTATAAATTTTTATATATATTTTTTACATTTTCCTTAAATTACCCTTCCTTTACCTGTTTTCTCCATTCATTTCCTTCCCTTTATTTACATCCATTTTCCTTACCTTGCATTTCCTTTCTTTTCTTTTTTCTTTTCTATTCTCTTCTTTTCTTACCTTTCCTTTCCATTACATTCCTCTTTTCTTTCATTTTCCTATATTTTTCTTTCCTTATCTTTCTTTTCCTTTTATTTCCTTCCCTTTATTTTCGTTTCTTTCCATGACTTCCCTAACCTTACCCCGCCGTTCCTTACCTTTTCTTATTTTTGCTTTTTTCTTTCCTTTCCTTTCCTTTCAAGGGCTCCTTTACTTTCTTGACTTTTCCATTACTTTCTTTTCTTTTTGTTTCCTCTCCCTTCTTTTATTTTCCTTTCTTTCTCTTTCCTTATTTCTTTTTCTTTATCTTTATTTTCCATTCCTTCCTCACATTTTCTTTTCCTTCCTTTCCTCTTATACCCGAACCTGTATTTTCGTTTCTTTTCAATTAATTTCCTTTCCTTTCACGTCCTTTCCTTTCCCTCCCCTTAGGGATGTTTCAATGCTCTCCGTATAATCATCCCAAGTCACAAAATTTGAGATTAGTCGTTTGAGTTTTGATATGGACGAAATGGAATTGGAACACAAAATGTCTCTATTAGTGAGTAAAGACAGCTTACAGAATTCAGATAAGGCAGGTGTCACATGTTCAATATTTATCACTTATGGATTGATGAATCACCAATGAATGCTATGTGTTCAATAATTTTTCGAGTCAGTATTTCAGTGATTTTCACGCTTTGCGATTAAAAACTCTTGAATACGTCTAACAAGAAGTAGCAAATAAAGGACATTTTTCGTCCCGTATTTTTTTTTTTTTTTTTAAATACAGGACAGGTGCTCGAAATACAGGACTGTCTCGTATAATACAGGACGGTTGGCCACCGTAGGTATACATATAAACGACGAACAAAAGCTTTCGATATTTCAATTGACAATTATTTTACTTTTCTGGTTTTAAGCCATATTGTTCCCTACATTTCGCCCTTTTTGTTGGCCAAATTTATAATGCCATACACTGAAGCATTTAACCATCAATCGCAGGCAACGAAAACAGTATTTGCATAAAAATTAGGTTGTGTGCTTGAGCGCACGTTTTGTATTTTTTTTCCAAAAAAAAAAAAAAAATGTGCACAAAATATTAACGAAATGGTTTTTTAGGTCGCTTATTTTAGGCATTAAATCAAAATTTATAAAAAAAAACGCATTTGGCACCCGAAATAGGCGGAAGTAAATATTTATTAAAACGAGTGACATCTGACTTAAAATGGATGAAGTAGGCTTAACATGCAAGTTTATTATACCCAGCATGCTAGTATTATAATTTTGTCCACATAACGGAAAAGAGGAGTTCATTCCCTGCAGTCCAGGTTCAAAGATTTTGGGACTAGTATGGGACTAGTATATTTCATTGTAGTCCTTTTTAGACTAGTATGGGGACTATTTCATTTTATGGAAGTCATACTAGTTCAGGTTGAACTAGTATGAGACTGATGTTTTACAACTAGTATAACTAGTATCGCTTGTGATCGAAAATTCGACCATTAAAATCTTTATGGGGTCGTGGGGTCGCCAGCCCCGTTCTGGTCGAAATCTGACAATCTGAAATCCGTTTGTATACAGGTTACTTTCTGGCCAAGGTAGGTTGCTATTGAAAATTGGCAAAATCGGATGATAACCACGACCCCTTTTTCGATTTCGAAAATTTCGAAAATCACATAAATCAACATCTCTCGTTAGCTGAAATGGCTAGGTGAGTTCCCACGGTCATTCTCTTATGATTTTTCCATAAATTTTTTAAGGCAAGCATTTTTGAAAATTCGACTGGTCGTAACTTTTAAACTGATTACGATAGAAAGATGAAATTTGGCACAAACATACTAGTATCGTTGGGAGTATACCTGAAAAAATGGATAGAATCGACCTCCAACCACGCCCACTTTCGGTATCGAAAACTTACGGTAGAACGATGAAGTTTGGTACAAGGTATACTAGCATTATAGGGAGCATACCTGATGCAATTGGTCCGACCACGCCCACTTTCGAAATGGAAAATTACGAAAATCATATGAAAACTACTGCTGGGTATTTAATGTTCGGTTTACCCGAACTTAGACTTCCTTACTTGTTTTATTTAATTTTATTAATGCCTAATTTTTCCCATCTCATTGCAGTTGATGTTCCAATGCGCTTGCAGATAAAGATAAATAATTTCAAAAACACTTCACCTTTTGAACCACAAAAATGAGTGCAATTGTGGGTGCCGCCACGGCGATAGGTGGCGCTGTAACAGCTGCCACCAGTAACAGTTGGTTTATACCGATGTTGGTAGCAGCGATAGCTTACTTTCAATACGAAGAAATAATGGATCCAGAATCTAGAGCTGAAGATTTACCTACAGATGAGATATTAGATCGTTATGATTTTATAGTGATAGGGGCAGGTTCGGCAGGAGCAGTGGTGGCGAATCGGCTGACTGAAGTGGAAAATTGGAATGTGTTACTATTGGAGGCGGGCGGAGATGAGACTGAGATTTCAGATGTACCACTTATGGCTGGCTATTTGCAGTTAAGTAAAATGGATTGGAAATACAAGACGGAGCCAACAGGAAAGTTTTGCTTAGGTGAGTTGTGAGTTTTTATGTATGTGTCTAAATCTTGCTCAACATTCTCTTTCTTTTGACAGCCATGAACAATGGACGCTGTAATTGGCCGCGCGGTAAAGTGCTCGGCGGTTCTAGCGTACTCAATTACATGTTGTATTTGCGTGGCAGTAAAATAGACTATGACAATTGGGAGGAAATGGGCAATCCAGGTTGGGGTTATCGCGATGCTTTGTACTACTTCAAAAAGTCTGAAGATAACACAAATCCCTACTTGGCCAGCACGCCTTACCACTCTACTGGCGGTTACTTGACGGTGGGTGAGGCACCCTATCACACGCCACTGGCGGCGAGTTTCGTGGAGGCCGGCGTCGAAATGGGCTATGAAAATCGTGACTTGAATGGTGAAAAGCAAGCTGGTTTTATGATAGCACAAGGCACCACGCGCCGTGGTAGTCGTTGCAGCACTGCAAAAGCTTTTCTGCGTCCGGCGCGCTTACGTCCCAACTTACACATTTCTATGCACTCACATGTGTCGCGCATCATGATCGATCCAGTGACTAAGTTGGCTTTTGGTGTTGAATTTGTTAAGGATCAGCGTGTATATCATATACGCGCTAATAAGGAGGTCATCTTGTCTGGCGGTTCAGTCAACTCACCACAACTGTTGATGCTGTCAGGCATTGGACCACGCAAGGAGTTGGCCAAACATCGTATACCAGTTATTAAAGATTTAAGTGTGGGTGAGAATTTGCAGGATCACATTGGGCTGGGTGGTCTGACATTTCTGGTTAATCAGCCTGTTTCAATTGTGGAAAGTCGTTTTCATTCCATGTCGACAGTGTTGCAGTATGCCGTCTTCGGTCAGGGACCACTCACCATACTTGGTGGCGTTGAGGGACTTGCTTTCGTCAACACAAAATATGCAAATACATCTATCGATTGTCCCGATATTGAGTTTCACTTTGTCTCGGGCTCCACGAATTCAGATGGCGGCTCACAACTGCGAAAAGCACATGGCCTCACTGATGCCTTTTATCGTACGGTTTTCGAGAAGATCAACAACCATGACGCCTGGAGCATAATACCAATGCTGTTACGACCACGTAGCATTGGTTCGATTAAATTGCGCAGCAATAATCCCTTTGAATATCCTTACATTTACCCGAATTACTTAAGCGACGAACTTGATACGAAGACGCTTGTGGAGGGTGCGAAAATCGCTGTAGCACTTTCGCGCACCAAAGCTATGCAACGTTTCGGCTCACGCATATCATCGATCAAATGGCCTGGCTGTCAAAATATACAAATGTTTACCGATCCCTATTGGGAGTGTATGATACGTCATTATACGGTGACTATTTATCATCCAGTGGGCACGTGTAAAATGGGTCCATATTGGGATCCAGATGCTGTAGTAGATCCGCAATTACGCGTCTACGGCATACGTGGTTTACGTGTGATCGATGCGAGTATAATGCCGAAGCTGGTGAGCGCCAACACAAACGCACCAGTGATTATGATTGCTGAGAAGGGTTCGGATATGATCAAGGAATTTTGGATCAAGAATACGATTATTTAGTTTTAGATGGGGTCTTTGGGTTAAGGGCTGTATACTGGTATAGGAGGTATACATTTTCTAACTATGTGTAAATTGTGCGATATTTTGTAAACTATTTATTTATTTATTTGGAATGTATAGTAAAACATGTGTATTATATTGAAAGAAGGTAAAATTAAGAAAGACATCGCCTTGTGGATGGGGATATAGGAGATTTCCAAATTTCTACGGGACTGCCCCCCAAGTCTCATGGAAGTAGGTAGAGGCAGGTTCGGCAAGCGATATCGAAAATTAGGACAACAAAGTTGGCATTGATCAGCCATTAGGGTATCTTAATCCCCACTGGCTTAAAAGCTCGACCCTAAATCTGAGGTTAGAGGCCACTTTTAACAATGTAAGACTCTATGTTATAGAAGATTCGGTCTCTGTCCTTGGTATCGAGGACCCTACGGTATAGAGATAAGCGCCAAGGTGGGAGCTAGTGTTCGATCTCCATGATTTGTGTTATAGACAGCATACTTTGTCAAGTCAACAGAAACCCCCCAGACACCTCGTCATAATTTTCGAGAGAAAGATTAACATAGAACACATACCCCACAGAGGCTCTAAACGTGATATACAACATGGTACCGATCGATATCGTTATCAAGGAATCGGTATAAAAGGATGCGCTCACGTTTCGGAAATTGGGACTCTGGATGGAGCGCACAGAAGACCACAGTCGTATTCAGGACAATTTTTGGCACAGTTTAAGATTATATTACCTTCAAGGACGGACTTGAAAAAGAAAGAAGTTTACTCAGAGATTCGACATTTCGGGTTTCAGGCACGGACTGAAAGTGGAGTGCGAGTAGAGCGGGTATTTTTGGCTGCACTCTCGGCGATACCCTATCTATGCGTCTCCCAGTGTATTTCAATCCGAAATCTATGCTATCCAGGAAGAAAGCAGGACATTACTGTGGCAGATATCACCGGTAATAAGATATCACATTTTTTCTGGCAGCTAGGCGGATAGTCGGACTATCGGGCAACAATAATTGCCTCGAGGTAAGTTCAGGGAATGGATCATGCAGCTTAGCAAGTAGACTAGCTTTTCTTTAATACGTGCCGGGGCATCGTAACATTCAAGGGAACCGGATGGTCGCTGAGATAGCACGGCATGGTTCGACTCTTGATGTCTTACGAGTTGAAGGAGGTGCTTGCAGCCATGGGACTTATCAAGGGTCGGATATTCCATCTTTGCTTTAGCGAGGCTAAGTATAGGTGGAAGCGTTCGCAGTCCTGGAGAGTGTAGATACGTCTTATCCTAGAACGTAATGCCATCAACGGTCCCCCTGAATATGAATAGAAGGAACCTTTTCAAATTAGTTATGGTGCTCGCTAGCCATTGATCTATGAGAACGCACGCAGCACGGATGGAACCTCCCGGGGATGAATAGGTGGTGGGCACCTGTATATAGGATTCGCCACTCCAATCAACCAAGATGCCTGATCCTCCTGAGGGCTGGATAGTCACAGATAACCTGCTTTACAGCTTGATCTGGAATTATACCCAAATTACTTACTTTAACAAGCCAAACAACATAGTTTTATCTATAAGACTTAGGCGGATGGTTTGATATAACATCGAGGTTACATCCAATTCTCCACAAAACTCTGTCTGTGAGTGGGATAGATAATGGCACTTTGTGAATACCAGACCTTATACATTTCGTATCACCGGAAATAATAGACACACAGTTAGCGAGCCACTGAAAACAAACAAAGACACAAACCATAATTTAGATTTTCAAGTTGAAACGCTTAATGGTAAGCACGTTGTTTGTATGTATGTGGAATATGGTGTGAAACGAACTTTCATACATCCGTGGGTATCAACAAAAGTTCATTAAGTCAATGAGTGTTAAATATTTCTTTCGGTGAACAGACTCTGTTAAGCTCGACTACTTAAATGTAACGGAAAAACACTAAATATTTCTTTGATGACAGCAAGTAGGTACTCTACACTTGGGTGACATGAAATGATTTATGCCCATCACAGACAAAGAACTGTGAAAAACTAGCTTGTTATTAATAAATTTTGATAACGTTATTTTGACATATTTGGGTCGTCGGACCCATTTTATGTCGCAACCCTATTTGTTTTGGGGTTTGGAGGTTAGCGCTAGGAAAACGTTGACGATGGATTTGAATTTAGTTGGTAAAAATGGGACAAGGTTTATAAATAGACCTCATAACCTAATTTTGGCTTGCGACATTTATTGACGCTTAACCTCTTAGGCAAGTCATTCCTTTTTAGCGATAACTGACGCCAATTGGAAACTCAAGGGAATTCAAGTCATCCTCCACTGGTTGGTTTCACCTCAGTCGAGGCCACCCCCTTCCTCTGCTGCCGAATTCGGGTGTCGATAGGAAAACCTTCTGTGCTGGAGCTTCTGTGTCAATCGCATAACATGACGCAGCCAGCGGAGCCTTTTATTCGCTGAACTATGGTCAGGTCTGCGTAAAGCTCGTACAGCTCATCGTTAAATTTCCTTCTATACTCGCCGTTGGTATCAGGGGAATGACCGTAAATCTTCCGGGGAACTTTTCTTTCAAATACTCCAAGGGTCATTTCATCTTTTCTTGACACTGTCCATGCTCCCTAGCCGTATATCAGGACTGGTATGATGAGAGACTTATAAAGTGTGATCTTTGATTTTGGAGAGAGGACCTTACACCAAAAATGTGTTTTTTTGCTGGCAACAAGCAAGCCGTGGGCGTTGAGTTCATTTTGCAAGGCCTCTATCGCTTGAAGGCTCTGACGCGCCAGGAAGTGCTGCTGCAGCTGGTGATATTAGCTGGCACAAATTGTTACTCCAATCCGGCGTTGGTCTAAGCGCGCATCTTAACGCGCTTGGCATACCGCTATTAGCTGACTTGCCAGTTGGTAATAATCTGCATGATCACGGCATCTTACCGTTGTTACTCTTTTTTGAGCAGAATTGAATATGAAACATTTAGTAAAATAAAAAAAGTTGTGATAATGGCGACTTTGATTATTGTTATTGGAGTAACGTTGCGTTGTCCTGCCCAAACGTAAAGCACACTACACTAAGTTCTGATCAATCTTTCTAAAGGAAGTCCTGCGAATCGGACCGTTTCAAAAGGATTGGACCAGAGTGAGAGAGCCGTTAGAAGAGTCTGTGCTCCGATGAGAAGACAAAGAGATGGGTGGTATAACGGGAGGACCAGTCGCAAGCCTGGCAATCATTCGAAAAGGCAAGGTCCAGCATGGATGAGTAAGAGTTTAACCTATAAGAGTACCCAGATCGAAGTTGGGTCAGAATGACCGTGACAGTGACCCTCCTTGGGAGTTTGGGTTCCTCTGCAGCAATCGGTGGTTTTTCATCAAAGGGGATTGTTACGTCGTGCCGGATCTCATCTTCTACTTACGGAGGTGTTCCCCCTAAAAGCAACATTAGAAGGGATTACTTGAATAACGATTGTCTTGATCTCCAAATAGATGCAGATTCCATTTTGCATACAAGCATAACAGTAACTTTACTTGCCCAAAATTACCCTAAAATAATCGCAAAACGACCTCAAAAAGACCCTTAAAGTATCTGAAATCGAACCAAAAACTACTCAAAAATGATCCCAAATCACCCCAAAATTATTCCAAAATAATCTTAAAATAATCCCAAAACGACCCCAAAAAGACCTTTAAATGTTCCCAAAATGATTAAAAATAGAACCCAAAATGGCCCAACAGTGATCCCAAAATGATACTGGAAATAGCCGCAAAATTATTAAAAGTGGGCCCTAAATGATCCTAAAATAAGCCAAATATGATCCCAAAATATACAAATACAATACGGTAAAATGAGATAGGTGGCAACCCTGTAAACCCCCCAAAGTGGCAACCCCGGTTCTTGGGATAGTACTGCATATACAAATATACTGTGGCGAGGTGGCAGCCCTAGGTGACAACCCTACTTGAAAATATTTCAGTTGGTATGTCGCCGAAAATACCTTTCATAGCATATCTTGCTTCAAAATTAAAAAAAAAAAAATTGTAGCAACTCGCTCGAGTGGGTAGTCTTAGAATCCATAATACTATCTCCATGCCAAATTTCATTCCAATCGAGTTGTACTATAAGTGAACATATTTTTATGTCACAGTTTTGAATCAAGACAAAATTCTGATCTTTCAATGCATCTTGTATCACCCTGTAACTCCGCTTTTTGCTTTTGGGAGTTAACTTGAGCATAATCCTCATTATAAACTCCCAAAAATTAAGAAGATTTGAGCAGATATCATAACTATTTGACCGCCACTGTTAAAAAAAAACTAATGGCGGCGATATACCAACGAGCTTCTCTTTCCAACTTGTGGTGTGTTGCTTTTAAGTTTTCCTACAAGTTGGCGGGACCTACAGTTTTTTGCCGACTCCGAACGGCACTTGCAAAGCAAATGAATTTTTTGCTGAGAAGCTTCTCATGGCAGAAATACACCCGGAGAGTTTGCCAAACTACTGCCGAGGGGCGACCCCGTTTAGAAAAATTGTTTTTCTAAATAATTTTTAATGTTACTTTTGTCGGGCATCGAACCGCCACGACTTGGCGTAGAAGGCCGAACACTTAACCGCTACACCACGGCGGCCGCCACTGTTATTGATAAATAAACAAACATAGCAAGGACCACTACCAAAATTACGAGTTTGCCGCTACTGGACAAGTACTGCAACCAAAGTCATCTTGTGCGCTGATTGTTAATCTTCAATTTTGTGTGTCAGTGTAAAGTTTGGATCTGATTAAAAAAGATTTATTGGAGGTAATCTCCATGTGTGTATCCATAGCATTATTGTCTACAGGGTCGTAGAGCCACATTATGAACAAATTGTGGCCGTTTCTTTATTGGCTTTGTTTCGCCGTTCTGTTTGTTTACTTCAATACCAAAAATCGCTGTAAACGCATTAATTTGATTTCTTTAGATCAGCAAATTGAGAACATGAGCTTTCAGCAGAGTGTCGAGCAAATGCAATGGTCTAGTTTGGTTCCGCGTGCAGTTTAATTTCAATCCACAACTGATTCGGTGGTTTTTGGACGTGCTTCTTCAACTCATAAATAACTTTCATTTCACATTCATATATCAAATCGTTTAAACTTGCTCCTGTGTCATGGTACTCGCACATGGCATGTATACGCTATTGCGTATCGGGCTCACTTTGGTGCCGAGCGCGGTTATAATGGTGATACTTCTTGAGGGCATACGTAACTATCGGCCAGACATCGTCGACGATTACTTTCGCGTACGTGAAATTAATATACTTAAATTACGAGAAAGTTATGATTTTGTGATTATTGGTGGCGGCACTGCGGGTTGTGCGCTCGCTTCGCGTCTCTCCGAAATACCACATTGGAGCGTGCTGCTATTAGAAGCTGGCGGTGACGAACCCATGCTCACTGATCTACCCGTATTGTATCCGCTCTTTCAACGTACGCCATTCGATTGGAAATATCGGACGGAACGTTCAGATCGTTATTGTCTTGCGATGAAAGATCAGCGTTGTTTTTGGCCGCAGGGAAAGGTGCTCGGCGGTGGCAGCACGATAAATGCGATGATGTATATACGCGGTAATCGGCGTGATTACGATCACTGGGCAGAGTTGGGCAATATCGGTTGGGATTACGAAAATGTGTTACATTATTTTAAAAAGATGGAAGATATGCGCGCACCGGGTTTTGAGCAGGCGGGCGATTATCATGGTTATGGTGGACCTGTTTCAATTGAGAATTTTCGATTTCCCACGCCGTTAATGGATATTTTCATGGAGTCGGCACGTGAACTAAATTGGGTGTGTTATAAATAATCGATAATTTCTTCTATAAATTGTTACATCATTTTTGTTTGCCCTAACAGGTCAACCCGTACGGTGACTTCAATGGACGTAGTCAAACTGGTTTCGCCGTGCCACATGCGACAGTGCGCAACGGTCTACGCTGCAGCGCTAATAAAGCTTATTTACGCCCTGTTTGGAGACGTCCAAACCTTGATGTGGTTTTAAAAGCATTTGTGAAAAAAATTCTGATTGATGAAGAAACAAATTTCATACATGGCGTGTATTTCGAACACAATGACGTCATACATAAGGTGAGAGCTACACGCGAAGTCATACTCGCCGCGGGCGGCATAGGAAGTGCACATTTGTTAATGGTGTCGGGTATTGGACCAGGACCACATCTAAGCGATCATAAAATAAAAGTTATACAACATTTGCCTGGTGTTGGCATAAATCTGCAAGATCACGTCTCAAGCACAGGCGCACAATACCTTATACATAATAGCGTCACTGGTCATCGGCTCTCGATCATCGTACCTGAGTTTCTGAATGTAAGATCGGTGGATTCCTTTCTTCATCGCGCTGATGGATTCTTCTATGCTATGCCGGCCGCTGAGGTTATGGGGTTTGTTAATACGAAATACCAAGATCCTCAGCTGGATTGGCCTGACGTACAGCTGTTTCTGGGCAGTTATGCCTATGGGTCTGATGGTGGTATGATTGGTAAACGGGGCAGCGGCTTAGAATTTAGTAATTTTGAGAATGTCTTTGAGCATATGATATATGAAGATAGCTTTGTGATAACAGTATTATTGATGCGTCCAAGAAGTCGCGGTCATATCGAGTTGATATCAAATGATCCACACACGCATCCACGCATCTACGCTAACTATTTTGATGATCCGCTGGATATGGCAGTGCTGGTGAGTGCACAAATGTCGAAAACAATTTTTAATTACAAAAACCTCTAATTAAAACAAACAAAAAAATTCTACAGGTTGAGGGTATGAAAACTGCACATCGTTTAACTCAAACAGCCATCATGCAACGTCTCAATGCTACTCTCAATATATTCGAATGGCGCAATTGCCCTGAAGTGGAGTATTTGAGTGATGCCTTTTGGGAGTGCATAATACGTCATTATACGCAAACGATTTACCATCCTGTGGGTACATGTAAAATGGGTACTAGACATGATCCGTTCGCCGTAGTGGATCCACGTTTACGTGTATACGGTGTAAAGGGCTTACGCGTAATCGACTCAAGCATTATGCCAACAATACCGACGGGTAATACGAATGCACCAACTTTTATGATCGCCGAGAAGGGTGCTGATATGATAAAGGAAGATTGGTTTCGTTACGGGGCAGGGTTTTAGGGTGATTAGGTGAATGAGTTTTGTTGAGTCCTAAGGGAAGGAGCACAACCAATATTTGGTTAGACTTTTGTAAAAATAGTTTAAGTTTTAGTTAGTTTTAAGCAGGCTTTAGTATTTTTTAAGCAAAAGAACTAGTGAACTTAAACTTAATTGAACTAGTTCATTCAGTAAAGTGAAACTTGCACTGAAAAACCGGGTCTCAGTCGACTGAAAAAAATTAAAGAAGCATGGATAAAAATAGATTGAAAATAAAAAAAGTGTTTTTTACAATTTCTTATTTTATTTGAGTTAGTCAGTATATGTATATAAAAATTTAACTCACCTCAAACATTTTGACCTACTTTTAAAGTAACTCGAGAATATGCTGGAATTGCTTTAGTCAACATACATACATAGGTATGTATGTCAGAAAGAAGCTTTAAGCTGTGAGTAAGCGACCTTGACGTAGAAAACAAAGAAAATATTTTCTCACATGCAATAAATTATAACGCTGAATAAGTTATTACAAAATAACAAATGCTGATTGAGTAATTTAAAAGCATTACACCACATATGTATAAGCTACGAAGCTATTTATGAGACCCCACACGCTTGCAGTTCTGGTTCAGTAACCTCTTTATATAAATCAGAAATCAAATCGTCGTCTCGACATGGGATATATTTTTTCCGCGAAACATTGAGATAGGTGGCAACCTTGTAAACCATCCCAAGTGGCAACACGCGTGTATATAATCTTAGAATGAATCATACAAACACCAAATTTCATCCAAATTGGTCAGGCGATTCCAGAGAAATAAGAAAAAATAAATAAAATGTGAAAAGGTGGCAACCCTGCTTGAAATTTACATATTCGGAATATGGCCAAAAACGCCTTTCATTTGATACCCATATTGGCATATCTTGCTCAATATTAACAAAAAAATGTAATAGGTGACAACCCTGTAAACTGTCCCAAGTGGCAACACCCATGTCTATAATCTTAGAATGAATCATACTATACTTATGCCAAATGTTATCCAAATCAGTCAGGCCGTTCCCGAGATATAAAGAAAAATAAATAAAATGTGAAAAGGTGGCAACCCTGCTTGAAATTTACATATTCGGAATATGGCCAAAAATACCTTTCATTTGATACCTATATTAGCATATCTTGCTCAATATTTAAAAAAATTAAATAGGTGGCAACCCTGTAAACAGTCCAAGGTGGCAACACCAATAGCGCGTTTAAAGTTAAAAGATACAAAAACTGTTAAACAATAATTTTTGCTACGATTTTATAATTTTTCGTATGTTTTTTCTGTGCAATAGTTTCATCACTGCTATTGATTGAATTCGAGCAACGACTAAAAATTGGAGCGATCGCGCAAAGCAAGTTTTTTCGTTAAACGATGTTGACGTTAACAATTATTTTATGTATGTACAAAACACTTATTGAGCAGTATTGCCAAACTTGAATGATATGCTCAAAAGGAAACCGAGTTTTACAAGCGGCTTTTTTTTTTTGAGTGACCCTGATTCGGCGCGTACCGTTGTAGCAGACGGTGGTGACATGCTACTCCATGGCTGAAACAGAAGGTGGCGGAAGTGTTATGCATAGCACTCACTGCAGCGGTAATAATTTCTTCGCTCCTCGAACTTACGGGTGCCATCTAAAGTGAAGGAAAGCAGCAGATTGCCAGGTACACCGGGTAGGTTTAAAGAAAGGGACCATATCCGTAAATATCGCAATATAATTAAGTCATCAGGACAAGACATTGACGTCACAGGCTAATATTGATAATAATCGCTCCAGCCATTGAAGCCGTTATTCTTTTCTTGGCACCGCGAGGGCAACATGAGTAATTGGTATCAAAGTTCCTACTACTAAGCTATATGGTGGAAAAGAAGTAATATATTTCCCTAACCAAAATGCATCGATAAATGTAATAAATGTAAATAGGTAATCATTTAATGTCGCAAAGTCGCATTTGAACTGTTAATTTTGGTATCTTGTCGCAAATCAATATCAGTTTATCTTCAAAATCTATCCCATAATATGGTTTTGGGATCACTTCTTTTTAAGACATTTTGGAACTTTTTTGAGATCATTTTGGGACTTATTCAGGCTCATTTCCTAACTATTTTGGAATCTTGTCGGATTTTTTTTTCGTTCCACTTTGGAACTCGGGATAGTTGCGAGACTTTTTTCGGACCATTTCAGGACTTTTTCGGAACCATTTTTTTTGATATTTTCGGGAAATGGTTTAGCAGCATTTCGAGAGCTTTTTGAGGTTATTTCGTCCCACTTTGGAACTTTCTTGGGGTAATTGCGAGTCTTTTGTATTTTTTATTTAGTATTATTTTTTATGTAATTTCGGTACTACTGTCGGCAGAGTCAATAACTTTTATAAGGTTAACTTTTGGAACCTTTTTGGAATACTAGACCGCTTCTAGATAATTTTGGTACTTTTCGGAACCGTTTCTAGACTTTTTTGGTACTGATTCAGGATTTTTTTGGGATCACTTTCGGACTTTTCGATATCATTTCAGCAGGTCAGTGCAAGACTTCTATTAGGTCTTTTTTAGCATCATTTCAAGATCACTATGGGGTCTTCAGTCCATTTCAAAACCTTTTTGAGATAATTTCAGTGTTTTTTCCGACCATTTAAAAAATTCTTTGAGATTATTTCGGATTGGCGTTCAGGAACATTTTGGTACTTTTTCGTGATTATTTCGATACTTTTGTGAGACTATTTCCGGATATACTCGACATTGTTTGGGATATTTTCGTGATCATTGCGGGATCCCAAAAAAGCTCCGAAATGTTGACATGAATAATTCCGAACAGCTGACTTGACTACTTTCCTTTGAAATTTTGGTATTTTTTCGGAACCATTTCTAGACTTTTTTGGTACTGATTCAGGATTTTTTTTGGATCACTTTCGGACTTTTCGATATCATTTCAGCAGGTCAGTTCAAGACTTCTATTAGGTCTTTTTAGCATCATTTCAAGATCACTTTGGGGTCTTCAAACCATTTCAAAACTTTTTTGAGATAATTTCAGTGTTTTTTCGGACCATTTAAAAAATTCTTTGAGATTGTTTGGGATTGGCGTTCAGGAATATTTTGGTACTTTTTCGGAATTATTTCGGTACTTTTGTGAGACTATTTCCGGATATTCTCGACATTGTTTGGGATATTTTCGTGATCATTGCGGGATCCCAAAAAAGTTTCGAAATGTTGACATGAATAATTCCGAACAGCTGACTTGACTACTTTGCTTTGAAATTGGGCATTCTTTTAACCGTTGTAACTTCGCAATGATAACGAAGTTAAATGAATACCATCAATATGTTTTTTTGGTCCTGTTATTTGTTACGCCATTCGAGAGCAAACTCATTGAGTTGGCGGCCAGCGCTTAGTCAGTGACAGGTTGCCAGTGCAACTACTGAGCTCACATACCGCGCACGCGTGTGTAGCTGATCTAATGAGGCGTACACAAAACATTGCAAAAATATAAACAAAGCCGACATATGTAACTCCACATACAAATACGTACTTGTTTGCTAGCATAAATAATAACAAAGAATAATATATTTGCGCGTTCAGTAGCTAGTTGATTGTTTAACGAGAATGTCGTTGTTAATGCGCCACCACAACTCTGATCGCGCGTTTTGCTCTTTAACGCTTGGCTTGGCGCTGCTGTTGGTGCTGACCGCAAGTGCACAGGGTCAAAATGAACAATTCATAATACGCGTTGCAGAGCAACAGAGTGACCTGACCCAAGAAACAGGAGACGAGGCTGCAAATGCGGTAGGCGATTTCACTTTTGAGGTGCCAGCAACGGGTTTGGGTGGTCGCGCATTCGGCGCTGCAGATTTATTGCCATCACCTGATGTGGCAGTTGAGGGTGAGTAAATAACGGTTGTGTGCTGCGTGCAATCTGTGCGTATTTGGTGAATAATTTTTGTTTTTTGGATTTGTTCATTTTTTTTCCCGTAGGCTTGAACATGCAGCAACGCAACAATTTGATAGCAGCTGCTAGAAATATGGAGAAGTCTAAACCCGAACTACGTGCACGTATATTTCTGAACAGTGGTCTGAGGAGGCGTTCAGTTGAGGCAAATTAAATAATGAGGGCAGTAATGCGCAGCTGCATCGCCAATTACTTGATGATTCGCCGTCAATTATTGTAAACTCGTTTATTTTATTCATAAGTTTCAAACTAAAGTGTGCTTGTTCAATTGTGATTGATTTTAATTAATAAATGTTTTATGTTATCGTATGCTTAAAACCGGTGAATCAATTGTATTGTAATTTCCATACATATATAAGAAATTTAATAAGATTGTAATGCGATTTGTTTTGCAATTAGCATGTCAATTAAGCGAACTAAACAAACTCAATCATTATCCGGCTTCTTAGACAACCTTGCATTTTCTATGACGATATAACATCCCCCACGGCACTAGGTTGATTGACTTTGCAGCTGCTCGCAATATTATCATCAGTAGTACCAGGTTCCAGCATAAACGAATACACCAAACCACCTGGCATGATCGACGGCAGACAAAGCTCTACCGTGCGTACCCTACGCGGTCCCAATATTGACTCGGATCATGGCAGGAATGATGCCCGAAAATTCTATGAAAAGATCCGGCAGATGACGGAAGGTTTTAAGCGCAAATTCCTGCAAGGATAATAATGACGTACAGAGTGTTGTTAATAGGTTATGGAGGGAACACTTCTCCTCATTGCTAAGTTGCAAGGGAGACGTTGAACCCGATACCCCAATCCCTGACGATGGAAAAATCGTCCCACCACCCGACTGTGTTGAAGTGAGGATAGCTATATTCCGGCTGAAAAACAACAAAGCGCCTAGAAAAGACGGAATATCCGCCGAGCTGTTCAAATACCGAGGCAAAGAGCTGACAGGCGATCCCGCTAAACGCACCAACTACTTCTTTCTAGTGTATTGTGCGAAAGATTGACTGATTGGACCTTATCAGTCTGGCTTTAGACCTGGTAAGTCTACATACGGCCAGATCTTCACAATACGCCAAAATACGGAGAAGACTCATGATAGGGAAACCGAAACGCCCCACCTTTTATCAATTAGCCAGTGGGAAAAGGAGTTGCCTGTTTGCTTCCTCTGTTAAGTCCTCTTTCGAAGAGCAAACCTGCCCTGATGTGTGGCTCAGAATCATGGACAGTGTCAAGAGAAGATGAGATGGCCTTGGAGTATTCGAGAGAAAAGTTTTCCGGAAGATTTATGGTCGCCCAGAAGGTTTCCGTACCGGCACCCCTTATCCGGCAGCAGCGGAAGGAAACCACCTCGACTGAGTTGAAGAAAAAAGCAGGTGAAGGATGACTTCAACTTAATTGACGTTTCCAAATGGCGTCAGTTATCACTGAAAAGGGATGACTGGTGTACTTTGATACGCAACATTCAATATCGCCTAGGCGGTTAAGCGCCAAAAAATCATGACGATGGAAACAAAGACCACGGACGGAGGCAACATGACCTGTGGAGTAGAAGCGGTAATATTTGCAGCACTTGCTGGAAGTTCAAATAGTTTGCGTGCAATGAAACACCATCTTTTCGGGGTGAACTATTTGATATACAAAAAAGTTCTGTTGGGGGTATTCAAAGTTTTCCGACGGGGTACTTTGTTTACACTTATTTGCGCCAGTTAAATTAATTGCTAGCGCATATACCAGCAACAATATAGTGAAAAAGGAATGCCGTAGCAATAGCCAGCATATCAAAATAAGTGTTTTGTTTTTATTTATTATTTTTGTATGACTAAAAATAGTGCAAAACGGAATGCGGCAAAATAATAATAACCAACAAGAAGTATAATTATTTTAAGCCAAAACGCAAGTTTAAGTTCAGAAAACATTTAATCTACATACGCCAAACGGGGGTCTACCCACATGTTTCCAAAACTGGGTTTTGCCATATTTATGTCTTTTGGTAATTTATACTTTTTTTATATCGTTTCTTGATTTGGAAAAAAAAACGATTGTTAGCAGCTAAAGAGCAAATGTACTAAGTTTTTTTTTTTTTAATGTGGATGAAAAAACAGAAGTTGTTTCCATTTGGCAGTTAGTTTGGTGGGATACGGAGTTTTTGGGCCTTAATACTATTAGACCAAGATCCCAGAGCCTAAAAGCGTCACTTATTTTATAATGGATGAAACCAATACCGATCGATAGTCCTCCCCGAATCTAGAAAGAATGTGAAAATTTTAAAGCTGTACCTATGACAAGGGCCTAGGAATCGGGGGTCAAAGTCGCCAAAAAATGACCCTAACTTCACTTATTTTATAATGGATGATTTTCACATATTTGACGTAGATTACCACCCCGCGTCAGTATCAAGTGTTGTTAGACCCGTACCAGTGACAAGGCTCCAGCCAGACACCCCCAGTTCGCGGATTTTCCTATGGAAATTTATTCTGTTTTACTAATTTCACGCATTTGGGCCACTTTGGCTGCTTTTAACTACCCAATATTTTCCCATTTTTTGTAGAACACTACCCTCAAGTAGTATCAGGAATTTTTAGACTTCGTCCCATGGAAAAAACTTCAGCCAGACACCTCAAAACTCGGGAAATTTCACTAATTTTTACTGCGCTTTCACATGTTTAAGCGGATTTGACCAACTTTGGCCTCTTTTAAATAACAGATCTTTACACATGTATCGTAAAATGCTACCCTTAAGTAGAATCAAGAATTTCTAGACATCATCCCATGGAAAAAACTTCAGCCAGACACCTGAAAGTTCGAGAACTTTTATTTTCCTATTAATTTGCTTTCTCTTGTTTGTCCCAGTTTTACTAATTTTAAATGATAGATCTTTTCACATGTGTCGTAGGACACTACCCTTAAGTAGTTTCAGTAATTTTTAGACCTCGTCCCATGGCAAAAACTTCAGCCAGACACCTCAAAACTCGGGAAATTTCACTAATTTTTACTGCGCTTTCACATTTTTAAGTGGATTTGACAAACTTTGACTACTTTTAAATAGCAGATCTTCACACATGTGTCGTAAAATGCTATCCTTAAGTAGAATCAAGCATTTCCAGACATCATCCCATGGCAAAAACTTCAGCCAGACACCTAAAAGTTCGGGAACTTTTATTTTCCTATTAATTTGCTTTCTCTTGTTTGTCCCACTTTTACAACTTCTAAACGACGGATCTTTTCAGATGTTTCGTAGGACACTACCCTTAAGTAGTTTCAGTCATTTCTATACTTCGCCCCATGGCAAAAACTTCAGCCAGACACCTCAAAGCTCGGAATTTTCACTAATTTTTACAGAGATTTCACTTGTTTCAGCAGGTTTCTCCAACTTTGTCCACGTTTAAACGGCGGATCTTTACACACGTGTCGTATAACACTACCCTTAAACAGCATCAGGCATTTCCGGACTTCATTCCATGAAAAAAACTTAAGCCAAACAACCCAAAGCACGGGGACTTTTCATCATTTTTAATGTGCTTTCACATGGTCAAATGGGTTTACTCAACTTTGGCTGCTTTTAAATGGCGGATCGTTACAAATGTATCGTATAACACTACTATTAACTAATATTAGGCATTTTTAGACTTCGCCCCATGACAAAAACTTCAGCCAGACACCTCAAAGCTGAGGAAATTTCATAATTCTTGCTGCGAATTCACATGTTTAACTGCGTTGCTCTAACTTTGGCTGCTTTTAAAGGGCAGATAATTTCACATGTGTCATAGAAGACCACCCTTAAGTGGTATCACGTACTTTTTGACTTCGCCCCATGTCAAAAACTTCAGCCAGACACCTCAAAACTGAGGAATTTTTATAATTCTTACTGCACTTTCACATGTTTAAGCGAGTTTGTCCAACTTTGGCTGTTTTTGAAAGGCAGATCTTTGCACATGTGTCGTGGAACACTATCTCCAAGTAGTATCAGGCATTTTTATACTTCATCCCATGGAAAAACCCTCAGCTAGACACCTCAAGCCTGAGGAATTTTCATAGTTCTTACTGCTTTTTCACATGTTTAATCGGGTTGGTCCAACTTCGGCTGCTCTTAGAGAGCGGATCTTTTCACATGTGTCATAGAAGGCCACCCTTAAGTGGTATCAGTTACTTTTAGATTTCGCCTCATGTCAAACACTTCAGCCAGACACCTCAAAACTGAGGAATTTTTATAATTCTTACTGCACTTTCACATGTTTAACCGAGTTTGTCCAACTTTGGCTATTTTTGAAAGGCAGATCTTTACACATGTGTCGTGGAACACTATCTCCAAGTAGTATCAGGTATTTTTAGACTTCATCCCATGGAAAAAACTGCAGCCAGACACCTCAAGGCTGAGGAATTTTCATAGTTCTTACTGCTTGTTCACATGTTTAATCGGGTTGGTCATACTTCGGTTGCTTTTAAAGAGCAGATCTTTTCACATGTGTCATAGAAGACCCCCTTAAAGAAGTATCGGGTATTTTTATACTTCGCCCCATGTCAAAAACTACAGTCAGACACCTCAAAACTGAGGAATTTTCATAATTCTTACTGCGATTTCACAGGTTTAAGCGAGTTGGTCCAACTTTTGCTGTCCGTAAAGGGCATATCTACACACATGTGTCATAGAAGACCACCTTAAAGAAGTATCGGGTATTTTTATACTTCGCCCCATGTCAAAAACTACAGCCAGACACCTCAAAACTGAGGAATTTTCATAATTCTTACTGCGATTTCACAGGTTTAAGCGAGTTCCCTGCAGCGAAACCTCAAACTAATCAGAAAAATACTAGTATACAACTATAATTTTCTGGCAGAACTCATACTAGTCAGGAAATATCCATTCCATACTAGTATACAACTAGATTTTTCTGGATGAAATTATACCAGTTGAAAAAAACAAAATTCATTCGTTTCGTTTTCTTTTATAATTCATAGATGCTTTTTCGTGATTGGGTAAATACAAATAGCCGCTGCTTTCTTAAGAATAAACATGAAAATAAAGTCAAATGATAAAATAAAGGGTAAGCCAGGAAAATTCTGGTTGAAATCATACTAGTCCAGGTTAAAAGCCTTTTTGACTAGTATATTCCATACTAGTCCTTTTTGGACTAGTTCATTTTATGGAAATTATACTAGTCCAGGATGAACTAGTATGGAACTGGTATCTTACAACTAGCATGAAACTGGTATTTCTGAAATTGACATCTTGTAGGACATCAACACGTAAAAAATACCAGTTGCTTATAAAAAGACAGAACACCGGGCCCAACTAGTCAGTGTTCTGTCTTTGTTCCATATAAGCTCGGTGCACCAACTAGTTGTAAAGTAGTTTTCAACTAGTTGCTTTCGCTGCAAGGTAGCGACATAAGAGTGACATTGTCTGAAATGCAACATATTCCACATCTGAACACTTTGTATGGGCTGATCTGTTCTAATTTGCTTGATCATGTCCTATGGAGAGATCAATTGCGAAAAAAAACTCGAGCTCTGAGGTGTTTGGATGTAGTTTTTGTCATGGGAAGATCTCCAAAAATGCCTGATACCACTTAAGAGTTTCGTTCTACGACACATGTGTAAATATTCGCCTTTTAAAAATAGTCAAAGTTGGACAAACCTGCTTCAACAATCGAAAGCACAGTAAGAATTATGAAAACTACCCAGATTTAAGTTAAAGTATTTGTCATAAGGCGAAGTCTAAAAGTACCTGGTACCACGTAAGGGTGGTCCTCTATGACACATTGAAAATATCTGCCCTTTAAAAGCAGCCAGAGGTAGACGAACCATCTCAAACATGTGAAAACGCAGTAAGAATTATAAAAATTTCTCAGTTTTGAGGTGTCTGGCTGTAGTTTAAGTATAAAAATAGCCGATCCTTCTTTAAGGGGGTCTTCTATGACACATGTGAAAAGATCTGCTCTTTAAAAGCAGCCGAAGTTGGACGAACTCGCTTAAACCTTTGAAATCGCAGTAAGAATTATGAAAATTCCTCAGTTTTGAGGTGTCTGGCTGAAATTTTTGACATGGGGCAAAGTATAAAAAATACCCGATACTTCTTTAAGGTGGTCTTCTATGACACATGTGTGAAGATATGCCCTTTACGAACAGCAAAAGTTGGACCAACTCGCTTAAACCTGTGAAATCGCAGTAATAATTATGAAAATTCCTCAGTTTTGAGGTGTCTGACTGTAGTTTTTGACATGAGGCGAAGTATAATAATAGCCGATCCTTCTTTACGGGGGTCTTCTATGACACATGTGAAAAGATCTGCTCTTTAAAAGTAGCCGAAGTTGGACGAACTCGCTTAAACCTTTGAAATCGCAGTAAGAATTATGAAAATTCCTCAGTTTTGAGGTGTCTGGCTGAAATTTTTGACATGGGGCAAAGTATAAAAAATACCCGATACTTCTTTAAGGTGGTCTTCTATGACACATGTGTGAAGATATGCCCTTTACGAACAGCAAAAGTTGGACCAACTCGCTTAAACCTGTGAAATCGCAGTAATAATTATGAAAATTCCTCAGTTTTGAGGTGTCTGACTGTAGTTTTTGACATGAGGCGAAGTATAATAATAGCCGATCCTTCTTTAAGGGGGTCTTCTATGACACATGTGAAAAGATCTGCTCTTTAAAAGCAGCCGAAGTTGGACCAACCCGATTAAACATGTGAAAAAGCAGTAAGAACTATGAAAATTCCTCAGGCTTGAGGTGTCTGGCTGAAGTTTTTTCCATGGGATGAAGTATAAAAATGCCTGATACTACTTGGAGATAGTGTTCCACGACACATGTGCAAAGATCTGCCTTTCAAAAACAGCCAAAGTTGGACAAATTCGCTTAAACATGTGAAAGTGCAGTAAGAATTATAAAAATTCCTCGGTTTTGAGGTGTCTGGCTGAAGTTTTTGACATGGGGCGAAGTCAAAAAGTACCTGATACCACTTAAGGGTAGTCTTCTATGACACATGTGAAATTATCTGCCCTTTAATAGCAGCCAAAGTTAGACCAACGCAGTTAAACATGTGAATTCGCAGCAAGAATTATGAAATTTCCTCAGCTTTGAGGTGTCTGGCTGAAGTTTTTGTCATGGGGCGAAGTCTAAGATTGCCTAATATTAGTTAATAGTAGTGTTATACGATACATTTGTAGCGATCCGCCATTTAAAAGCAGCCAAAGTTGGGTAAACCCATTTGACCATGTGAAAGCACAGTAAAAATGATGAAAAGTTCCCGTGCTTTGGGTTGTTTGGCTTAAGTTTTTTTCATGGAATGAAGTCCGGAAATGCCTGATACCGTTTAAGGGTAGTGTTATACGACACATGTGTAAATATCCGCCGTTTAAACGTGGACAAAGTTGGAGAAACCTGCTGAAACAAGTGAAATCTCTGTAAAAATTTGTGAAAATCCCGAGCTTTGAGGTGTCTGGCTGAAGTTTTTGCCATGGGGCGAAGTCTAGAAATGACTGAAACTACTTAAGGGTAGTGTCCTACGAAACATCTGAAAAGATCCGTCGTTTAGAAATTGTAAAAGTGGGACAAACAAGAGAAAGCAAATTAATAGGAAAATAAAAGTTCCCGAACTTTGAGGTGTCTAGCTGAAGTTTTTGCCATGGGATGATGTCTGGAAATGCTTGATTCTACTTAAGGGTAGCAGTTTACGACACATATGTGAAGATCTGCTATTTAAAAGTAGTCAAAGTTTGTCAAATCCACTTAAACATGTGAAAGCGCAGTAAAAATGAGTGAAATTTCCCGAGTTTTGAAGTGTCTGGCTGAAGTTTTTGCCATGGGACGAGGTCTAAAAATTACTGAAACTACTTAAGGGTAGTGTCCTACGACACATGTGAAAAGATCTATCATTTAAAATTAGTAAAAGTGGGACAAGCAAGAGAAAGCAAATTAATAGGAAAATAAAAGTTCTCGAACTTTCAGGTGTCTGGCTGAAGTTTTTTCCATGGGATGATGTCTAGAAATTCTTGATTCTACTTAAGGGTAGCATTTTACGATACATGTGTAAAGATCTGTTATTTAAAAGAGGCCAAAGTTGGTCAAATCCGCTTAAACATGTGAAAGCGCAGTAAAAATTAGTGAAATTTCCCGAGTTTTGAGGTGTCTGGCTGAAGTTTTTTCCATGGGACGAAGTCTAAAAATTCCTGATACTACTTGAGGGTAGTGTTCTACAAAAAATGGGAAAATATTGGGTAGTTAAAAGCAGCCAAAGTGGTCCAAATGCGTGAAATTAGTAAAACAGAATAAATTTCCATAGGAAAATCCGCGAACTGGGGGTGTCTGGCTGGAGCCTTGTCACTGGTACGGGTCTAACAACACTTGATACTGACGCGGGGTGGTAATCTACGTCAAATATGTGAAAATCATCCATTATAAAATAAGTGAAGTTAGGGTCTTTTTTTGGCGACTTTGACCCCCGATTCCTAGGCCCTTGTCATAGGTACAGCTTTAAAATTTTCACATTCTTTCTAGATTCGGGGAGGACTATCGATCGGTATTGGTTTCATCCATTATAAAATAAGTGACGCTTTTAGGCTCTGGGATCTCGCTCTATATACTCATATCTGCGTTAAGCTGACACAGGTCTCAGCAATGCGGAAGCCTGCATAGCATTACAAAAGTCCAGTTTAGAAAAACTTCAGTTCTCATTGCTCTGCTTACAGGCGTCTGTAATCACAAAGCAGGTGAGCGTTTTGTATCACAAAGGCCCAGATCTTACAAATAAAGTTTTAAAGGATAATGATTTGTGTTGGCAACCTAATTCTAGCTTAAAAATAAGTTGATTACAATATACACGATAACATTTGGTTTTTTCTCGATCGTATAGTGGTTAGTATTCGTCTGTTTCTTGCGATAATCTTGGGATTTTTTCTCGATGATATAGTGGTTAGTATTCGCCTCTTTTCCATTTGCGATAATTTTTGTTTTTTTTTTCGATAGTATAGTGGTTAGTATTCGCCCTTTTTTTCATTAGCGAAAATCTTTGTTTTTTTTCTCGATAGTATAGTGGTTAGTATTCGCCTGTTTTTCATTAGCGAAAATCTTTGTTTTTTTTCTCCACCGTATAGTGGTTAGTATTCGCCTGTTTTTCATTTGCGAAAATCTTTGTTGCTTTTTCTCGATAGTATAGTGGTTAGTATTCCTCTGCTCCTTGCGATAATCTTGGTTTTTTCTCGATAGTATGGTGGTTAGTATTCGCCTGTTTTTCATTTGCGAAAATCTTTGTTGTTTTTTCTCGATAGTATAGTGGTTAGTATTCGTCTGTTTCTTGCGATAACCTTCGGGCTTTTCTCGATAGTATAGTGGTTAGTATTCGTATGTTTCTTGTGATAATCTTGGGGTTTATATCGATAATGTAGTGGTTAGTATTCGCCTGTTTTTCATTTGCGAAAATCTTTGTTGTTTTTTCTCGATAGTATAGTGGTTAGTATTCGCCTGTTTTTCATTTGCGAAAATCTTTCTTTTTTATTTATCGTAGTATAGTGGTTAGTATTCGTCTTTTTCTGGCGATAATCTTGGGGTTTATCTCGATAGTATAGTGGTTAGTATTCGTCTGTTTCTTGCGAAAGTCTTGGAATTTTTCTCGATAGTATAGTGGTTAGTATTCGCCTGTTTTCCATTTGTGATAATCTTTGTTTTTTTTCTCGATAGTAAAGTGGTTAGTATTTGTCTGCTTGCGATAATCTGGGGGTTGTTCTCGATAGTATAGTGGTTAGTATTCGTATGTTTCTTGTGATAATCTTGGGGTTTATATCGATAATGTAGTGGTTAGTATTCGCTTGTTTTTCATTTGTGAAAATCTTTGTTGTTTTTTCTCGATAGTATAGTGCTTAGTATTCCTCTGTTTCTTGCTATAATCTTGGTTTTTTCTCGATAGTATAGTGGTTAGTATTCGCCTGTTTTTCATTTGCGAAAATCTTTGTTGTTTTTTCTCGATAGTATAGTGGTTAGTATTCCTCTGTTTCTTGCGATAACCTTCGGGCTTTTCTCGATAGTATAGTGGTTAGTATTCGTATGTTTCTTGTGATAATCTTGGGGTTTATATCGATAATGTAGTTGTTAGTATTCGCCTGTTTTTCATTTGCGAAAATCTTTGTTGTTTTTTCTCGATAGTATAGTGGTTAGTATTCGCCTATCTTGTTTGGCTTGGAAGATGCACCTCGTTTTTATGAGTATTTATATATTCATTTCCTGTTGCATTCACTTATCTTTTTTCCGCGGCATCCACAATAATCGCAAGTTTACCATGTTGTGGTAGTTAGTCAAGTTTTTAAAGCTTACCTGAAAGTAAAGAAAACAAAGGAATACAATAATTAAATAAACCAAATAGTATTTTTTTCTAGTTAATAAATATTATTACTTTTGAGAACTTAGTTTAACATTTTAAAATATGAAATTATAATGAAAATTTGAGATTGGGTTAGATGCCCTTGATGAAAATAAGGGAAACCACGACATATTTTGTTGAAATCCTCCATACAGATAACCACTAAAGAACAGAATCCATTTTAAAATTTTGACGAATTTCAAACGAGTTTTTTTTTTGTAAGTATATACATAGGTAAATTCTTATGTATATATGTCAATAACAACCTATTAACATTGTTTTTTTTTTTTGTACTCCAACAACAACTGCAGTCTAAGTTGCAACCAAAATAAACGCAAAATTTCAACATTTTTATCACCTGCATGGTTTGTCAGCTACAGTGTGGCCAAAATACGCGCGTATTGCAAATACTTAGTAATGCGTTTCCGAAGTAAGATACTACAAAGTAAAAAAAAAATCCAAATTCGGGTAGAACTTGTTGGTTTAGTACGTACCTAACACATGACTCAATAAGTCCAGGGCCTAAAACCTAATACAACTGGCGCCAATTGGAGACACCGCGTGAATTTAGATCTGCCTCCACTTGGTGCTGTCATTGGAGTGGTGGTCGTCTTCTTTCTCTACTTCCACCGGCGGGTGCCGATAAGAATAGCTTCTGGACCGGAGCGTCTTCGTTCATTCGCATCACGTATGCTAGCCAGCGTAGCCGCTGTGTTTTAATTCACTGAACTATGTCGACGTCTACGTAAAGCTCATACAGCTCATCATTATATCTTCTTCGGTACTCGCTGTCGCCAACTTTTAGGGGTCCATAAATCTTTCAAAAACACTTTCTTTCGAATACTCCCAAAGCCGCGTCATCAGATGCTGTCAGCGTCCATGCTCATCATATAGCAGGACGGGTAAGATAAGTGACTTAAAGAGTGTTGTTTTGGTTCGTCGAAAGTGGACCTTACTTCTCAATTGCCTACTCAGCGCTAAGTAGCATTTTGTGAAACTTAATGAATGCTCGAAAATGAATAGGCTTGTATGAATAGAGTTCGGTCTCCAGCTATGGACCACAAATAGTTAGCCACATAGATAACATTATCTACAACAAAAACGCTCTCCGGTGGTTATGGAGAGCGTTGACGATAGTGACAGTTGTTTTTTCGGATATTGATTCGGTACTATCACCTTGCGATACTTTCCAGACTATCGCGGGAGGGACTTGATATAACCAGTGGGACGTTCTAGGTCATCTCACTTCTTCCTTCTGCTAAGAAAAGGAAGGTTGCTAAGGAGAGGCATCATATCCGAAGATCCACCATCAAATCTCACGTCATTATCATTTATGGATTTCAGTAGCCTATCATTATCCGTAGACTCTCAACTCCTATCTTACACTACTTCACGTTTTAAAGTTAATTGGTCTTAGGACTTTTTGCGTGTTGTGTGAGATATACACATATTCTTAGATTAAGTGTATGAGAACACATTTAACCAATGACGTGCCGGCAGTTTGTTATAAAAAGACGAGCCTTTGTAATGCTATACGCCAGTATTCTATTGAACTGCGTCAACCAATAAGTTACAAGAATTGGATAAGATAGTATATGAATGGTGTTTGATAAAAAAAGAAAGCAACAACAACGCTAGATTACAAAACTACAACAAACTACTGAACGCACTGCCTAACATAAAAAGTGTAAGATAAAAGAGAAACACTGTAAGAAACAAATTGTTTACCCGAAATCAAACACAGTTCACGTAAATCAAACAGTTCACGTGATAAGAGTTCATACACTTCAATGGGTTATAACAATGTGGGACGAAAAAGTTTATGAATGATCCCTAAAACAAATCGTTCCTCTCGTATATATTAAAATCACTACGTAATGTCAGCTACATCCTTGGGTGCCGAATGTGTGTCCCAAAGCAACGGCGCTTTTGGCACAATGGTTAACACACTGCTCCAAGCTCTTCTTGCAGCACAACACGCTATCTCATCTCCCGAACTATGGCCGCCAGACTATGCTGATCACGCTTTAAAACATGGCCTAGATACGTACGACTTTGTGGTTGTGGGTGCTGGCTCCGCAGGCTCGGTTATAGCAAGTCGCTTAAGCGAGAATCCACATTGGAAGGTGTTGGTACTGGAAGCAGGTGGAGATCCGCCACAAGAATCTGAGGTATAATAAATACATGTTTTTACATTTTAATTAAGCCAGTGTTATTTTACTTTCGCAGATTCCAGTGTTTGCCTATGCTTTAGAGCACACTAATGCCACATGGAATTACTATACTGAACGCAGCGAAAAGGCATGCTTGGCTTGGGTTGACGGTAGCTGTTATTGGCCGCGTGGTAAAATGATAGGTGGCTCTGGTGCCGCAAATGGTATGGTTTATGTGCGCGGCAATCGTAGGGACTATGATGGTTGGGCGCAAGCTGGCAACACAGGTTGGGGTTGGGATGATGTGTTGCCTTATTTCGAACGTTCAGTGCAGCCAGTTGGTAATGAAACGCATCATCAGGGCTATGTTGTGTTGAATAGTTTTCCAACGTACAGTCGTCACATAGAGCAATTGATATTTGATGGCGCCGCTGAGTTGGGTGCACCCGCTGTTTCGAAATTCACTGATGACAGTGCGACGGGTTTTACCAAACTACAGGGTACTTATCAAGATGGGCGCCGTATGAGTACCGGCAAGGTGTATCTTGCTAGAGCTGCTCAAAGACCAAATTTGCATGTAATTAAAAATGCTCAAGTTACAAAGTTAAATTTCGATGAAGACGGCAAAAGCGTACACTCAGTAAGTTTTGTGTTGCGCGGCCAACATGGAATGGAGGCCAAGATCGGTAAGGAGTTAGTGTTGTCAGCTGGCGCTATTGGGTCGCCACAGCTGTTGATGCTATCTGGTGTGGGACCAGCGCCGCATTTGAAGCAACTTGGAATACCGGTTGTGCATGACTTGCCAATCGGCGACAATTTACAAGATCATATGCATGTGTTAACTTTCCTCAAACTCAAAGAACACACAGCAAGTACGCTGAAGCCGCTAGATGTGTTGGATAACGCTTACAATTACCTTATCCATAAAGCGGGTCCTATCTCAACCTATGGAGTATTTTCATTTGCCGGTTTTATCAACACATTAAAGGATAGTCCTTATCCAGATATTCAATTTCATCACATACATTTTCGACGTGGTGATTTTAGAAGCCTACAAATTTTTCTCGATGGTCTCGGTGCAACTTTAGACTTCAAAGCACAACTATACAAGGCGCTTAAAGTAGCAGATATTTTGATTGTTTTTAATGTACTTTTAAATCCAAAGTCTGTGGGAAACATAGGCCTGGTGAGCTCAAATCACAGCGAGTCGCCAATGATAACACACAACTACTTGAGCGAACCAGATGATGAGGCTACTTTACTGCGCGCCATACGCTTCCAGGAACAACTTTTAACTACCGCAGCCTATGAGGCACTCAATGCTACTCTATTCTTGCCCCAAATTGACGAGTGCAATGTTTACGAGTCGCGAAGCGATGATTATTGGCGTTGTTATTTCAAATATTTTAGTACTACGCTATATCATCCCATTGGCACCGTAAAAATGGCACCCGCAACTGATAACACGAGCTGTGTTAATCCACGTTTGCAGCTAAACGGTTGCCATAACTTGCGTGTGGTTGATGCTAGCATTATGCCAAAGATCATTAGCGGTAATACAAATGCGCCTACAATTATGATTGCTGAAAAAGCTGTGGATTTTATACGAGAAGATTGGCAGGACTAGGATTAAGAAAAATATAACTATTTTAAGAAGTAACCTTTGACTAACTTCCATTGTGAGCATTAGTGAAATTTATTTGGCTTTGAAATAAAAGTTTGTTTTTGCAAACTACCTAATAATATAGTACCTGGGTGACCGAGGTTGCTCGGCGCTATCAATTTCGCGCTATTTATTTACTTACCCAAAATGACCCTAAAATCATCCCAAAAAGACGCCTAAATACCCCAAAAGGATCCGAAATTGAACCCAAAACGTCCCAAAAATGATTCCCAAATGACACTAAAATGATCAAAAAAATGATTCCCAAATGAGCCTAAAAACACCCTTAAATGTACCTACCTAAAATGATCCGAAAATGATCCAAAAATTAACCTAAAATAATCCCAAAACGACCCCAAAAAGGCCATTAACCCAAAATTGAACCCAAAATGACCTCAAAATAGCCCCAAAAATTGTCCCAAAGTGACGCCCAAATGATCTCAAAATGATCCTAAAATAATCCAAATACGATCCCAAAAATATTCAATACGGTAAAATGGTAACCCTGGCGGCAACCCTACTTGGAAATATGTTAGTTGGTATGTCGGCGAAAATACCTTTCATTTGATACCCATATTGGCATATTCAGCTCCATAATTAAAAATAATAATAAGATAGGTGGCAACCCAGTACACCCCCAAGTGGCAACCCCCAAATAGATAGCCCTAGAATCAATCATACTATCTATAAGCCAAATTTCATGCAAATCGGGCAAGCGGTTCCCCAGATAGTCCGGATATACAAATATACTGTGTAAGGTGGCAACCCTACTTGAAAATATTTTAGTTGGCATGTCGCTGGAAATACCTTTCATTTAATACCCATATTGGCATATTTTGCTAGAAAATATAAAAAAATTGAGATGGGTGGCAACCCTGTAAACCGCGCCAGGTTGCAACCCCTAAGTGGATAGTCTCAGTGGACCAAGCTCGTTTAGAAGCAACTTTTTGAAGGTCAATGACCTTTGACTTGTCGTTCGACACTATGGGGTTTATCAGTTATTCCGACAAAGCTTCCCTTTGGGAATAATTCGTGAAAGTCGTTAGATATTTCATCGAATCAATCTAAATCCTCTACCAAGTTTCGTTAAAGTTGATGAATAATCTATAGACTCTCTCGAATCATCCCCAAGGGGAAGCTCCGTCGGAGTAACTGATACACCCCTCTATTCCTCAAACTTGTGTAGTTCTTGCTTAACCTTCTTAGTTTCCCTAAGTAACACCAATTGAAAATACCGGGGTATCAACAATTGGTTCCCAGTTTCCCTGACAACGCAGACAAGATGTGCTTCCGCTGCGTTGAGAATGTAAAGTGTGGAATCACATGGGCACTTGCAGATGTATTCAGTTGCTTTAAGCCATAATATAGGTCGTCGAAGATGGACATTGAACTTTATTGCAACAAGATTGTTCTTATTGCAGTGAACTCAAAATAATAAAGATATTTTGGAACAATTTACCTTCTAGAAGATTAGGGCCCAACTTTAAATCTGTTTAACGATGGTTACACTGTGCAACAAGATTCTACGTAATTGATGAAACCAATTGGAGATGAAACTTTAGCCCTCCCATATCAAAACCTCATACTGCGTTTTTGGCCTATAAGTCTGATTTCTTTGACAAATTGTGTGACAGCGCCACCTATCGTAAGACTTATGTAAAAATTAATGTCAAAAATGCGTTCCTCGATCCAAAAAATAGCGATATACAAAAAAAACATCTAAAATTCCTTCTTTCATCAAGTTTTAAAGGTTAAAAAGGTTAGCAACTTTAATAAAAATAACAAAGAAACCAGGCCTATAGGCCAAATACCCATTATGAGGTTTTGATATGAGTGGGCTAAAGTTTCATCTCCAATTGGTTTTATCAATTACGGAGAGATGACCCCTCATTTTATGTCACAGTGTTATCGAAAGAAATACAAATTAATTTTTTTAACACGAATTCCAACTCCAAAAAAAAAAAACACTAGCCATCAAGCTACTCCAACCAGAGCGCCACAACATCATCCGATAATTATTTATGCTTTTCTGATTGTGGGTGTTGAGCTTCTGGGTTCAATCACAGTGAGAAGTCAAATTCAAACTCGTTGACGGATCTCATACCCGGAGCATACTCTAGAAGCAAGACGGCTCCTTAGCCTCAGTGTGTTTATTGGATAGACATCTTCAGGTACTAGCCTGCCCCACGAGGGTGCGCTTTGTTTGGCTCAGTTGAACCAGGGTCACCTTACTGGCGTATTTTTAAAAAGGTGCTTGAAGTCTCAGTGCCGCCTAACATGAGGCGTCATATCTGTAGACCAGTGTATTCAGTCTGCCCATCACTACCCTTTTCGGAAATTCACCATTTTGGGACAGTTATTTAGAAGTATGTGACATTCCTTCATCCTCTTATACAGTTAATATCAATGCCCGAAAGAAATGTATGTGGACCTTATACCTATCCATTACCCTGTGGCTAACTCGACTGCGAATATGTAGATGGTTTTATACCTTTCATGAATCAAATGGGTAACTGATACATACTGATAACATTCTGAATGCTTCAATATCTAATGAGTCTTTACTCGATCCTTCCATTGGAGTGGTGTCCCCCTTTTCGCCAGCATCCGCCGCCGAATGTCGAGAATAGTCCCAGATTACCTAAAGTCATTTGCATTACAGGCCCTAGCAAATGGAGTCCTGAGTTTAATTCTGCCTACAGCTCATTGTTTAATTTATGTTGTTGCTGTTGTAACAACGGAAGGTTTTGGGGAGTGATGTCGAAATTGACAGTCCTTGGCCGGATAAGAATCTGGTAGGATACGGTAGTCTCTTGCAGTACTACCCCACCGTCGTGGTAGCGTGACCGGTGGAACCTTCTATGGGTAATGAGAGGTGAGAGGCATTATATCCGTAGATGAGCCATCGAGTTAGCACGTCATTACCTATGTGCATATTAGTTGCCTCTTACGACCGGTATGCCTACCTCGGGCATATTCTGAACCCCTAACCCGCAGGGGCAGAAAGCCGTCATGAGCGCTTGTACGAAAAATCAATGATTGCTGGTGTGATTCGCAGAGATTGTGTTGTTGAGGTAATCATGGACGAGATGCTTGACGCGTCAGTGCAGTTTATATATCGATATTTATTTAGTCAATTAATCGAATATCGACATTATAATAATACGATATTCAATAGCGATATATTGAGTTTTTACTGACACCCATCCCTAACTAAAATGCATAAGAGGCATGTTGTAAAGTTTTGGATTAGCTTCAGATAAACATACATTAACTTTTGCTGATAATTATGCAAAATTTACTAGAGTAAAACAAAAAAAAACGAATTGGAAAAATGTCGATATTTTATTGTCCAACATCAATAAAGTCGTGTATTTATCGTTGCTAGGCAAAGCGAAGGCTTTATACCTTTCATAAATCAATTGAATAACTGAAGCAAAATAAAACTTTTGTCTAAAGAATAAGAAACTGATGTTAATTCAAACTTCTAAAAGCCTGAAATTCGAATTGGTATCCACTTGAACCTGCCATCGGAGTGCAGAGAATAATGTAATGCATAGTCTGAGTTTAACTAGAGCTGCACACGTTTCTCACCCCGGAGACGGGTTGTGCGCTGGGTTTCGGACCCACCACATAAAAATCAAAATCCAATGAAAAAAACCATCGAAGCCTCGGATGAGAACCCCCTTTAATGTTGACGACCCGGCAAAACGAAACAAGGACAATGAGAATGACATTAGGGCACGCACCTGGAATCTGTCCGTACCCTTCCAGGGGAGGGTGCCGCTGCCTTTCATGCCCTCGTTAATGCAAAGGCTGATATCACCGCTCTACAGGAAATGCCATGGACGGGGAAAGGCAAGAATACCATCAGACCCTGTGATGTCTACCACAGTGCCCAGACAGGGGAAAAGCGTGTGGTGTAGGATTCGTGGTGGGAAAGAGACTTCGCCGCCAACTACTAGCGTTCACCACCGTGAACGAGCGTCTTGCTGCGATCCGCATCAAGGCGAGGTATTTCAACAAAACATTTATATGCGCCGACTGTGGAGAAGGACGCCGCAGGGAAGGACTCCTACGACACACTTGAACAGATCTATGATCGCTGCCCCCAACATCATATCAAAATCGTGCTCGGCGACTTTAATGCCATGGTGGGCAAGGAAGGAGTTTTTGATTCTACAGTTGAAAAATTTAGTATCCACGATATAACATCCCTCAACGGCACTAGGTTAATTGACTTCGCCACTGCTCGCAATATGGTCATCAGTAGAACCAGGTTCCAGCATAAACGAATGCACCAAGCCACCTGGCCGTCACCTGATCAAAGAGCAAGAAACCAGATTGATCATGTTATTATCTTGTTGCAGCCAAGATACGCTCACGCCTCTGTGCAGAGAAGAAAGTACGCACAGTAACGGAAGTAAAGTTTTACGTCGAGAAGCTACTCTCACACCTGCTATCGGAGAGCAATCCTCGACCTAACAATGTAACCAGAGATATGCACTTACTACGTACCGCCGCTGAGACCCTTATGGGGTTTCAGCGAGCCTGCAAAAACAACTGGTACGATGAGGAATGCAACACTGCCTCGGACAAAAAGGACGCTAACAGTCATCTAAACAGTCCAAACAGTCAGCTAAAGTGTACCTATAATTAAAAACCAACTCATGTTCATGGAAGGTATGCAAAAGAAAAAACTTAACAGCTTGTTTCGATTAGATTAAGGTTTGTTTAAAGGTGAAAGTATAAAAGCAGATTTGGAAAAAAGTACCGATATGTATTCTAAAGGAGCCTAAATAGTAGATGGGAAGCCAAATTTCAGTAATATGTCACTTAGCGTTTGCCAGTCGCCGTTCAGCTATTCTCGACATCACTACAATCACGCAAAATAATCAACCTTTTCTTTTAGCTGACTAGCAATGTCGACAGCATTTTTGGAGCCGCAATGTGCTGCTCAAAGCTTAGGCACCTATAGTACAATGGTAAATACGCTGCTGCAAGCTATAGTTATGGCGCAATGCAATGTATCATCGCCCGAGCTATGGCCAAGGGACTACGGCGATGACGCATTGAAATACGGCTTAGATACGTACGACTTTGTAGTTGTGGGTGCTGGTTCAGCGGGATCAGTGATGGCGAGCCGTTTAAGTGAGAATCCAAAATGGAAAGTACTGGTACTCGAATCAGGCGATAATCCAAAACAGGAATCAGAGGTACGCCCATTCGAATACAATTATCTCATTTCGTGTAACTTTAAATTAACACTCACCAAACAATTTCTAACTTTATCCTTGAAGGTCGCTGGCCTATTGTTTTCATTATGGCGCTCAGATGTATCTTGGAACTACTTCACCGAATACAGCGATAAGGCTTGCTTAGGTTGGGTTGGCTCTAGCTGCTACTGGGCGCGTGGTAGAATGATCGGTGGCACTGGTGGTATGAACGGTATGCTTTACGTGCGTGGTAATCGCAGAGACTATGATGAGTGGGCACAAGCAGGAAACTCAGGTTGGGGTTGGCATGATGTTTTGCCCTATTTTGAACGTTCAGTTCAACCTATGGGCAGCAATGCAAATCCAAAGGGTTATGTAGTGCTTAATCATATACCAGTCATCACTAAAGATTTGGAAAAAATGATTTTGAATGGTTCGGCTGAGTTAGGCGTACCATACGTACCTGAACTCAAGGAAGGCAGTGACATTGGATACACACATATACCGGCAACTTACGAAGATGGACGCCGAATGAGCACCGGTAAGACATATCTTGCTAAAGTGTCTCATAGACCGAATCTGCATGTAATAAAAAATGCTAATGTAACAAAATTGAATTTCGATAAGAGTGGCAAAAAAGTACGCTCAGTGAGTTTTTTGCTGCGTGGACAACATCAAATGGAAGTTAAAATCGGAAAAGAATTGGTGCTCTCAGCCGGAGCGATTGGGTCGCCGCAACTGTTGATGTTATCTGGTGTGGGACCAGCGCCACATTTGAAAGAACTAGGAATTCCTCTGGTTCGTGACTTACCAGTTGGCGAAAATTTGCAAGATCACGTTATGGTGCACACTTACATTAAAGTAAAACCAAATGTAGCAAGTCCATTTACACAGTCACAGACATATGATAACACTTATAATGATGTTATAAATCACACCGGACCCCTGTCGACGGTAAACCTTTTTTCTATATTGGCATTCATTAACACCTTGAAAAACAGCCCATATCCGGATATGGAATACCATTATTCATATTTTCAACGTGGAGATTTTGATGGCTTAGGTTTGTTTATGGAAGACTACGGATATACCGATAGCTTCAAAAATCAGATGAACAAAGCAATCGGAAAGTCAGATATTTTAGCTGTATTGAATGTTGTTGTAAAACCAAAGTCTGTTGGCAATATTCGCCTACGAAGCACTGATTTCAATGATCCACCCAAAATTACAGCTAACTACTTGGATGAACCAGAGGACGTAGACACCTTACTACGGGGAATTCGCTATACAATGCAACTGTTAAATACGAAAGCTTTCAAAGCACTAAATTCCACTTCATTCTTACCCACAATCGACGGATGTGATGTGCCCGACCCGCAAAGCGAAAAGTATTGGCGTTGTTATATTAAATATTACACTTCAACAGTTCAACATTTCTGTGGCACGGTGAAAATGGCACCAGAGACAGATGTAACGAGTTGTGTGAATCCGCGTTTGAAGCTAAAGGGGTTCGATAATGTGCGACTTGCGGATGCCAGCGTTTTTCCAAATATTACCAGTGGGAATATAAATGCGCCTACGATTATGGTTGCTGAAAAGGCAGTGGATTTTATGCGACAAGATTGGAATAATTAGGGCCATGAACATGTACTGATTTTTAACTATCCTACGGGGCTTAAACCTCTACTATTCACTAAGTTGTTTTTGTAAATGCAATTTAAATAAACATATTATCAATTAACATTGCGATGCCCTAGGTCCGATGAGGTATACAAAGGATTACTATTGGAGTACTCCAATATAAAAAAATTGGAACACATAATCCAACGATTTTTGCAGGGTGTAAGCGGAACGAAAATGTTTAAAAATTTAATTTCTAAATTTTTTAAAATTTTCGTTGAGCCAGAAACAAGAATGTTTGACACTGAACCACAGACACTATGACGTATACGTAACAATTTTGCTACACATTCGTGTTTCTGGTTCAACGAAAATTAAAAAAAAATATAGGAATTTAATTTTTAAACATTTTCGTTGCGCCAAAAACATGAATGTGTACATATTAGGGGTTCTGGCACAACGAAAATTAGAAAAAAATTTACTTTTGAAATTTTACAAGAGAAATTGAAGGAATATTAACCTTAAACCTATATCAGTGGAAAGAGTATAATGAGAATATATGTTGCAAAAATATATTTACCCTACCCTACCCTGTACCTATCCATATCCCTGTCACTAGCCCGATCCGCATGCCCTACTTATCCCTATCCTGAGGTTAAGTAGCTGTCGCTAAGAAAGGTAAAAAATACTTCTACTGACTTAACACACTTCGTTCTCTGCGTGGAAAACTAAGTAGCACAGTTCGCCTAGAACTGAACCGTGTTAGTCTTCCACGCAGAGAACGAAGTATGCTAATCTTCAACGCTAACTGAACCGTGTTAGTCTTCGCTGGGAGCGACGAGCCGCAATGCATATCAAAGCTTAGGCACCTATAGCACAATGGTAAATACGCTGGAAGCTATGTTTATGGCGCCACACAGGAGTCTGAGGTACGTCCTCTCGCACACAATTTACCCTTTTTGTCTTTGTGGAATATTTTCAAACATGACTTCTGACGGAAATTTTCACTTGCAGGTCGCAAATCTCCTGGTTGCTTTGGAGTACTCCAACGTATCTTGGGATCTACTTTTATTGCTGGTGTGATTCGCAAAGATTGTGTTGTGGGGCCAATCATGGTCAAATTCGAGATGGCCGATGGTGCAACGCTGTCAGTGACGTCATGAGCCAATAGTAAGCAAACGGAAGATCGATTTTTATTTAGCCGATTCAGTGAATACGACATTCTAATATCACGATAGTTTATATCGATATATTGTTTTTTTTTACCGATACCCATCCCTACCTAAAATGCTGTAAAGTTTTGGGTTATCTCCAGACACACATACCTACATTAATTATTGCCGATAATTATGCAAATTATATTATAAAAACAAAACTAATATGAAACTGGCGATATTTTATTGCCCAACTTCAATAAAGTCTGTATTTATCGGTGCTGGGCGAAGCGATGGCTTTATACCTTTCATGAATCAATTGGGTAACTGAAGCAACAAAAACGTTTGCCAAAAGAATAAGAAGCTGATATTAATTCCAACTTCTCAACGCCTAAAATTCGAATCGGCATCCACTTTATCCTGCCATCGGAGTGCAGAGTAATGCCTAATAATCTTGGCCTCCGTCATTTATTGACGCTTAACCGCCTTGGCGATTTTGGCCGTTTCCTTTTTGGTGATAACTGACGCCAATTGGAAACCCCAAAGGAGTTCAAGTCATCCTCCACTTGTTGTTTTCATCACAGTCGAGGCCTCCCCCTCCAGCCAGCGGAGCCTTTGGGCTGTTATTCGCTGAACTATGGTCAGGTCTGAGTAAAGCTCGTACAGGTCATCGTTAAATTTCCTTCGATACTGGCCTTTGGCATCACGGGAAGGACCATAAATCTTCCGGAGAACTTTTCTCTCAAATACTCCAAGGGCCATTTCATCTTTTCTTGACACTGTCCATATTTCTGAGCCGTACATCAGGACAGTTATCATGCCAGACTTATGGAGCGTGATCTTTGTTTGTCGAGAAAGCACTTTACTTCTCATTTATTTGCCTACTTAGTCCAAAGTAACACTTGTTGGCAAGAGTGATTCTCCGTTGCGCCTTTTTTTCGATGATAGCAGATACTTCGTCTGTAATGCCTAGTTGAGCTGCACACATCTCTCAACCTTTTTCTCTAATACACTAAAGCCGTCTCGTCAGATATTTTTAGGCTAAAGGAGCATTTGTTTCTAAGAGGATTTTAAGGCTGAAATTATACTGTTTTCTCTGTACACAAAGTCCTCATATGCACTAATTCTGTGCCTGTCAGCAAGTATACTTATTTATTGGTTTATCCATACCACTTCTCAGATTTCCCAACAATCATATATATGTATATGAAACCCCACTCATGTTCATGGAAGGTATGAAAAAAAAAACTTAAGAGCTTGTTTAGATTAGATTAAGGTTAGTTTAAAGGTGAAAGTATTTAAAGCAGATTTCGAAAAAAGTAGCGATATGTATTCTAAAGGAGCCTAAATAGTAGATGGGAAGCCAAATTTCAGTCCTATGTCACTTTGTTAACGTTTGCCAGTCGCCGTACAGCTATTCTCGACATCACTACAGTCACGCAAAATAATCAACCTTTTCCTTTAGCTGACTAGCAATGTCGACAGCATTTTTGGAGCCGCAATGTGCGGCTCAAAGCTTAGGCACCTATAGTACAATGGTAAATACGCTGCTGCAAGCTATAGTTATGGCGCAATGCAATGTATCATCGCCCGAGCTATGGCCAAGGGACTACGGCGATGACGCATTGAAATACGGCTTAGATACGTACGACTTTGTAGTTGTGGGTGCTGGTTCAGCGGGATCAGTGATGGCGAGCCGTTTAAGTGAGAATCCAAAATGGAAAGTGCTGGTACTCGAATCAGGCGATAATCCAAAACAGGAATCAGAGGTACGCTCATTCGAATACAATTATCTCATTTCGTGTAACTTTAAATTAACACTCACCAAACAATTTCTAACTTTATCCTTGAAGGTCGCTGGCCTATTGTTTTCATTATGGCGCTCAGATGTATCTTGGAATTACTTCACCGAATACAGCGATAAGGCTTGCTTAGGTTGGGTTGGCTCTAGCTGCTACTGGGCGCGTGGTAGAATGATCGGTGGCACTGGTGGTATGAACGGTATGCTTTACGTGCGTGGTAATCGCAGAGACTATGATGACTGGGCACAAGCTGGTAACACAGGTTGGGGTTGGCATGATGTTTTGCCCTATTTTGAACGTTCAGTTCAACCTATGGGCAGCAATGCAAATCCAAAGGGTTATGTAGTGCTTAATCATATACCAGTCATCACTAAAGATTTGGAAAAAATGATTTTGAATGGTTCGGCTGAGTTAGGCGTACCATACGTACCTGAACTCAAGGAAGGCAGTGACATTGGATACACACATATACCGGCAACTTACGAAGATGGACGCCGAATGAGCACCGGTAAGACATATCTTGCTAAAGTGTCTCATAGACCGAATCTGCATGTAATAAAAAATGCTAATGTAACAAAATTGAATTTCGATAAGAGTGGCAAAAAAGTACGCTCAGTGAGTTTTTTGCTGCGTGGACAACATCAAATGGAAGTTAAAATCGGAAAAGAATTGGTGCTCTCAGCCGGAGCGATTGGGTCGCCGCAACTGTTGATGTTATCTGGTGTGGGACCAGCGCCACATTTGAAAGAACTAGGAATTCCTCTGGTTCGTGACTTACCAGTTGGCGAAAATTTGCAAGATCACGTTATGCTGCACACTTACATTAAAGTAAATCCAAATGTAGCAAGTCCATTTACACAGTCACAGACTTATGATAACACTTATAATGATGTTATAAATCACACCGGACCCCTGTCGACGGTAAACCTTTTTTCTATATTGGCATTCATTAACACCTTGAAAAACAGCCCATATCCGGATATGGAATACCATTATTCATATTTTCAACGTGGAGATTTTGATGGCTTAGGTATGTTTATGGAAGACTACGGATATACCGATAGCTTCAAAAATCAGATGAACAAAGCAATCGGAAAGTCAGATATTTTAGCTGTATTGAATGTTGTTGTAAAACCAAAGTCTGTTGGCAATATTCGCCTACGAAGCACTGATTTCAATGATCCACCCAAAATTACAGCTAACTACTTGGAAGAACCAGAGGACGTAGACACCTTACTACGGGGAATTCGCTATACGATGCAACTGTTAAATACGAAAGCTTTCAAAGCACTGAATTCCACTTTATTCTTACCCACAATCGACGGATGTGATGTGCCCGACCCGCAAAGCGAAAAGTATTGGCGTTGTTACGTAAAATATTACACTTCAACAGTTCAACATTTCTGTGGCACGGTGAAAATGGCACCAGAGACAGATGCAACAAGTTGTGTGAATTCGCGTTTACAGCTAAATGGGTTCGATAATGTCCGTGTTGCGGATGCCAGCGTTTTTCCAAATATTACCAGTGGGAATATAAATGCGCCTACAATTATGGTTGCTGAAAAGGCAGTGGATTTTATGCGACAAGATTGGAATAATTAAGGCCTTGAACATGGGCTGATTTTTAACTATCCTACGGGGCTTAAACCTCTACTATTCACTAAGTTGTTTTTGTAGATGCAATTTAAATAAACATATTATCGGCAATTTTTGATGTGTAAACATCTTTGCGCTGGGGGTCTATCCAGAAAAAGTTTTATTCTATGTCTTTTGTTCTTGTAAATGTATGATGTAAGTAAGTGTAAAAAGGTTTATGTCGTGAGTACAATATTTGAGGAGCAATTCTTGCTTGACTGGTTATAGTTGTTGTTGTAACGGAGTGTAGCCCTGTCCAACGTGTACTTATCCTTAGCATAAATTGTCATCAATATCTTCTAACGGGAGTCCTGGGAAACTAGCAGTTTCTACAGGGTTAGACCAGAGGCATATGGGTGTTAGAAGAGTGGGCTCCGCAGAACAGGTGAATAGGTGGTTGGTGTTATATGGAGACGAGCCGCATGCCGGACATTCATTCGGCACGTCAGGGTTCAGTCTCGAAAAGTAAGATTTTAGCCTACTACAATATCCAGAACGTAATTGAGCCAGAGTGACCCTCGTCTCGCGAGGAAGATGACGTTCCTTGATGGTAGGCAACAGACGTGTCATGGATGTTTTTCAGGGTCTGAACACGTACCTGTGAATCAAACGGCGTGGTTGCAAGGTGCCGGATCTCATAAAAAAAAAATTTTTTTCTTCATCCAAGTTTTCAATTCTATTTCGACTAACTGTTTTACCAAGTTCTTCGGAAATAAGTTATTATAGGCGACTTTGGTTGGTTCCTTCTTCGAGAAGCATGGAATGTAACAAAAAGGTAAAAACTATCAAATTTAAAACATTTTTTATATACATAATTTAAACTTGCATGTCTCAAAAACTAAAAAATTTGGTTTTTTTTTCAAAATTTTTGAACGTTTTTTGGCATAGTGACCAAACTACTGAAGATACTTATAGAGATGAAGGCAAAAAATATTTATGGGAATTGGTACAATGTATAATTCAACAGTTTAGGCCAAAAAAAATACACATTTTTTACGTACCTATATGAAGTAGTGTTTTGCAAAATTGAGAATTTTCATATTTTTACCGATATCTCGAAAACTAGATCAGCATAACATTTTACATTAAGAAAATGTACTTTCATTCTTGGAGTTTTTGTTTTGTCGAGTAGTGTTATAGTAGAATGATGAAACTCAGCTGTTTCATCGTGGTATAGGACATATTACTTATGAAACTGGTAGAAATCGCTGGGTATTTAATGTTCGGTTTACCCGAACTTAGACTTCCTTACTTCTTATAGAGCAGCAAATAATAAAAAGCAACAATCAATGAGTGCATCGAGATTAGATTTAAGTGTGTGATTATTCAAGATTAAGTATACGCATGGAGTCACCCTTCATCCCAGAGTTAAAACCCGATCGGCTCAGAACCTCAATACTAACTCAATATAAAATATACTTTTTGGCTTATCAAACATAAACTTTCATATTTAGATGTCGATTTTAGAACTTTTTTTTTTTGCATGTAGACTGAATCAGTCTAATACTCACTCGTCTTTACGGAAGGTATAAAGGTCACGCGTTTAAACCAGATTAGATAAAATTTTATTTGAAAGATGAAAGTATAAAAGCTGATTTCGAAAGGAAATTTACTGAATTCGTTGTTGAAGGAACCACCATCTAGTACATATTCAGGTAAAAGAGAATAGGTGAAACTGTGTGTTGTGTGAGTAACAGTACATTGGAAGTTTAAGGCAGTCATGCGACAGATTGATATCACAATGTTCATTTAAAATTTTAAAAATTTATTAACATTATTTTAAATTCTTTATAAGGTTATAGTTCCACCTAAAACTGTCAGTGCTACTAAATCCTCACTAATTTGTGTATTTACTTAATATCTGCAATAATATGGACTCTTGATGTGTTATTCATTTTAGCGCACTAGCAATGTCAACAGCATTTTTGGAGCCGCAATGTGCTGCTCAAAGCTTAGGCACCTATAGTACAATGGTAAGTACGTTGATGCAAGCTTTGCTGGTGGCACAATGCAATGTATCATCACCCGAGCTCTGGCCAAGAGACTACGGCGACGACGCATTAAAATACGGTTTAGGTACATACGACTTTGTAGTTGTGGGTGCTGGCTCAGCAGGTTCAGTGATAGCGAGCCGCTTAAGCGAAAATCCAAAATGGAAAGTGTTGGTACTCGAATCAGGTGGTAATCCACCACAGGAGTCGGAGGTACGCCCCCTCGAACAGAATTTACACTTTTTTATTTGTGAAATATTTTAATACATAACTTCTAACGGAAATTTTCACTTGCAGGTCGCAAACCTCCTGTTTGCCTTGCAGCGCTCAAACGTATCTTGGAACTACTTCACCGAATACAGCGATAAGGCTTGTTTAGGTTGGGTTGGTTCCAGCTGCTACTGGCCACGTGGTAAAATGATCGGTGGCACTGGTGGTATAAACGGTATGGCTTATGTACGTGGTAATCGCAGAGACTATGATGACTGGGCACAAGCTGGTAACATAGGTTGGGGTTGGCATGATGTTTTGCCTTATTTTGAACGTTCAGTTAAACCTGTTGGCAGCAATGCAAATCCAAAGGGTTATGTAGTGCTAAACCATATTCCAGTCATATCTAAGGACTTGGAACAAATGATTTTAAATGGTTCGGCTGAGTTAGGCGTACCATATGTAGCTGAGTTCAAAGAAGTCAGTGACATTGGATACACACATATACCGGCAACTTACGAAGATGGGCGCCGAATGAGCACCGGTAAGACATATCTTGGCAAAGTTTCTCATAGACCGAATCTGCATGTAATAAAAAATGCGAATGTAACAAAGTTGAATTTTGATAAGAGTGGCAAAAATGTGCGCTCAGTGAGTTTTGTGCTGCGGGGCCAATATCAAATGGAAGCTATAGTCGGGAAAGAATTGGTGCTGTCAGCCGGAGCGATTGGGTCCCCACAGCTCTTGATGTTATCTGGTGTGGGACCAGCGCCATATTTGAGAGAACTGGGCATTCCTCTGGTTCGTGACTTACCAGTTGGCGAAAATTTGCAAGATCACGTTATGGTGCACACTTACATTAAAGTAAAACCAAATGTAGCAAGTCCATTTACACAGTCACAGTCATACGATAGCACTTATAATGATCTTATACATCACACCGGACCCTCATCGACGACAAACCTTTTTTCTATATTAGCATTCATTAACACGTTAAAAGACAGCCCATATCCGGATATGCAATACCATCATCTATTTTTTCAACGTGGAGATTTTGATGGCATAGGTATGTTTATGGAAGACTACGGATATACCGATAGCTTCAAAAATCAAATGAACAAAGCAATTGAAAAGTCAGACATTGTAGCTGTACTCAATTTTGTTGTAAAACCAAAGTCTGTTGGCAATATTCGTTTGCGAAGCACCGATTTCAATGATCCACCTAAGATTACAGCTAACTACTTTGATGAACCAGAGGACGTAGACACCTTACTACGGGGAATTGGCTATACGATGCAACTGTTAACTACGAAAGCTTTCAAAGCACTGAATTCCACTTTATTCTTACCCACAATCGACGGATGTGATGTGCCCGACCCGCAAAGCGAAAAGTATTGGCGTTGTTATATTAAATATTACACTTCGTCAGTACACCATTTCTGTGGAACGGTGAAAATGGCACCAGAGACAGATGCATCAAGTTGTGTGAATTCGCGTTTACAGCTAAATGGGTTCGATAATGTTCGTGTTGCGGATGCCAGCGTTTTTCCAAATATTACCAGTGGGAATATAAATGCGCCTACGATTATGGTTGCTGAAAAGGCAGTGGATTTCATGCGACAAGACTATGAATAATGTGACCACTTATTTTTCATCTAAGGCGAGACGCTTTACGAATAAAAAATCCTTTTATTTGATTACTTTTTAATAAAATTATTCTAATCTAATCTTGGCTTGGGTCATTTATTGACGCTTATTCACCTAGGCGATTTTGGCCGTTTCGTATCAAAGCACGCCAGTCATTCCTTTTTAGCGATAACTGACACCAATTTGAAACCTCAAGGGAGTTCAAGTCATCCTCCACTTGTTTTTTCCATCTCAGCTGAGGCCTCCCCTTACCGAAGTAGTACTATCTCGGGAACAGCTTCACCGATTTGGATGAAATTTGGCATATAGGTAGTATGATTGATTCTAAGACTATCCATTTGGGGGTTGCGACTTGGGGGTGTACAGGGTTGCCATCTATCTAATTTTTTTTAAATATGGAGTAGGATATGCCATTATGGGTATCAAATGAAAGATATTTTCGCCGACATACCAATCAAACGATTTTCAAGTAGTGCTGCCGCCCAGGGTTACCATTTACCGTATTGTATTTGTAATGTATATTTTTGGGGTCATATTTGGATTATTTTAGGATTATTATGGGATCAGTTACGGATAACTTTGTGATAGTTTTGCGACTATGTTGAGATCATTTTGTGTTCAATTTTTAATTTGGGACAATTTTGGAGTAATTTTCGTATAATTTTGGGTTCAATTGTGGATCATTTTGGGAACATTTGAGGGTCTTTTTGGGACTATTTTGGGATTACTTTAGGGTCATTTTGGGATCATTTTTGGAATCATTTTTGGAGCATTTTGGGATCATTTTAGGTTCTTTTTTGGATCATTTTTGGGTCGTTTTCGGTTCTATTTCGGATCATATTGGGAACATTTAAGTGTCTTTTTGGGGTCGTTTTGGGATCACTTTAGGATTTTTTTGTGATTTTTTTAAGGTCATTTTGGGATCATTTTTGTTAAGTAAAGTTAGCACTAAATCAATTGCACCGAGCAAGCTCGGTCACCCAGGTACTTAAGAGAGTTAAACAAAAAAAAAAATATGCACAAAAAATAGGTCAGTATCTCAATACAATAATACATAGATAACAGAAATGGCATTCACCAAACCTTAACCCCTCACTTGATAAGATATGTGAAGCATTTTTAATTTTAATTCATAACTAAGCACCTGTTTACAAGTACATTGAAAAATTAATTATGTGAGAACCAAAGTTAACAATAACACTAAAATAATTTGTTATAAAAAGATGAGCCTGCGTGATGCGCTTAGTCAGTTTTCTAAAGAACAGCAACAGCAAATAACAAAGCTACAACTATTACGATCAGTTACATACTCGCGCTAAAAGCTAATTGAAAAGTGAAAGTTCATATTTGGAGTTGTAAAAGCTGTTATTGAAGCTTTAACTTCTTGCTTAAAGCAATCGTCGAAAGTTCAACAAAAAAAACCCACAAACTCAGCACAATGTCAACTGCAGTTCTGGCAAACCAATGCGCTTCTCAAAGTGTCGGCACATTCAGCACAATGTTTGGTACACTCATGCAAACGCTGCTCACCGCACAATGCGCCATCTCACCACCACAAATATGGCCACCAGATTACGCGCAGCAAGCCTTGAATAATGGATTAGAAACGTACGATTTTGTAGTTGTGGGTGCTGGCTCAGCCGGATCAGTGATAGCAAGCCGTTTGAGCGAAAATCCAAAATGGAAGGTGTTAGTGCTAGAAGCAGGTGGTGATCCGCCACAAGAGTCTGAGGTATAAAGTGTTTAGAATTTGATTTTTATTACACACAGAGAAAATTGAGCTGGTGATGTATAAGAATTGACGTATACCAAAATTAGTCATATCAACCCAAATATCTGTTGATTCAACCAAAATATCTGTTGATTCAACCAAAATCACGGTCAATTCTTATCCATTCACAGCTCATTTTTCTCTGTGTCAAGGTAATCATTTAATGCTGCAAACTTGTTGCGACATAATGACAATTATGCGAGCATATTTTGAGTGGGATTTTTAGCAATATCAGCTTATCGTAAATATCAATAGCACAAATTCGGTAGTTTTTGGGTTCATTTTCGTACTTATAGCGATAATTCTGAGCTTTTTTGTGATTATTTTGGAATGGTTTTCGGGATCATTTCTGGGCTTTGTTCGAATCATTTGAGGATTGATTTCGGGACCATTTCAATTCTTTTTCGGGATATGTTTTTTGAATCGATTCGGTACTGTTTTTTGGGAACTTTTTTGAAAACATTTCGGAATCATTTTGAAAGATTTTCAGGACTATTTTGAGACCATTTCTGAATTTTTTTGGGTTAATTTTTGTACTTTTTTGGGATATATTTCGGAATCGTTTCGGGACTGTTTTTGGGGGCTATTTTGAGACCATTTCGGGACTATTTTGGGAGATCATTTTGGGAGATTTTCGGGACTGTTTTGGGACAATTTCTGGACTTTTTTTTGTGGGATAATTTCAGTATTTTTTCGGGATATGGTGCGGACTAATTCGGGATCATTACGCAATGATTTTCGGGAAAATTTTGGAACTTTTTCGGGACCGTTTTGGGAAAAGTGCACCCGAAAACAGTAATACGGAAATGGTCCCTAAAAATTCCATTAAACATTTAAAAAAAAAGTTAGGAAATGATCACGCAAAATTTGGACCATTTCCCGAAAAAGTACTGAAATTATCCATAAATTGTCCGGAAATGGCACCAAAATAGTTCCGAAAATCAGCGCGAAATTATCCTAAAAAGGTCCCGATATAGTCTCAAAAACCATCCCGAAATGGTACCGAAAAATTTCAAAAATTATCTTGAAAAAGGCCAGAAGCTATCCAGAAAAAGTCCCGAAATGATCCCAAAAAAAATTCCACAAACGAAACGAAAAATTCCAAGCCATGCTTTTGAAAAATGACAAGCTGGCCTAGTATGTTTTGCCATTGGGCGCTTATTTAACGGTAGTGGCAACGTTGTAACATCACAATTATTGCATAAATGCGAGGTTAAATGAATACCATTATTTTAATTATATATACGCACTATTTTCAGATTCCGAGCCTTATGTATGCCACGCAACACACAAACGCTACATGGAATTACTTGACTGAGTTTAGCGAAAGAGCATGCTGGGCTTTTGACGAACGCCGCTGTTATTCACCACGTGGTAAAATGATAGGCGGCACCGGTGCTATCAATGTTATGCTACATGTGCGAGGTAATCGTAGAGACTATAATAATTGGGCGCATGCTGGCAACACAGGCTGGGGCTGGGATGCTGTGCTGCCGTATTTTGAACGTTCTGTACGCGCTGTTGGCAATGAGACGCATCCACAAGGCTATCTAATACTTAATGATTTTCCAGTGACCGATGACGATATAGAACAAATGATTTTTCAAGGTGCCGCTGAATTGGGTGTAGCACGTGTGCGCGAGTTTGGTGAAGGTAGTGAGACAGGGTACAGTAGAATACCAGGGCTTTATCAAAATGGACGTCGCATGACCAGCGGCAAGACATATCTTGCGAAAGTGGCGCAAAGACCGAATTTGCATGTGATCAAAAATGCTCTAGCTACGAAATTGAATTTTGATGTGAGCGGCAAAAATGTACGTTCAGTGAGTTTTATGCTGCGTGGCCAACGCAAAATGGAAGTGCGTGTCGGCAAGGAGGTTGTATTGTCGGCAGGCGCTATTGAGTCGCCTAAATTGCTGATGTTGTCGGGCGTGGGACCACCAAACCACTTAAAAAAGTTAGGTATTCCTTTGGTGCACCACTTACCAATTGGTGATAATCTGCAAGATCACGTGCAAGTATTAACTTTCTTTAAACTCAACGAGAACAAAGCGCGCATGCGCACAGCATTGGATGCGCTAGATAGTACCTACAATTATCTTATACACCGCAGTCCACCGCTAGCGTCTCACGGTACTGCCACTTTAACCGCATTTATTAACACGCTGAATAATGGCCCCTATCCCGATGTTGAGTTTCATCATTTCCTTTTGAGACGCGGCGATTTTGCTAGCCTCAACATATTTCTAGATGGTCTCAGTTTAAGCAAAGACTTTAAGGCGCAGATAAACAAAGCGCTTGAGGTTGCAGACATTTTGTGTATGTTTAATGTACTATCACATCCAAAGTCGGTAGGAAATATACGTCTACGTAGCGCCGACTATAAGGTTCCTCCCAAAATTACACACAATTTCCTTAGTGCGCCTGATGATGCCGTTACTCTACTGCGCGCAATACGCTTTCAGGAAAAACTGTTAAATACTACAGCTTATATGAAAATGAATGCCAATCTACTACTACCCACCATAGAAGAGTGTGATGCCCATGGACAGCGCAGCGATAATTATTGGCGTTGTTACTTTAAATATTTTGCTACTACAACATACCATCTCACTGGTACGGTTAAAATGGCACCCGAACGCGATGAAACTGGATGTGTTAATCCACGTTTACGTTTAGTTCACTGTGGTAATGTGCGTGTGGCTGATGCCAGCATTATGCCAGAGATACCAAGCGCCAACACAAATGCAGCTACAATTATGATAGCTGAAAAAGCAGCAGATTTTATACGCGAAGATTGGCGGCATGGGGGGCATGATGATGTACATCATCATGATGATAGTGAGCACCATTATGGTGTGCACAATTTTGATGCTCACCACGGTCATGAACGCTATGTAAATGATGAGCACGATGACGGTGAAAGCAAAGCATATAGTCATTATTATGATGTACGCCATAATGATGATCATGAATATGATGAAGAGCACAATGAAAGTTATGATCATAATTATGGTCATCATTATGCAATAAGACATGATACCGATCATGACGATGATGATGATGACTACGACGACAGTGAAAGCCATGATGATAGCCACTATTATAATTTACACCATGACAATGATCATGACGAAGAGGATGGCTATTAATGACACGCCGGTGATGTATGTACAAGATGATGATGAAAACGATGAATTTGAGATTTAGGGTATCGCAAGCGGTTATTTATTATTTTAAAGTAATGTTTTTAGCTGTAATCTATATCTATAGATCTTATTAAACAGAAACGCCGAAATGATCATTTTTCTTTCGTTTATTTCATTTGCTTGTAATTCGCAACAAGTTAATAAAATGTTCTTGTAATATAACTTTTGTTAGCAATACTTAAGCGGGGTTTTCACAACAAAATGAGGTGGGTGTAACCAAGATAATAACACAGATTCACGGTTCTCGCCCTCAATTAATAAATATTAATAGAAAAAACACACAGAATAATTTTTTTCTACATGAACCATGTTAAACTAAATTTCTTGTTAGATTTGCATGAGATAATGAGGCAGATAGTGTTGTTTTAACAGGAAAACATGAGGTTATGAAAAAAATTCATGTTAAAATAACATGAGCGATAGTGTTGAAAAGTACTTTACTTACCCAAAATAATCCTAAAATAATCCCAAAACGACCCCAAAAAGACCCTTAAAAGTTCCCAAATTGATCCGAAATTTAACCCAAAACGACCCAAAAATTATCACAAAATGATCCAAAAATTACCCCAAAATGATCCGAAAACTACCCCAAAAAGACCATCAAATGTACCCAAAATTGAACCCAAAATGACTCAAAAACTATCCTAAAATGACTCCAAAATAATCCGAAAATTACCCCAAAATTGTCCCAAATAAATCCAAAATTGAACCCAAAATGATCTTAAATTAAATTAAAATTATCGCAAAGTCACCTTTAAATGATACCAAAATTATCCTAAAATAATACAAGTATGATCCAAAAAAGATACTATACAAATACACTACGGCAAAATGGTAGCCATGGGTGGCAACCCTACATGAAAATAATTCAGTTGGTATGTCGGCGAAAATACCTTTCATTTGATACCAATATTGGCATATCTCGCTCCATAATTTGAGATAGGTGGCAACCCTGTAAACTAGAGCGTATCACGGTGTATGGAGGAAAAAAAAGTTGAAAATGTTCCCCCCCAGTTTGAACACTTACCTTATGAGGTTTTCAAAAAATTTTTTTTTAATTTTTTTGTCACCCTGTAAAAACAGCGAAATTTGTTTTTTTTCTATAATTTCTATATTTCTCGTTCGATTTTCAAAAGTGATACATTTTTAGAAATGTATTCACCAAGGCAAGATTTCATCCATAGAAACTTTTAGCCCTTCATTCCAAGTTAAGTTTTTATTCTATTTTTACTAAAACCAACACCCTGTATTTGAAAAAAAAAATGTTTCCGGAAAACTAAGAAAAAAAGATTATTACCTGCATGTAATGAGGAAATAAATGTAATGCACTTATGCTAAATCTTTCCTTGACTACTGCGTGAACAAATCGCTCAGTATTTTGAGAATGGCATTTTTTTAAATAATGTTAATAAGAGACTTTTATGAAATAAATAACGACACGTGAATGACATTTAAGTAGACACTTGCTTCACCACTACTAATTTTTTTTTTAATACAGGGTGTTGGTTTTAGTATAAATGAAATAAAAACTGAACTTGGCATGAAGGGCTAAAAGTTTCTATTGATGAAATATTGCCTTGGTGAATACCTTTCTAAAAATGTATCACTTTTGAAAATCGAACTAGAAATATAGAAGTTATAAAAAAAAAAACAAATTTCGCTGTTTTTACAGGGTGACAAAAAAAAATAAAATTTTTTTTTTTGAAAACCTCATAAGGTAAGTGTTCGAACTGGGGGGGAACATTTTCAACTTTTTTTGGTGATACGCTCTACTGTACACCCCCAAGTGGCAGCCCCCAAGTGTAGAGTCTTAGAATCAATCATACTATCTATATGCCATATTTCATCCATATCGGTCAAGCTGTCCCCGAGAAAGTACCGGATGTATATCCTTGACTATGATTTTATCAATTTTAGGTAGAAAAAAAATTTGTTTGGTCTCCATAGGGCCGCCGAAACTCTGGGGCTAATTTACCAAGCCTTCCTCTGAGTAAAACTGTTCAAGACTTAGGGAATGTCTTATATACACAAAAAGAATAATAAAGTGAAGTCTGTTGGAAAAAAAAAATAGTCCACTCTAATGTATCCCCTCTATTTTGGTGCGTTTTAGCCAAAATAACTTGTGTCAAGTTGTACCTACTGTTCTAGAATGAAGTTATACTAGGTCAGCATGAAAGTTCACTGAGGCTACGAAAATTACAAAATTTTAATATGAAGGACAATGTAACGAATACCCACTTCGAATTTGTATACATAAGGACAACAGGATCATTTACAAGGATATTGAAAAACGTTCTCAAGAGTAAAAGAGATTTGAATTTCAAAAGTATTTTAGTAAATTCCGTATTATTACGTTTTATAGCGAATGCAATTCTCTATATCTTGAGGTTTTGCAATTATAGCACATTTTTGATAGATTGTACACGGCGTATGAGTAACATTGAGCTTTTCAAGCAAGAAAAGTTCAGATAAATTTTATTTATGTTTTGGTTGGTATCTCCGAAACGGATTGAGATATCGAAATAAAACTTACACTACCTTCAAGCTCGCATGAACACTTTACATGTGATACCCATATTGAAAAATGAATTGCTAGGGTATCCCCATTTTAGTTTATATATCAAAACTTGTAGATCCTTAAATATTGCTATATACCTTTTTGAAGACTTTTATTAGATAACAACTTTTTAAATAGAAAGTTGAAGGATAATTATTTTAAAGGACATTGCTTCGATGTTTTGAAAGGATAATTAAAAAAAAGTTATATTTAGCCTGGGGAAATTTTTCCTTGACTCTTTTCTGGAATGGGATTCCCTTTTTTATTTGGCCCAGTCCAATATGTATGTATGTATGAATTTCAGCTTCGAGATAAGCAACGTTAGGGCTAGTCTGTTTATATTGTTCAATTAATGTGAGCATGTTAGAATTATTCAAAATAAGTAAATAATAAAAATGAAAGTCATCACTTTTCTCTTTTAAAATGTACGAGTTTTTTGCTCTTAAAATGTTTTTTTTTGTTCCCAGTAGGAAAATGAGTAAAACAATTTAGAAAATCATTTATAGCATGATAAATAACACTATATAACAACATTGAAGTTTTTGAAAATTCCACCGGGTTTCTCCACGGTTTCTGGAGCTTTTGGGTGTGTTGAATCCGAATATGAAGTTAGATGTTTCAGGTAACTCTAGATTTTCTCTTCAGAGGGAGGTTTATAAAGAGATCGTTACGGTCAAATTTTCGGTTTGAGTCCTTGCTTTCTAGATAGCTGCAACAAAAACGGTATGTAAAACTCCACTGCATTATCTTTATTTAAACGAAAGTTATAACAAAAAAAAAAAACATCTTCAAAAAAATCTTTAGACCAGTTATGGTTAATGTGAACTATTTTTATTATACCTTTCATGAACATGAAATGGTATTATAACTTTGGTCCGATGTTTGTAAGTATGAGAAGAAGAAGAGATAGACCCATCAATAAGTATACCGAAATGATCAGGATGACGAGATGAGTTGATTTAGCCATGTCCGTCTGTCTGTCTGTTTGAACGCAAACTAGTCCCTCAGTTTTTGAGATATTTGGCTGAAATTTTGTATGCGGCCACCATTTTCCAATATAGGAATCATTTGTCGGAACCGGCAAGATCGGACCGATATTACATATAGCTCCCGTACAACCGATTATTCCGATAAACGGATTTTGGGCTATAACTCCTGTAATTAAACACGTAGAAACGTGAAATTTTGGAATCATTGCTATTTTTATATGTAAAATATCGATGTTGAAAATCATTGAGATGGGATAAATATTTCACATAGCCCCCATACAATCGATTGTTCCGATAAACGGATTTTGGGCTATAACTCCTGTAATTAAAGTGGAGGGAACGTGGAACTTTGTAAGCATCGCTATTTTTATATGCAAAATATCGATGTTGAAAATCATTGAGATGGGATAAATATTTCACATAGCCCCCATACAATCGATTGTTCCGATAAACGGATTTTGGTAGATAACTCCTGTAATTAAAGAGGAAGGAACGTGAAATTTTGTAAGTATTGCTATTTTTATATGCAAAATATCGATGTTGAAAATCATTGAGATGGGATAAATATTTCACATAGCCCCCATACAATCGATTGTTCCGATAAACGGATTTTGGTAGATAACTCCTGTAATTAAAGAGGAGGGAACGTGAAACTTTGTAAGCACCGCTATTTTTATATGCAAAATATCGATGTTGAAAATCATTGAGATGGGATAAATATGTCACATAGCCCCCATACAATCGATTGTTCCGAAAAACGGATTTTGGCATATAACTCCTGTAATTAAACACGTAGGAACGTGAAATTTTGGAGGTATTACTATTTTTATATTTGAAATATCGATGTTGAAAATCATCGAGATGGGATAAATATTTCACATAGCCCCCATACAATCGATTGTTCCGATAAACGGATTTTGGGCTATAACTCCTGTAATTAAAGAGGAGGGAACGTGAAACTTTGTAAGCACCGCTATTTTTATATGCAAAATATCGATGTTGAAAATCATTGAGATGGGATAAATATTTCACATAGCCGCCATACAATCGATTGTTCCGATAAACGGATTTTGGGCTATAACTCCTGTAATTGAAGAGGAGGGAACGTGAAACTTTGTAAGCACCGCTATTTTTATATGCAAAATATCGATGTTGAAAATCATTGAGATGGGATAAATATTTCACATAGCCCCCATACAATCGATTGTTCCGATAAACGGATTTTGGGCTATAACTCCTGTAATTAAAGAGGAGGGAACGTGAAACTTTGTAAGCACCGCTATTTTTATATGCAAAATATCGATGTTGAAAATCATTGAGATGGGATAAATATTTCACATAGCCCCCATACAATCGATTGTTCCGATAAACGGATTTTGGAAGATAACTCCCGTAATTATATCGGTAGGAACGTGAAATTTCGTAAATGTTGCTATTTTAGAATGTGGAATGTCGATGTTAAAAATCAATGAGATTGGACCAATATAGCACATCGCCCCCATATAATCGATAGTTCCGATAATTTCGGTATGAGCGGAAGTTAAATTCACACAGGCTGTGCTGGGATCAAACAGTGAAAATCGTTACGCTTATTCATGAAAGGTATTTAGCCTTCGGCACAGCCGAAGACAGCTTTCCTTACTTGTTTTTGGGTCATTTTCGGATCATTTTGGTTACATTTAAGGGTGTTTTTGGGGTTATTTTAGAATCATTTTGGAGCCATTTTGGGAAAATTAGGAAAGGATAGGAATGTAAGTTAACATGAGGAAAAGGAACAGTACATAACTAAAATAAAATGAAGCTTTGTACTTATGTTGAATTTTATAAATAAACGGTTAATCGTATTCTGAGACTATTTTTAAAGCAATAAAAGATAACTTTTGTTATTTTCTGGAGAGAAAGCAAATATAGCACTTCAAATGAGATTATTGAATTTGCAAGTGCATACTATTAATGCATACTAAAACAATGAAGTACATAAGTAGTGTGCTTGCCTACAATAACAAAAGTGCCTGGTTCAAGTCACAGTTTCGTTTTTACAAATCATTTGCTTGATAAGATGCAGCACTACGGAGTCGGCATAAAAAGGTAGGTGTAATTGTAGAAAAAAGATCGGCCTAAAACTTCGAAGAGTTGTTCGCATCTAAATTATTGTTGTTAAGCGTACTGAAGTGTTTCTTTATTTGCACATCACTTCAGATAATCTGCTACTATAAAAGGCGGAATTATAATGAATTGTATTCTAGTAGCCTACTGAAAACGGTTATTAATTAAGTACCATTGAAGGAAAAAATCGGAGATTAATACTACGAAATGTCAACGGCCTCACTGCACGCTGAATGTGCTAACCAAAGCGTCGGTACTTTCAGCTCGCTAGTCAATACACTGCTCCAAGCGCTACTCGCTGCACAATGCACCATCTCATCACCCACTTCATGGCCCACAGACTATGCAGAGCAAGCGCTGAAAAATGGTTTGAATACTTACGATTTTGTGGTTGTGGGTGCTGGTTCAGGTGGTTCGGTGATAGCGAGTCGTCTAAGTGAAAATCCCGATTGGAAGGTGTTGGTGTTAGAAGCAGGTGGTGATCCGCCAGCGGAGTCGCTGGTAAGTTTAACAAAATATGTGAAGGAAAATTCTGTTTTTTCATAAAACCATTTGCAGGTACCTGCACTTTTCTTCGCATTGGAGCACACTAACGCTACCTGGGACCACTGGACAGAGCACAGTGATAAGGCATGTCTCGCTACTACTAAAGGTCGTTGCTACTGGCCGCATGGTAAAATGTTAGGTGGTTCTGGTGCAGCAAACGCTATGCTTTATGTGCGTGGACATCGTGGCGATTACGATGGCTGGGCGCAGGCAGGTAACACCGGTTGGGGTTATGATGATGTGTTGCCTTATTTTGAACGTTCAGTGCAACCACCAAGTGATAAGCCTGATAATGAGGCACAACCGCGCGGACATGTTACACTTAATGAGTTTCCAGTGCATGACGAGGATATAGAACAACTGATTTTTCAAGGTGTCGCCGAACTGGGCTATGCACGCGTACGTGAATTTGCCGAAGGTAGCGAAATTGGTTTTGCTAATTTACCAGGTACGGTGCAAAATGGTCGACGTATGAGCCCAGCCAAAGGACATCTTGCTAAGGTAGCTGCGAGACCCAATCTACATGTAATGAAACACGCCTACGCCACCAAACTGAATTTTGATGAGAGCGGCCAAAATGTGCGTTCGCTAAGTTTTACGCTGCAAAACAAGCATGAAATGGAAGTGAAAATCGGCAAGGAATTGGTGTTGTCGGCTGGCGCAATTGATTCGCCAAAGCTGCTGATGTTGTCGGGTGTGGGTCCAGCAGCGCATTTGAAGCAGTTAAATATTCCGCTCGTACAAGATTTGCCGATTGGAAATAATTTGCAAGATCACATACAAGTGGTGACTTTCATGAAATTGAACGAGCACAAAGCGCGCATCTGGACAGCGTTGGATAGCTTGGATAGCACTTACGACTATCTCGTGCATCAAAAGGGACCTTTATCGTCGCACAACATTGTGTCGTTAACCGGTTTCATTAATACACTGAAAAATAGCCCATATCCGGATATCGAGTTCCATCATTTTGTTTTGAGACGTGGCGATTTTGATGGTCTCACAATGTTTTTAGTTGGTTTGGGCATTAACGACAATTTCAAAGAGCAAATACTAAATGAGCTTAAAACATCTGATATTTTTGGTACATTTAATGTACTTTTAAATCCAAAGTCTATAGGCAATATACGACTGCGTAGCGCCGATTCCAGTGAGTCACCTAAAATAACACATAACTACTTGACCGCACCAGAGGATCAGGATGCGCTGTTGCGTGCTATGCGTTACCAGGAGCTCTTGTTGCATACGACGGCTTTTGAAGCATTTGATGCAAAACTTTTGCTACCCACAATTGACGAGTGTGCGGCTGCCGAGCTACGTAGTGATGAATATTGGCGTTGCTATATTAAATATTTCTCATTGACGTTGTACCATCCCACTGGTACGGTGAAAATGGCGCCAGAGATGGACGCAACGAGTTGTGTGAATCCGCGTTTGAGCCTAAAAGGTTGCAACAATGTGCGTGTTGTTGATGCTAGTATAATGCCAAAAATTCCCAGCGCCAATACAAATGCGGCGACATTAATGATTGCTGAAAAGGCAGCCGACTTTATACGAGAAGATTGGCAAGATGTGAAGAAATGAAAGCAGCTATTCGTTAAGCCTTCGAAGAAACTCATCTGCTCGCACTGTATAGTCCATCCTATACACTACAACCTGGGGGGCGAAGTTCAGTCTAGAACTTATCAGAGCTCAACGGGTGCCTTTATACCGCCGTATTCATTATTATGTTATAGAAAAAGTCTAGAAAAATCGATGTATAGCCTAAGCCTTGTCTAGATATATGTTATGATAGAGGAATCCGTCTAAAGCCTGGACAGGCTCCAATATGTAAAACCTATATTTACGGAATTAATTTTTACGAGCATTGTATACTTAATTATACTTAACTAGGAGCTATACGAGGCTGCTCTAAATTAAACTAAATAAGTATTTAACTTAAGTTATTTCTTTAAGTTTTCAAATAAAATTTTATATTTGTGAAAAAATTATTAAACATTTTCTAAATCATTTTATTTTTCGGAATACTAGAGTTTGCTCAGTGTTTGAAATTCAACCACAAAACCTAATTCCAACTTACTTCGATTTTTGCCATTTTCCATTTCCTTTGATTTAACTATTTTTTCTTTTCCTTTTCTATATTTTTCCTTTCCTCACATTATTCTCTCCTTTCCTTTCCTTCCCTTTTCTTTCCTTTCCTATTCCTTCCTTTCTAGTGCTTTTCTTTCCTTTCCATTATTTTCCTGTCATTTATTTACCATTCCTTTCCTTTCCTTACCTAACCTTTCCTTTCCTTCCCTCTACTTTCACTCCATTTTCTGTCCTTGTCTTTCCTCCCCTTTCCTATCTTTTCCAATCCTTTTCTTTATTTTCTATTTATTTCTTTTCCTATCACTTTTTTACTTTCTTTTTTCTTCCCTTGCCATTTCTTTTTATTCCTTTTTCCTTTCCTTTTGTTTCCTTTGCTGTCCTTTCCATTTTCTCTCCTATCCTTCGCCTTCATTTACAGTCATTTATTTTCTATTCTTTCCTTTGTTGTGCTTTCCTTTTCTTTTCATTCCCTTCCTGTCATTTCTTTTCCTTTCAGTTCCTTTCCTCCCTATCTTTTCCTTTCGCTTATTTTCCCTTCCTTCCTTTGCATAACTTTCCCTTCCATTCGTTTTTTTCCTTTCCTGTCCTTTCGTTTCCATACTATTCCTGGATTATTTTTTAATAAAGTTCATTATTTTATTTTTTTATTTCATTTGAGTTTCTTCCCTATAGCTGATTTTCCACATATTTCCTCTTATTTTATTATTTTACATTCTTTTATTTCACATTATTTTGTATTATTTTTGCCACTCGATTTTTACCGGCCTTTTTTGCTTTATATAAATTTAGTTTCAATATTTCACAATAGACTTTTTTAGAAACATCAAGTTTATGTACTTGCTTGTGTTTGTTTTTGCTCCCTTAACCAACAAAGCCACTATTGTGCTCACACTCAGGCTCTCCTACAAATACACCAATGCAAGTGGTCATACCTACACACGGAACAGCGGTTCTATAAAGCGAATACGTGTTTAGCATTTGTAGTGGTTTGACTTTCATTCGAACATTGCGCTGAGCTGAGCTCTGCGTTCGCTCTCCTGGATAATGACTAGACAAACTTTCCTCTCTCCATACTTCATAAGTCTACCTTCGCAGCTGTTCTGTTGTATATTAATAATTGAAATTGAGGTAATGCCCTGCGACCTTATGTCCGATCTCCTTCAGGAAACCCAGACTTAAGGTCGGCTTTAGTTTATGTATATGCGTGCGCTCTAGAGTTAGGACGCCGCGAGTTTCCTGGCTTTTTCTAGAGGTAGCATGACAGTGGTGTACAGTTTCGTCATTATCACATAAGTGGCAGAGCCTGCGAGACGAGATGCCTAGCTTATCTATATGGGCATTGAGGCTGCAAAGGCCCGTTTGTTTTGTTGTAGCCTTCCATTATTGCTTTCGATAACGTAGCCCGATCGTCTGACGCCAGTGTTCTTCTGTAATGTTTGTCTCTTCTTTTCTGAGCAATGAATTTAAGGCACGCGGACCGATGGCCAGAAAGGGTTCAGAACTCATTGGTAGCTAATGGTCTGCTCATTCTTTGCTTTCCACTTTGGAGGCACCCCAGGTGATTTAGGCTCCTAGCTTTATTATCAACATCTTGTGAAAGCTCATTACTTTAGCACTTTCAAATGTTATTAATTTATCGGCCGTTTTAAAATAGCAAATATTTCTAAATTTGGCATATCACTACATCTTATCATACTGCATTAGACCTTTTACCTGAGATATTGCGATTCATACACTCAGCAAAAACTTTTTTGTCGCGACATGTCGTAAGAAAAAAAATTTGCCTCCAAAATCGTTTACCCAGTTTAAGGAATAGGGTTTTCCTAATTTCCTAATATGAAGTACTTACATACTTCCTCGTTTTTAGGAAAAGTTAATAAAAAACAAATATTTTTCAAAGTTCTTATATTGCCTTAACTAAAAATCGATATCAGGTGTCTTGAATGATAAACTCAGGTGTCTGCCATGACAACATGTGCTTCGCCCTGCCGAAAGTGCATGATCATTCCGAAGATCTTCATTTTGACCGTGATTTTGGTTGAATCAACAGATATTTTGGTTGATATGACCAAATCACTATCAATTCTTATCATCAGCTCAATTTTCTCTGTGTGTATATATCATAACATTATGGTTTTGATGTTATGTTCTCGATAGTATAGTGATTAGTATCTGCCTGACGGCGTTGTTAGTTGCACAGTATGTTCACTTCTCAGGAGCTTTTCCAAATTCCCTTTTTTTGATGGAAAATTTTATAATATTGCAGCCAAGCAGCTTGTATAACTCACCTGAAAAAAGAAAGAAAGAGGAGGTATTAGATTTAAATTTCTAATTTACTTTTACTATGAACATTATTAAATATTTATAAGTGAAGTTGTAAAATCTAAACTTGCATTCTGAAAAATAATTTACAGACTTAACCTAATAACAAAGGTAGTTAATTTTTTGGCTAAGATTATTATTTTTTTTTATTTTAACTTTTTTTTTCAAGTAGCGTTCCAGATGGATGGAAGCTTGAGGTGGGCGACTGTCACCTTAGTTTTTCTTAGGCCGAAGTGCTCGCTATACAGAAAGTTCTAGAATTATTTAGGTTAGGTTAGGTTCAAGAGGCTGGCGCAGAAGCACATTTAGAGCGATCTTAAAAGCCCAGTTGTAATACCACCAACACTAAAAAAGTTAGTCGCGGAACTTGGCCATATGGAAACTCCCTGTGTAGTCTGGATACACAATATAGCAGAATCCCGGTTCTTACACCCCTAAACCGAACCATTCAAATGACTTGTTTAAGGCCATCCAGTCCTTTATGTCCAGCGACGTGGCGTAGGCTATTCAGTAAGTGAACTTCCACAATGCGCATTATCGCGCCACTTAAACCCGGGCAGTTGCAGATAAGCTGCTCCACCGTTTCCTTCTCCTCATCCTCACTGCAACTCATAAAGCATCGTCGGTAGGGCACACCTAGCCTTGTTGCGTGTCTTCTAATAAGGCAGTGCCCGGTGAAATCCCTATAAATTTGGAGTTATCCATACTTTTTAGGGCGTAAATGTGTCTAGATATTTTAGAATCCCATTTGGGCTGGATATCCGGCAGGGATTGTAGCCATCTTTCGTTGGCTTGACGGAGTGTTTACTACTTCAGCATTAGTATGCATGTGCAACCTGCTGGGCCGTGCCCTGCCTAGCAGGTTCGTCTGCCCTACAGCTTCCCTCAATGTCCCGGGACCTATGTGAGGTCCACGCGGCTCGGTTGGGAACTCTCTTGAATAGATCGACTACAGCTGAGCCTCAGTCAAAGTTGAACAAGTAAAAGCCAAGAGATTTGATGGCGGCTGGCTGTCGCTGAAGATAAAGATATCCTATCCGAGATATCCTATCCTGAAACTTCAGCCTGGAAGACGCTGCAAAGATCAGGTAGCCTAATCACTTAGCAACACATAAACAAAAGAACGACATCCGCTAGCTTGCGCCATACATGAGACCACCACTCCAATGGCAAGTGGAGGCAGATCTAAGATCACGCGGTGTTTGACGGCCAAAACGGCCAAGGCGGTTGAAGGCTATTTTAAATAAGTAAGTAATGTATATATTTCCTTATTTCTTCTAAAAAAAATACAGTCGAACTTTTTTATAAAGAACTCGCAGGGACCCAAAAAACGTTTCACTATATAAAAAAGTCATCAGATAGAAACTAAGACTTCACTATATAGCAGACCCGTGCGCAGGAATTTTCTATAAGGGGGTTTTGTACTTTTGGATGCTCCGAAGGTTGGTACTTTTGAGAGTTTGAGTGCCAATAGGGGGTTTGAACCCCCAAAACCGCCTCCCCGCTGGCGACGGACCTGCTATATAGAAATTAAAAATACATTATAAGGAGACGAAAATACACTGAAAGTTGAACGAAAAGCTTTGTATTCGAAATAGATATTTTACGGAGCGAAATAGATATTTTACGCTTCATTATATAGAAGTTCGCTATAAAGAAGTTCGACTGTAGTTATATTCTCAACCTACTGCGATTATTCATAAAAAGGGTTGAACAATTATTTATAATTACAATATAGAGTATTTCAAATCACATAAACATTGATCGACTTTTAAATAATAATTATTATTAGGTATATGCGCTAACAAGATTGTGCATAAATAATTTAATTTACGCCCTTACTTGTATTACTCTCAACTAGAGATGAGCGCGTGCATGATTTTTGCAACACGTGTTTTTTCGTGAGTGTTTTTTTTTTTTGTGCTCGAGCTCAATACGTTACGCACGAGCACGACACGAAATCGCATTTTCAAACACGTGCACATGGACACACGCGAACGTGTTTCGTGATACGGTCAAAAACACGCACGACGCCCATCTCTACTCTCAACTACCTAACAATTATTCCTAATTTATCAAATTAACTTCTATAACGTATACGGCGCTAGAAACCGGTTTTTATTCATACATGTTTATAGTGTCAACTCACGCGGCCGTACTGTACTAAGGTAAAAGCGTGATCCCAAAACGTTTGTTTTGATGAGACAAAGTAAATACGAGCAGTCTGAAACAATAAGTATTAAACACTCGGCTAAAGCAGACCGGTTAGCGCAGCAAAAAATGTCTACCGCGTTCGATGGATTATCAGCGTGTAGCGAAGTGAGTGTGGGCACGACCAATTTACTTATCAATACCCTACTACAAGCCTTACTAGCCGCACAATGCTCATTATCACCCAAAAATAAATGGCCAGAAGATTACGCAGAACAAGCATTAAAGAATGGACTCGAGACTTATGATTTTGTGGTGGTGGGTGCTGGTACGGCAGGTTCTGTGATAGCTAGTCGCCTAAGTGAGAATCCTGCGTGGAAAGTTTTACTGTTGGAAGCTGGTGGTGATCCGCCGCAAGAAGCAGATGTAAGTTTGAAGATAGAGATATTGGGTGTTGTTTATAACAGTCCAGAGACTGAGCGAATAGTTGAGCCAAAAGGTGGCTTTCTACATAGTTTTAACTCAAAAAATCGAGTACGAGCAAATGCTCACCCCTCTTTTATGCATGAAGCCCACTAAGCGCTTGGTAAAACATATTTTTAGGTATATATTTTTCGATTTTGCAGATACCAGAAATATTTGGTACGATACAACACACAAATTATACATGGAACTATAGAACCGAGCACACGGATAAGGCATGCTTGGCGCAAACAAGCGAACGTTGCTATTGGCCGCGTGGCAAGCTGATTGGCGGTTCGGGCATTATAAATGCTATGCTGCATATACCAGGCTTACCGCTAGATTACAATGGTTGGAAGGAGCAAGGAAATACAGATTGGGGTTGGCGTGACGTAGTGCCATATTTTGAGAAGCTGCTGTACCCCAAGGGGCTGTTAAGGGTGAGCAATTTTAACAACGTAACCACCACCGACGAGGAATTCAAAGTGTTGATTACTGCTGCTGCTAAAGAATTGGGTATACCAAGCGTGATGGCGATAACAGAAGGCACCGAAACGGGCTATGCGCACGTAGCGCGCGCCACCTATAATGGCAGACGCGAGAGTACTGCTTCAGCTTATTTGGGTGCAGCATTGAAGCGGCCAAATCTACATGTGATCAAAAATGCGCAGGTAACAAAATTGAATTTTGATGTGACACACAAGAAATTACAATCGGCGACGTTTGTCGTGGGGAAACACCAAAACGAATTAACGGCGCAAGTCGGCAAGGAGTTGATACTCTCCGCTGGTGCGCTGGATTCGCCCAAACTGTTGATGCTTTCTGGCGTGGGACCGAAGGCGCACTTACAAACGCTCAACATACCAGTGCTACACGATTTGCCGGTTGGTGAGAATCTGCAAGATCATCTTTTCTCAGCGTTATTCTTGAAAATGGACGAAAATACAGCGACACCTGTTTCCGAGAAAAATATGTTGGACAGCATTTACAACTACTTCATGCACGGCCAGGGTCCACTCAGCGGAGATAGTATCACCGGCTTTTCTGGTTTTGTAAACACGCGTAATGATTCCAACCCACGACCCGATATACAAACTATGCATGGGATATTTCGGCGCGGTGATTATTTCGCATTACGCCAAGCTCTCACAATGCTGTCTGTCAAGGAAGACTACATTAAAGTGTTAGAAAAGCAATTGGCATACGCTAATATTTTATGTGTTTTAACAATATTACTACCACCGAAATCAATAGGGAAAGTACAATTGCAGAGTACCGACTACCATGATCACCCAAAATTTATATCCAACTATTTGGAACATCCCGCTGATATGGCAACACTTTTGCGCGGCATAAGACTTCAGGAAAACTTTATTCGAACTGCTGCATTTAGCGCGCGTAATGTACAAATGGTGCAAGTGCCCATTGCGGAATGTGATGCATATCAGCTTTGGAGCGACGATTATTGGCGTTGTTATGTGAAATATTTCACTTTTACACTCTATCATCAAAGTGGTACTGTGAAAATGGGTCCAACAACGGACAAGACAAGCTGCGTGAGTCCACGACTTATGCTCAAAGGAGTCGATAATTTGCGTGTAGCTGATGCAAGTATTATGCCAGTCATACCGAGCGTTAATACGAATGCGCCAACTGCGATGATTGCTGAAAGAGCGGTGGAATTCATTAGAGAAGATTGGGGAGCGAAGGAGGGCGCGAAACACGAGGCGAGTGATTTACACAATGAACTTTAGAGTTGTGTGGTAGTACAAATAATTAACTTTTGATTTAAATAAAAAATTAAAAAAAAAAAATCGTTCTAATCGTGAGTCTTTTTTTGAATGTGCTGAGCTTCCATAGCAAGAGTCCTTAATATTTTCAGCTTTTCTTACGGCCGTCGATGCTGTAGGATAAAGATGGTGAGGAGGAGGAAACGGTGGAGCACCTCATCTGCGACTGGCCGGCTTTAAGCGGCGCGAGAACGCGCTTTTTGGGAGTTCCCTTCCTGGATAGCCCACGCCAGATCGCGGAGCTGGAAATAAGGGACGTGATGGCCATCATAAAGTCATCTAAGTGGTGCGAGGAGGAGTAACAGTGTCGGTTTAGGAGTGTCAGTCCCGGGATTATGCTATGTGAAGAATCCCAGCATCTAAGGGATTTTCCATATGGCCGTGTCCCGGGACTGACGTTCCTAGTATTGGTGGTATCACAACGGGCCTTTCAAAACTGGCCTAAGTGTGTCTCTGCGGCAGCCTCTTGAACCTTACCAACCCTACGGCCGCAACATAGCTACCGATAGACGTGCTCTTAAAGTCTCTCATGAAACTTGAGATTAGTTAGATGCCCTCCCGCAGCTGTTGTTGTTGTGTTTCTATTAGCACCATGATGAGCGAAAAAGATTATTAGGGAGTGTTGCTGAAGTGAGTTGCTGAGTGAGTTGCCGGCGAGTGTTAGAACAACAAATATTCGAGGTTAGCTTTAGAAAATTTTCCTATCTCTCGAAATCGGAAAATCGGCAGTCCCAAAGAAGAGAGGGTATGTACTGCATTTCATCTTCACAGCAGAAAAAAATGTTAGTGCTGTAAAAAAGCAGCACCAAATGTGTCATCATGATGTTTATGACTTGTTCTGCCCCAGTCTAATGTACATCTTTCTATATACATGAATGTAGGTACTCTTGTACCGAAATTATCTTTGAATACTTTGTTGATTAAACGATTAAGTGAGTACACGTACTGATAGCAGTGGAGCTTTTAAGTGAGCTTTCGATTCGCTCTAGTCACATATCACAGGCGTAGCCAGACTACTTCTAATGGCGGGGTGGAGACTTATAAAGTACACGAAAAAACTGTTTTAGGAACATTTTTAGTTTTTTTTTTGCTAAAGAAATATATTGTGACAATCTTACTTATAATACTCAGATAAGGCTAGCTCTGAGTTAGTTAGTTTAAGAGTGTTCGTTAGTCTAAGATTCTTGATCTTCATTTGCTATTCGATTACTAAAATGACGATAGTTCAAAATTCTCGAAAGAACTATGCTTCAAATGCAAAACTTGCTTGAGTTCGGACAAGAGAAAAATACCCCGCATGAGGTCCCACTTATTCCTCTCTCTGTATACGTGAATGTCAAGTTCTTGTTTACTAAGCACTTGCAGTCGTTTTACGCGCGAAGAAAACATAAATAGAATTTAAATACTCGTACAATATGTAAAATACGGAAGGGTGTGAGCTTGTTGTAGGTAAGTAAGTAGGATGATATACCAGTGGGAAAATAATGATTACCTAGCTTTATATGTATACTTGTAGACCTGACCCAAAAACTTTACTATCTCACGCTCCGCCACTGTTTCTCGTTCCTACTTTTGCTCTCCCTATATCTCTCCTACTCGCTCTTACCTTAGGCATGGGTATTTTTTTAACTAAAGAACTAGTTCACTATATCTTTTAATAGAACTATTTCGTTAGTTCGTTCTGTAAAGTGTTACAAACTATTTAGGTGAGAACTTATTTGTTGTTACAAACTATTGAACTAGTTCAATTGGTCGAAGCATAGTTCAATAAGGTGAGCGAACTAGGTACCTAATGATATAGTAAGATTTTTGGAACAAACTAATCCTTTCACCCCCAACTCCAATACACACAGAAACGTCAGATATGATACGTTTGATTTCGTTTGCTTCCCCACTGGGATGTTATAAATTTAGCAAATGCAAAAGTAAACATTTTCCTATAAAAAGTTATTTATTTGCTTGTCCACTTGATGGAATAATTTAAATTCTATTTCGCTGCAACTTAAATACAAAATACTACTCCTTATGTTAGTCGGGAAACAACTAGGCTAGTGTGTAGTACTATATTTAGTGCTATCAGTTGGTTTGAAGTTAAATAATGGAATATCTGAGCACAGAATGTGCTGCACGGTCAGCAGGGCCGGCAAACACATTAATGACCTTGCTGCTACAAACGTTGATAACAAAATTTTGTGGATTAAGTGATCGCGATCGTTGGCCTGAAGATTATGGTGCGCGTATTGAAACAGATGGTGAGTTGATAGGGATGATGTGGATGAAGAGTGATTAAGAGGAGAAAAGAGAAGATTTAGAGGTAGGAATCTATTCAAATTATTAAAGAAGGCAGAATCAATCTCGTTAACATGGATACAGGACAAGATGGCGAATCTCTCTTGCCATAAGGTACAATTTTCTTCGATACCAAGCGTTCAACTAATAAAAACTAAAAAAAAAATATAATTTCTAAACAGGAAAACCGCTGCTTATCTTTCCTCCTGTGTAAAGAGACCCTCAGAGATCAAATTATATGTTTGTGAGCCCATACAATTTTTAATTAATATTTATGAGATAAAGTAAGGCGAGGCGAGCTCTACAATATAGAGCTATCAAAATAATAACAAGGTGTGCTTTCGCTAAGTACTCAGGTATAGGTACAGTTTTTGTTTACGTCGCTTTATTTACATTCCAAGTTGTACACTTTTTACAAAGAAAAGATCTACCTAAGTATAAAATATATTTATAAGCCGCGAAAGCTTGCAAATGTCAACAAAATAAGTAGTTTTCTGAAACATAATAATCACCTCTATTCGGATTATCGGTACGAGAGTCGTTTGACGAAATTTACAACAAACGTTATTACCTTTGTCGTTACGAGGCAACCGTCGACTTACTTTATTACAAATCGGAATTCTATTAAATGTCAAATTTTGTCGTATAGACATTACTGCCCGAAACATATAAAATTTGGCTAACTGAGTGCTTATTTTAAGTTATTTACAGCTAACTAAGTGATGTCTCTTTCCCTTTTTCTTTCTCCTCCTCTTTGCCGTTTTCATCCTTTTTCTGCTCTTTCCCTTTCTCCTTTCCCGTTTATCTTTCCTTTCCTCCTTCTCTTTTTGTTCTGTTTCCTTTCTTCGTTCCCATTCTCATTCTTTTTCTCATTCTCTTCCTCTTTAACTTTCGATTTCTCTTTCCTTTTCTACTCTTTAATAATATACATGTGTCCATAATATTTAATGCAGGTCTCGACATCTATGACTTTATAATCGTGGGCTCGGGCTCAGCCGGTTCGGTTGTTGCGGGTAGACTCAGTGAAAATCCGAATTGGAAAGTGCTTCTGCTCGAAGCTGGCGGTGAACCTCCAATTGAAACAGAGGTAAGAGGATAAAGGCTACCTAATTTGCTAAACATTTATAATAATTGTAACTGGAGAAAGGAGAGGCAAGGAAACCAAAGGAAAGGGAAGGAAAAGGAAGAAAAGGGAATGGAAGGAAAGAAACAGAAAGGAAAGGGAAGGAGGAGAAAAGAAAGGAAAGAAAAGGAAAGGAAAGAGAAGAAAACAAAAATAAGGGAAGAAAAGTCAAAAGCAAGGACAGAAAGGCAAGAAAAAAAGAATGGCAAGAACGGAAAAGGGAAGGAGAGGGAATGAAAGAAAGGAAAGATAAGAACGGGAAAGGGAAGTCAAGGGAATACAAGAAAGAAAATAATTGAAACGGGAAAGGGCAAGAAAGAAAACGAAAGGAGAGGAAACGAAGGGAAAGTAAAATAAGCGTAAGAAAAGGAAAAGCAAAGAAAGGAAAGGAAATGTAAGAAAAAGAAGGGAATGGAAAGGAAACGAAAATACGGCAAGGCAAAGTAAGGAAGATGTAGAGTAAAGCAAACGTTAATCAAAAGGAATGTAAAAAACGGAAAGCAAGGAAAAAGTAAGGAAAAGAAAGGCAGGAAAGGCAAAGCATAGGTACTTTAAAAAAGATATTTATTAAAATGAAGTTTTTGAATTTTCATTGAAGTTTGTTGGCTGGCACATGACCACGCAGTTCACCAACTGGGATTGGCAGTATTATGCTGAACCGAATGGCAAATCATGTATGGCAATGGAGAATGGGAAATGTCATTGGCCGCGTGGGAAAATGCTTGGCGGCACTAATATGATGAATGCAATGATTTATGCGCGTGGTACACGCTTCGATTACGATGACTGGCGTAATAGAGGCAATCCTACATGGGGCTATGACGATGTAATAAAATACTTCCTCAAAGCCGAAGACTTACGCTCAACTAGCGACGACTTCAAGCCTGGCGATTTTGGTAAAGGTGGTCCGATGGGTTTGAATCGTTATCTCTCCGATAATGAGTTTCGTACAACGATACGCGAGGGTATGGCTGAAATGGGTTATGGCAGTTCGCCAGCATTCACGGAGGGTTCATGGGTTGGACAGATTGATATTTTGGGTACGCAAGATGGTGGACGTCGTATTACCACAGCGCACTCGCATTTACCTAAAGATCGAAGCAATCTACATGTTATACGTCATGCGCACGTTAAGCGCGTGAATTTTGATGAGCAAAAACGGGCAAAGAGCGTAACTTTTGTGCTTAACGGTAAACAAGAGTATGAAGTGAGCGCAGCGAAGGAAATTGTGCTGTCGGCTGGCGCTATTGGTACACCGCAAATTCTAATGCTGTCAGGTAAGTGTGCTGAGATGTGTGCAGGTGGGTGGGTGCTGTTTATGGAAGTAAAAAGTATTTTTTTTTATTTTACAGGCGTCGGTCCTAAGCAGCATTTGAAAGAGTTGGGCATTCCACTCGTTTTAGATTTACCAGTCGGTCAAAATCTTAAAGATCATGCGAGCTTGCCAGTTGTCTTTCAAATTGACAAATCTACAGCGCGCAAGCCTACTGACGAAGAGCTGGTCGATGCTATGTATAATCTGCTTATGGGTCGCTACAGCAAACTGCTACATCATGAGGCCACAGCTCTCACTGGTTTCATTAATACAACCTCGCTACATGGACCATATCCAGACATACAAACTACCAACTTTTTCAGTTTAATGCAAAGCCCCGAACTCAAAGGCTATGTGGCAGCTACGGGGTTTACTGAACGCGTTGCCAAATCAATACTCTTGGCGAATGAGCACACCAACACCTATATCACATATTTATTGCATTTGAAACCCTTCTCAGTGGGTCATTTGGAGCTGCGAAGCGCCAATTATTTGGATAAACCGAAAATCTATCCCAATTACATGTCTGATGAGCGCGATGTCGCAACATACATACGCGCCTTGAACATTTACTCAAAGTTGCCCGAAACTAGCGCGTTCAGAAAGCGTGAAGCTGCTTTGCATCAAATTGATTTGGAGGCTTGTAATGTCTTCACCTATCAATCGGATGATTATTGGAAGTGTTATATAAATCATATGACTACAACGGTTTATCACCCAGTGGGTACTGCAAAAATGGGTCCCGAAGGTGATCGTACAGCTGTGGTGGATTGGCGTTTACGTGTACATGGTGCGAAAGGCTTGCGTGTAATTGATGGCAGCATTATGCCCGATATTGTGGGTGCAAATACAAATGCGGCGATTATAATGATTGGCGAAAAAGGTGCTGATATGATCAAAGAAGACTGGACGGGAAAGCATACTGAGCTTTAGAACAGCGGAAGTGATTATTATTGTCAGTGCATTGATATTTTTTGTTGTTGTGATTTTTTGTATTATGTAACTAGTTATTTTTTAATAAATCTCTTTCTCCCATAAAGTTCTAAGACGATGGTGCTGTCTAAAATATCTGTTTCATAAGATGAGGTGAGAGGCATCATATCCGTAGATCAACCATCGAGTTAACACGTCATTACCTATGTGCATATTAGTCGCCTCTTACGACCAGTATGCCTACCTCCGCCAGATTCTAAACCACTAACCCGCAGGGGCATAGGTGGTAGCAGCCCCAACTCAAAGGGCAGCTCACTTGGGCACTTGTATGGTCCGTTGTACAAAATCACTGCGTAGCGACAATATAACTCCGAATAAGGCACATATCGATCTTCGACGCGTCCTCCGGAGACCTAAGAACGTCCGACCCGAGAAATCTGCGTCTAGGCCTAGCAAAAGCTGGACAGTTGAGCTTGAAGTGATCTGATGATTCCACCTGGTCATCCTCCATGCAGCTCACGTAGTTCGGACTTTCAGTAATGTTTAAGCGCATCGTATAAGAGGTGGTCAGAAGCAGACCACAGGTGGCAAGGGGAATACCCAGTGTTTCGAAGGCAGCCACTTCCGCTTCAAGAGTGCCCGCTCTGGCTACGTGAGCCGCATGGCAAATGCCGGGAATGTCACAGTGGCCTGGCACTCAAATAATTTTTATCCTGAAGTAGCTGGACGCAATCTCAACTGCCGCTTGACTATCGGAGTAGATGTTGAACTCCTGCACGGTGAAAGCGCTGGACAGCATCCCATCCACCGCATCATTGATGGCGGCAACCTCAGCTTGGAAAACGCGACAATGGTCAGGTAGCCTGAATTCCCGCTGATCCCAAGCTCCTGGCAGAAAACACCACCCCAACACATTCATCCAGCTTTGACCCAACCGTAAACAGGTTCACCAGACCCGCCCATCAGATAGGTTCACTGCCTGTCCACTCGTCCCTTGCGGGTATATGAGTCGAAAAGCCGTTTCCCGGAGCAGAGATCGGCGCACAGTAATCTGTTCTGTTAGGGATTAAATTCAAACCTGGATAGTAAATTGGAGTGGCCATACTGCACAAGCCTATATCCAGCGTCTCGGAGTAACTCAAGCCAAAATGTTTGTTGGGGTGTTTAAACTTTTTGAGGGCCACTGTGGCTAGCAGTGTAATAGACAAATTAGTGCGGATATGAACCGCTCATACAGCGCATTTCAAATTGTGCTTTTCTTATTTACAGTTAAGGACAAATTAAAAGTCACAATATGGCTTTGGCTATAGATTGTGTTGCCAGAGCTGTCAGATATGAGTAGTCCTCGCCGAGTCTAGTACGAATGTGAACATTTCAAAGTTGTATGTATTGATGATGATTTTTGCATATACATTAGGGTGCGCCAAAAAAATCGATTTTGGATTGTTTCGAAAGGCATGGTATGTAGGTAGGTTGCAGTGGCAGCTAGTACACGGACTAACTCACATAGGCCGCGGAGGTCCCGTTGTAATACCACATGGATCTAAAGTTAGAAACAATCCTCGTTACCGCCAACGCCACACCCACAGCGTCAATCAGCTGCCCCAACCAAATCTATGGAAATCAATGTAATCGATCATGCTTGTCATGACATGACACTTACGCGTTTACATCGACCACCATAGGACCGACCGGAACAGCCGTCCAGCGCCACGGGTACGGCGAAGCGATAACGAAGACTGCTTGTATACCGTGAAACACCCTACTCGAACCATTTTGGTGGATTCGCCGAGATGATAGAAAATTCCAGACCCCAGATATTTTAACCGCGTGCCTCACAGCGCGGGACATTCACACCTGAGCTGCCTCACTGTTTCAGGTTCCTCCTCATCTCTACAGCTTCTACAGAAGTCATTAAAGGGAATACCCAAGTGCATGCCTGCCTAGATCTACATATGTGCCCCGGTATAAGCCCCATAAGTAGCGAGAGTTCCTCCCTTCTAAGTTTGAGCAGGTCATCCGACCTAATCGCTATGATCTCTGGCCACACCAGCTTTGCATGACTGCAAGTACTGATCTTGTCGCATCTGTCATTTGCTTGTTGGAGGAACTTATGCCTCGTTAAGAGCTTACTGGCCGCGAGCGGCATGCCTAAACCCTTCCAAGACTGTGAAAGTGTAGCCGATGTGCCCCCTCTAGCAAACGAATGCGTCATCTCGTTAGCCGGTATATCACAGTGTCCAGGCACCCATACCAGGTGAATGGAGAGTTGCTTAGCTATCTCGTTGAGAGATTTGCGGCAGCCCTCCACAGTCCTGGAATTACATGTAAATACCCCCAGGGCCCTGAGAGCTGACTATCAGAGAGATGTAAACATCACCATTATTGATGTCCACTGTCTTCAGAAATTCTACAGCTTCCTGTATTGCCGCCACTTCCGTTTGAAAGATACTACATATAGTTACAGCTCTCGGTTGGTAGAAGATGTGTCTGGTGTTGGTTTGTCTTTTGTGAATATATCTGTACCCACGAGGTACGGAAATAATTGTTGTCCAAGCCTACTTGATTATTTCATCGTATCCGGCATTTCCATGGTCTTAAAATTTGACCAAATATCGTTTCTAACGGATCATGACCTGATTTTCTGCACACTTGACATTCACCTCGACATTGGAAATGAGCCTGTCAATGCCTACAGTTTTTTTTAGAGCATCGATCCTTAAATGTATATAGCCTCATCAGGGACCTTGCATACATAAATTGGTACACCTGCTGGTGCCTCAGCTCGGTAAATGAAAAACTTTCCTTTCTTAATAGCACTATTATCCAGCTGCTGAGTGTGCACGTGCCAATGAAAACTGTCATGAACAGATCGTCCTCCTGCCTCTAGTACAACTATAGAGTTAGAATGGCTATTAAGAAACGAAGCACAGCCTATTCGAAATGGAAAATACTTGCTTTTGGCCTACGTCTTAACGACAATAAGTGTTATGTGTTAGCTATTTGTAAGAAGCGCCTTGATGCCGCAGCTGTCTCACCTTTGTATATTGGAGATCGCGCTGTTAAATCTGTTTCGAAGATAACCAATTTAGGTTTTGTTATAAATAGCGATCTACGTGTGCAGACCATATAAGTGCCACTGTTGGAAAACTATACTATAGTTTACGAGTCTGCGAATGTCTGCCCAATGCACTCCGGTTAGCATAAGACGAAAGTTTGCCATATAGTTAATAATGTCGATCATTCTCTATGCAGAGCTGGTGTATAGCAAGCTGGACTCTCAGTCTGCGCCTAAACTGGATGTGGCTTTTAACCACGTCACGCGCTATGTGTTCGGGTTAAATAGATTTGAACATATTTCATCGTGGAAGACTAGGTTACTAGGCTGTGAACTTTCCGAGTATCTCAAAGCTAGAAACTGCACCTTTCTCTGCCAACTCATAAAGGATAAGGAACCTAATTATCTCTATGAAAAACTAATATTTCCTAGGTCAGTTCGTTCATCTGACTTGATAGTGCGCGCAATACGACTTCCTCTCTTCTACTAGGCTATACTTCATCAATGCTATACGTTTATGGAACTCATTTCCTGCCACCGCTCATAAGAAACTGAACAAAAGACATTTCCAATAGATTATTTTCGTAACTCTGTGACTTTATAAGTGTTTCTCTTTTTAATCTTATTTTTAATTTTTTATCTAAGATGTGCTACCTTATTTTATTTAAATTTATTTTACTACTAGCTGGTGCCCGCGACTTCGTATGCGTAGCTTAGGTATTGAAATTAATGAAATGGTTTATGACAGCATTCATAAACACCTTTTGTTTGATACCCATAATGTACTAACACATTTTTGTGGAAATATACGTCGATACCTCCGAAACCGGTCGAGCTATCGAAATTTCAAGATATCTCCCAAACCATTTCAGATATTTCAATAAATCACATCGCATATTATAGCACTCATTGACACCTTTCGTTTGACACCCATATTGTACTAACACATTTTTGGTCACCCCTGGTCCACATATTGGGCGATAACCCCAAAACATGTTGAGATATCGCAAAAAATAATATCTTAAACTTTAAGTTGAGCGTCCAGCAATCCAACGATTCAATTTCATTCAGTACTTTTAGAGTGTTACGACCACAAACATACAGACAGACATGGTCCACATATTGAGCGATAACGCCAAAACCGGTTGAGATATCGATAAAAGTAATATTTAAATTTTAAGTAGAGCGTCGAGCAATCCAACGAAGAAAGTTTCATTCAATTCTATTCATTACTTTCAGAGTGATACGGCCACAAACATGCGGACAGACAGACAGACAGACACACAAAATTTTTTAAAATGGTTGATTTGGATTCTACTCGCTTAATAATGCTTCCCACAATTAATTTTTTGTTGATATCTGCCATGTACAGACATCGACCTGTTACAATTTTATTATATGTAGAGATGTTGTTTTATGGCCCGTAGTCAGAGTCGGGGTTGGGCATTAGTGCGGCTCGATCCCCATACAAACAAAAAAGTTCTTCCCGTCCAAATTTTTTTTTTTTGCCACGCCTCTCCGATGGGCTATTTACTTTTTTTGACACTATGTCGCCATTTTAAGTCCGATTTTAATGAGCCGTACACCCTAATTCATGGCTTGAAAGCCGCCACAATTCTTACCTTAATCTTTTTTTATTCCGAGTTCAAGTTCTAGTAGTGATAAAAAAAAAAAAAATGTTTGCGATCGCCTTCAAAATATCTTTAATCCTAGGGGTGGACTGGAAAAACTTTTTTTGTCGATCCACCCTAGTGTCCCAGTATTCTCTTTCCGGAATTGTGATTTGAAATGTCTTCCCGAAACAGTACTTCGATGTACAGTAGTCCGAACTGTACGCGGGGAGATAGTTTAGGATGGATGAGTGACCTTCACAAAGGGACCTCCATCCTGGTAGACTGCTCAGTCGCAAAGCGGAACATGCCGCAAAAAGTTTACCGCATAAATTATTTTCAGTAATACTCTATCTAAGAATTTGAATCAAAAACAACCTATCTGAGCTAAAAATGTATTGAATTTAGGTTCAGAATTCGTGAACACAGAATAATTTTTGTCAACATGAACCATGTTAAACCAACAAGAACGATTCTTTTAAATTTGCATTAGATAATGAGGCAGATAGTGTTGTTTTAACAGGAAGCACTGTTAATTTAACAGGAAGTCATGCTAATTTAACAGGAAGTCATGTTAATTTAACAGAAAGTCATGTTAATTTAACAGGAAGTCATATTAATTTAACACCAAGTAAAATTTTTCAACATGAGCGTCATGTTAGTTTAATAAGAATGCATGTTAATTTAACACGAAGCGAAGTTATTAAACATGAGCTTCATGTTAAAATAACATGACCGATAGTGTTGAAAAATAATAACCTGAACAAGTGTTAAAAAAGTGTTGTTTTTACATGAAAATTTTTCTGTGTGTACAAATTCCGTTAGAGTTATTTTCTTTGGATATCGGACTCAGCACGAACATGCACGAGCACGGCTCGAAATCACATTTTCGAACACGATCACATGGGCACACGCACGACGCCCATCTCTACAATCAAACTTACTTCAGTACACCTGAATAAGTTGTAGATATTTAAACAAAGAACAATTTTTTGTTAGGCAAACAGTTGGAAATAAATCTAAGTTAACACAACTGCATTAAACAATGATGAATAGTTCGCAAATTAGATTAAATTAAGACTAAGACAAACAACTCTTGCTCTTTATAAATGTTGCTGCAGCTAAAAAGTGAAAGCAAAAATATTATTTCACGCGATCATTGCAGACGTAATCGCTTAAATTGTTACTTTTATTGTGTCAAACGCGAAAATAAAAAAATGTCCGCTGCCATAGGACCATTTCCGACTTGTTCCGCACCGAGCGTGGGTACGACCAACACATTGGTCAATACTTTGCTGCAAACTTTGCTCGTGGCACAGTGTTCGCTCTCTTCGGACGATAATTGGCCAAAGGATTATGCAGATGTTGCAATCAGGCAGGGCCTGGGTACCTATGATTTTGTGGTGATTGGTGCCGGTACTGCGGGTTCTGTATTAGCTACACGTCTAAGTGAGAATCCTGAATGGAAAGTTTTACTTTTGGAAGCTGGTGACAATCCGCCACAAGAGTCCGATGTAATAATATTAAATAGCACAGCGTTTCGTATAAAAAGCTTACTATTTCCTCTTTGCAGATACCCGACCTGTACCTCACACTACAACACGGAAACTATACTTGGAATTATCAAACCAAATACACGAGTAAGGCCTGCTTGGCACAAAAGACCAAAACTTGCTATTGGCCGCGTGGCAAGATGATCGGTGGGACAAGCGGCATAAATAGCATGTTGCATATAGCAGGATTGCCGCGAGATTACGATAACTGGATGGCACAAGGAAACGCAGAGTGGGGCTGGCAGAATGTGAAACCCTATTTTGAGAGTCTTCTCTACCCAAAGGGGCTGTTAAAGGTTAGCCACTTTTTGAATGGCACGGACGAGGAATACAAAGAGATGATTACTGCTGCAGCTGAAGAATTGGGCATACCATATGTGGATGCGATAAAAGAGGGCACGGAGACGGGTTTCACGCGCTTGTTACGTGCTATTCACAATGGACGGCGTCAAAGTGCTGCTAAGGCATATCTGGGCACAGCTTTGAACAGAAATAATTTGCATGTGATTAAAAACGCACAAGTTAAAACATTGAATTTCGATAAATCCAATAGAAAAGTAGAATCTGCAACATTTGTGCTGCGCAACCAAGAGCTAAGTGTAAAAGTGCGTAAGGAGCTGGTACTCACCGCTGGTGCACTTGATTCTCCCAAATTGTTATTGCTCTCTGGTGTGGGACCTGCGAAGCACTTGGAGTCACTAAATATTCCTACCAAACATGATCTTTCTGTTGGTGAGAATCTGCAAGATCATGTCTTTGCAATGATGTTCTTCAAACTTGAAGAAGGTTTGGAGGGTGTGGCTGAGACAGAAGCTGCTGATAACATTTATGACTATTTGTTACACTCAAGTGGTGCGCTTAGCGGTGATGGGCTGCTGTCTCTACAGGGATTTATTAATACCCGCAACGATTCCAGCTATCCTGAACTACAATATTCTCAAACGCTATTAAAACGCAATGATAATGCCAGCTTAGAAACATTTATCAATGGGTTCGCAATAGACGAACCGTATCGCAGCACTTTATTAAATCAATTGCAAAATTCAAAGGTTTTAGCAGATGGCATAATACTACTAAAGCCAGAATCGAGGGGTCAAGTTCAGTTGCAAAGCGCCGATTATAAAGTGGCACCAAAAATTATTTCCAACTACTTTCAACGCCCAGCTGATATGGATACAATTATACGCGGTATACGCACAAGTGCGAGTTTTACCAAGACAGCATCATATCGTGCACGCAATGTCCAGCTGTTGCATGTGCCCATTGCGGAATGTGATGCATATGAGCTTTGGAGCGATGATTATTGGCGCTGTTATGTGAAATATTTCAGTTTTACTCTCTATCATCCCAGTGGTACCGTGAAAATGGGTCCAAATAAGGACAACACAAGCTGCGTGAGTCCTTATCTTAAGCTAAAGGGTGTAGATAACTTGCGTGTGGCTGATGCAAGTGTAATGCCAGAAATTCCAGGTTGCAATATTAATGCAGCAGTTATGATGATTGCGGAACGTGCGGCAGAGTTTATTAAGGCGGACTGGAAGTAGGAACGGAAGAGTTCAATTTCGAAAGATTACACACAGAATAATTTTTGTCAACATGAACCATGTTAAACTAACAAGAAAGATCATGTTAAATGTACATGAGATAATGAGGCAGATAGTGTTGTTTTAACCGGAATCAAGGTTAATTTAACAGGAATTCATGTTAATTTAACACGAAGTCAAGTTTTTCAACATGAGTTTCATGTTAATTTAACAGAAAGTCATGTTAATTTAATACTAAGTGAAGTTATTCAGCATGAGCTTCATATGAATAAGATGTATTCGAGAATGGTTTAGATTCACAATATATTACTAACGGGAAGTGGACGAGGGAAACGATCCATTCGAAAATATCTTATATATGGTGCGTTTTTTCAAAACGGCAAAGCGGTTCCCGAGATATAAGGGAAAATAAATAAAATAAGGTTTGGGGGTAACCCTAGCTGGCAACCCTGCTAGAAAGTGTCATTTTTGAAATGCGACCGAAAATACCTTTCATTTGATACCCATATTGGCATATATTGCTCAATATTTAAAAAAATTTAGATAGGTGGCAACCCTGTGAACAGCATCAAATGGAAACACCCACGCAAAAAATCTTAGAATGAATCATACTATCTATAAAGCGAAACTTTATCCAAATCGGTCGAGCCGTTCCCGAGATATAGAGAAAAATAAATAAAATGCGGTTAGGTGGCAACCCTATGTGGCAACCCTGCTTGATATTTCCATATTTGGAATACGGTCGAAAATAGTTTTCATTTGATACCCATATTGGCATATCTTGCTCAATATTTAATTTTTTTAGATAGGTGGTAACCCTGTGCCCCAAGTGGTAACACCCACGCATATAATCTTAGAATGAATCATACTATATATAATCCCGAACTTTATCCACATCGGTCAAGTGGTTCCCGAGATATCAATAAAAATAAATAAAATGCGGTTAGGTGGCAACCCTGCTTGAGATTTACATATTTGCAATACGGTCGAAAATACCTTTTATTTGATACCCATATTGGCATATACATATTGTTCAATATTTAAAAAAAATTGAGATAGGTGGCAACCCTGTGAACCGCCCCGCATGGCAAATGCCGGGAATGTCACAGTGGCCTGGCACTCAAATAATTTTTATCCTGAAGTAGCTGGACGCAATCTCAACTGCCGCTTGACTATCGGAGTAAATGTTGAACTCCTGCACGGTGAAAGCTGTGGACAGAATCCCATCCACCGCATCATTAATGGCGGCCACCTCAGCTTGGAAAACGCTACAATGGCCCGGTAGCCTGAGTTCCCGCTGATCTCATACTCCTGGTAGAAAACACCACCCAACACATTCATCCAGCTTTGACCCAACCGTAAACAGGTTCACCAGACCCGCCACTCAGATAGGTTCACTGCCTGTCCACTCGTCCCTTGCGGTTATATGAGTCGAAAAGCCGTTCCCCGGAGCAGAGATCGGCGCACAGTAATCTATTCTGTTAGGGATTAAATTCAAACCTGGTTAGTAAATTGGAGTGGCCATACTGCACAAGCCTATATCCGGTCTCGGAGTAACTCAAGCCAAAATATTTGTTGGGATGTTTACATTTTTTGAGGGGCACTGTGGCTAGCAGTGTAATAGAAAAATTAGTGGGGATATGAACCGCTAATACAGTGCTTTTCAAATTGTGATTTTCTTATTTACAGTTAAGGACAAATTAAAAGTCACAATATGGCTTTGGCTATAGATTGTGTTGCCAGAGCTGTCAGATAAGAGTAGTCCTCGCCGAGTCTAGTACGAATGTGAACATTTCAAAGTTGTATGTATTGATGATGATTTTTGCATATACATTAGGGTGCGCCAAAAAAAAAAATCGATTTTGGATTGTTTCGAAAGGCATGGTATGTAGGTAGGTTGCAGTGGCAGCTAGTACACGGACTAACTCACATAGGCCGCGGAGGTCCCGTTGTAATACCACATGGATCTAAAGTTAGAAACAATCCTCGTTACCGCTAACGCCACACCCACAGCGTCAATCAGCTGCCCCAACTAAATCTATGGAAATCAATGTAATCGATCATGCTTGTCATGACATGACACTTACGCGTTTACATCGACCACCATAGGACCGACCGGAACAGCCGCCCAGTGCCACGGGTACGGCGAAGCGATAACGAAGACTGCTTGTATACCGTGAAACACCCTACTCGAACCATTTTGGTGGATTCGCCGAGATGATAGAAAATTCCAGACCCCAGATATTTTAACCGCGTGCCTCACAGCGCGGGACATTCACACCTGAGCTGCCTCACTGTTTCAGGTTCCTCCTCATCTCTACAGCTTCTACAGAAGTCATTAAAGGGAATACCCAAGTGCATGCCTGCCTAGATCTACATATGTGCCCCGGTATAAGCCCCATAAGTAGCGAGAGTTCCTCCCTTCTAAGTTTGAGCAGGTCATCCGACCTAATCGCTATGATCTCTGGCCACACCAGCTTTGCATGACTGCAAGTACTGATCTTGTCGCATCTGTCATTTGCTTGTTGGAGGAACTTATGCCTCGTTAAGAGCTTACTGGCCGCGAGCGGCATGCCTAAACTCTTCCAAGACTGTGAAAATGTAGCCGATGTGCCCCCTCTAGCAAACTAATCCGTCATCTCGTTAGCCGGTATATCACAGAGTCCAGGCACCCATACCAGGTGAATCGAGAGTTGCTTAGCTATCTCGTTGAGAGATTTGCCGCATCCCTCCACCGTCCTGGAATTACATGTAAATACCCCCAGGGCCCTGAGAGCTGACTATCAGAGAGATGTAAACATCACCATTATTGATGTCCACTGTCTTCAGAAATTCTACAGCTTCCTGTATTGCCGCCACTTCCGTTTGAAAGATACTACATATAGTTACAGCTCTCGGTTGGTAGAAGATGTGTCTGGTGTTGGTTTGTCTTTTGTGAATATATCTGTACCCACGAGGTACGGAAATAATTGTTGTCCAAGCCTACTTGATTATTTCATCGTATCCGGCATTTCCATGGTCTTAAAATTTGACCAAATATCTTTTCTAACGGATCATGACCTGATTTTCTGCACACTTGACATTCAACTCGACATTGGAAATGAGCCTGTCAATGCCTACAGTTTTTTTTAGAGTATCGATCCTTAAATGTAAATAGCCTCATCAGGGACCTTGCATACATAAATTGGTACACCTGCTGGTGCCTCAGCTCGGTAAATGAAAAACTTTTCTTGCGCCTAAACTGGATGTGGATTTCAACCACGTCACACGCTATGTGTTCGGGTTAAATAGATTTGAACATATATCATCGTGGAAGACTAGGTTACTAGGCTGTGAACTTTCCGAGTATCTCAAGGCTAGAAACTGCACCTTTCTCTGCCAACTCATAAAGGATAAGAAACCTCATTATCTCTATGAAAAACTAATGTTTCCTAGGTCAGTTCGCTCATCTGACTTGATAGTGCGCGCAATACGACTTCCTTTCTTCTGCTAGGCTATACTTCATCAATGCTATACGTTTATGGACTCGTTTCCTGCCACCGCTCATAAGAAACTGAACAAAAGACATTTCCAAGAGATTATTTTCGTAACTCTGTGACTTAATAAGTGTTTCTATTTTTAATCTTATTTTTAATTTTTTATCTAAGATGTGCTATCTAAAACCTTATTTTATTTTAATTTATTTTACTACTAGCAGGTGCCCGCGACTTCGTATGCGTAGCTTAGGTATTGAAATTAATGAAATGGTTTATGACAGCATTCATAAACACCTTTTGTTTGATACCCATAATGTACTAACACATTTTTGTGGAAATATAGGTAGATACCTCCGAAACCGGTCGAGCTCTCGAAATTTCAAGTTATCTCCCAAACCATTTCAGATATTTCAATAAATCACATCGCATGTTATAACACTCATGGACACCTTTCGTTTGACACCCATATTGTACTAACACATTTTTGGTCACCCCTGGTCCACATATTGGGCGATAACCCCAAAACCCGTTGAGATATAGCAAAAAATAATATCTTAAACTTTAAGTTGAGCGTCTAGCAATCCAACGATTCAATTTCATTCAGTACTTTTAGAGTGTTACGACCACAAACATACAGACAGACATGGTCCACATATTGGGCGATAACGCCAAAACCGGTTGAGATATCGATAAAAGTAATATCTTAAATTTTAAGTAGAGCGTCGAGCAATTTACTTTTTTTGACACTATGTCGCCATTTTAAGTCCGATTTTAATGAACCGTACACCCTAATTCATGGCTTGAAAGCCTCCACAATTCTTACCTTAATCTTTTTTTATTCCGAGTTCAAATTCTAGTAGTGGTACAAAAAAAAAACAAAATTTTTGCGATCGCCTTCAAAATATCTTTAATCCTAGGGGTGGACTGGAAAAACTTTTTTTGTCGATCCACCCTAGTGTCCAAGTATTCTCTTTCCGGAATTGTGATTTGAAAGCGGAACATGCCGCAAAAAGTTTACCGCATAAATTATTTTCAGTAACACTCTATCTAAGAATTTGAATCAAAAACAACCTATCTGAGCTAAAAATGTATTGAATTTAGGTTCAGAATTGCTGAACACAGAATATTTTTTGTCAACATGAACCATGTTAAACTAACAAGAAAGATCCTGTTAAATTTGCATGAGATAATGAGGCAGATAGTGTTGTTTTAACAGGAAGCAATGTTAATTTTACAGGAAGTCATGTTAATTTAACAGGAAGTCATGTTAATTCAACAGGAAGTAATGTTAATTTAACACCAAGACAAATTTTTCAACATGAGCTTCATGTTAGTTTAATAAGAATGCATGTTAATTTAACACGAAGCGAAGTTATTAAACATGAGCTTCATGTTAAAATAACATGACCGATAGTGTTGAAAAATAATAACCTGAACAAGTTTTAAAAAAGTGTTGTTTTTACATGAAAATTTTTCTGTGTGTACAAATTCCGTTAGAGTTATTTTCTTTGGATATCGGACTCAGCACGAACATGCACGAGCACGGCTCGAAATCACATTTTCGAACACGATCACATGGGCACACGCACGACGCCCATCTCTACAATCAAACTTACTTCAGTACACCTGAATAAGTTGTAGATATTTAAACAAAGAACAATTTTTTGTTAGGCAAACAGTTGGAAATAAATCTCAGTTAACACAACTGAATTAAACAATGATGAATAGTTCGCAAATTAGATTAAATTAAGACTAAGACAAACAACTCTTGCTCTTTATAAATGTTGCTGCAGCTAAAAAGTGAAAGCAAAAATATTATTTCACGCGATCATTGCAGACGTAATCGCTTAAATTGTTACGCGAAAATAAAAAAATGTCCGCTGCCATAGGACCATTTCCGACTTGTACCGCACCGAGCGTGGGTACGACCAACACATTGGTCAATACTTTGCTGCAAACTTTGCTCGTGGCACAGTGTTCGCTCTCTTCGGACGATAATTGGCCAAAGGATTATGCAGATCAAGCAATCAGGCAGGGCCTGGGTACCTATGATTTTGTGGTGGTTGGTGCCGGTACTGCGGGTTCTGTATTAGCTACACGTCTAAGTGAGAATCCTGAATGGAAAGTTTTACTTTTGGAAGCTGGTGACAATCCGCCACAAGAGTCCGATGTAATAATATTAAATAGCACAGCGTTTCGTATAAAAAGCTTACTATTTCCTCTTCGCAGATACCCGACCTGTACCTCACACTACAACACGGAAACTATACTTGGAATTATCAAACCAAATACACGAGTAAGGCTTGCTTGGCACAAAAGACCAAAACTTGCTATTGGCCGCGTGGCAAGATGATCGGTGGCTCAAGCGGCATAAATGCCATGTTGCATATAGCAGGATTGCCGCGAGATTACGATAACTGGATGGCACAAGGAAACGCAGAGTGGGGCTGGCAGAATGTGGAACCCTATTTTGAGAGTCTTCTCTACCCAAAGGGGCTGTTAAAGGTTAGCCACTTTTTGAATGGCACGAACGAGGAATACAAAGAGATGATTACTGCTGCAGCTGAAGAATTGGGCATACCATATGTGGATGCGATAAAAGAGGGCACGGAGACGGGTTTCACGCGCTTGTTACGTGCTATTCACAATGGACGGCGTCAAAGTGCTGCTAAGGCATATCTGGGCACAGCTTTGAACAGAAACAATTTGCATGTGATTAAAAACGCACAAGTTAAAACATTGAATTTCGATAAATCCAATAGAAAAGTAGAATCTGCAACATTTGTGCTGCGCAACCAAGAACTAAGTGTAAAAGTGCGCAAGGAGCTGGTACTCACCGCTGGTACACTTGATTCGCCCAAATTGTTATTGCTCTCTGGTGTGGGACCTGCGAAGCACTTGGAGTCACTAAATATTCCTACCAAACATGATCTTGCTGTTGGTGAGAATCTGCAAGATCATGTCTTTGCAATGCTGTTCTTCAAACTTGAAGAAGGTTTGGAGGGTGTGGCTGAGACAGAAGCTGCTGATAACATTTATGACTATTTGGTACACTCAAGTGGTGCGCTTAGCGGTGATGGGCTGCCGTCTCTACAGGGATTTATTAATACCCGCAACGATTCCAGCTATCCTGAACTACAATATTCTCATTCACTATATAAACGCAATGATAATGCCAGCTTAGAAACATTTCTCAATGGGTTCGCAATAGACGAACCGTATCGCAGCACTTTATTAAATCAATTGCAAAATTCAAAGGTTTTAGCAGTTATCATAATACTACTAAAGCCAGAATCGAAGGGTCAAGTTCAGTTGCAAAGCGCCGATTATAAAGTGGCACCAAAAATTATTTCCAACTACTTTCAACGCCCAGCTGATATGGATACAATTATACGCGGTATACGCACAAGTGCGAGTTTTACCAAGACAGCATCATATCGTGCACGCAATGTCCAGCTGTTACATGTGCCCATCACTGAGTGTGATAAATACAAGCTTTGGAGCGATGATTATTGGCGCTGTTATGTGAAATATTTCAGTTTTACTGTCTATCATCCCAGTGGTACCGTGAAAATGGGCCCAAATAAGGACAACACAAGCTGCGTGAGTCCTTATCTTAAGCTAAAGGGTGTAGATAACTTGCGTGTGGCTGATGCAAGTGTAATGCCAGAAATTCCAGGTTGCAATATTAATGCAGCAGTTATGATGATTGCGGAACGTGCGGCAGAGTTTATTAAGGCGGACTGGAAGTAGGTACGGAAAAATTCATTTTCGAAAGGCTTACACATAGAATAATTTTTGTCAACATGAACCATGTTAAACTAACAAGAAAGATCATGTTAAATGTACATGAGATAATGAGGCAGATAGTGTTGTTTTAGCCGGAATCAATGTTAATTTAACAGGATGTCATGTTAATTTAAAATGAAGTCATGTTAATTTAACAGGAATTCATGTTAATTTAACAGGAATTCATGTTAATTTAACACGAAGTTAAGTTTTTCAACATGAGTTTCATGTTAATTTAACAGAAAGTCATGTTAATTTAATACTAAGTGAAGTTATTCAGCATGAGCTTCATGTAAAAATAACACGATCGATAGTGTTGATTTTGCATGAAAAATTGTCTGTGTGTACATAATAATTTCAAATTGTAATATTTTTAATTTAAGTAAACAAAAAAACCAAAAACTTAATTTGCTTTTTTGTATTAGTATGCAAGAGCATTACAAATATCCTTCGATATAAACCAAATTTAAGAAGTCTAACCTAAATACTTCCAAGCCCCCTTTTTCGATATCCTCCTTACCAAATTTCAATGGTGTAACCTAAATACAGAATACCCCTGGAGCGGGCAAACAAAGCTTTGCTGAGGTAACCAAGGACAGGATCCTTATAGGCGTCCTTGACCGAGGCAATGACCGTCTGGCCATCCCCAAGGACCGGTGGCGTTACGTGCGAAATGAACTCGGCAACATTCTTCTCAACGTTGCTCCGGAGTTTCCGGGTAGTTCGGCGCGAGTAACGGATGCGGGTTGGCACCAGGGTCAGATTATATTACTCGCATGCGAGGATGTAAAAACCGTAGCACTGTACAAGGCAGCAGCTGCTAAACTGGGTGAAGTCTACAAGGGCGCAAAGATAGAGGTCGTCGACTGGAAGGACATTCCAGCTCGTCCAAGGACAAGGGCGTGGATCCGGCCATCCCTGACGAACCCGAGAGAATTCTCGGGATGCTACGGCTAATGAATCCGTCCCTCCCAACGCATGACTGGAGTGTCAATCTGGTCGGGGATGCGGTAGGGCCCGACAGACAGGTGGTGTTCACCATGAATAAAGAGTCAATCGAGCCCCTCAAAAGGTGCAATGGCCTAGTACACTACAGCGTAGGCCAGATCGTTATCCACGTATATCGTGGTGATGCTCAGCGCGCTGCCTTCTCGGCTGCTCCGGGGGAACCGGAAAACGAATTACCAGAAGAGGAAGCGGAGGATTCCGATGCGGAAAGCATGTTATCCGCCACGTCCCTTGGCGATAGGGCTGTGAACAACTCGGAGATGGAGGACAGCCTACAGGACGAGGAAGTCCTCGACGTCAGTTAATCGGAACAACTCGTCGTTGATAGGAAACCTCCGGGATGGGGCACACCTCGACGATATGGGGACGGCAGGGAAGTCTCTGCGCTCTCATGTTGGTGGTGCTTCAGATTAATCTGCACAAATCTAAAGTGGCTTCGGCTGCTTTAAGTAGTCGTCTTTCTAAAGGCGACGTGGATGTGGTCCTTATCCAAGAACCCTGGGGGACTAAGGCCTTCAAGCTTATTCGAGCCAGCGAGGAGAGCAAAGTCAGAACGTGTATTTTGGTCAAGTCTGAGTTGAACTCCTTTCTCCTACCTAACTACACCAATGGTGATATTACCGCTATCGGTCTAACGGTCGACAGCACCCGCCTGACGGTGGCGTCGGTCTATATGCCCTACGACGCCGAAGAACCCCCACCACAAATGGAGGTGAAAGACCTGGTGTCAAATTTCTGCACGGGTAATCCTTTTATTGGAGCGGACGCTTATGCTCACTATGTCCAATGGGGGAGCTCCGACATCAATGCCAGGGGCGAGTCTGTGTTTGATTACCTCTTAACAACCAACCTGGTGATTTGCAACGTGGGTAATGAGCCTACTTTTATCACTAAGACCCGCAGTGAGGTCATAGACCTCACTATCTGTAGTGAAGGCGCTTATGAGTGGGTCAGAAAATGGCGGGTTCTGGAAGAACATTCATTCTCCGACCACCGTTACATAGAAATGGTTTTAGACTTTATTGTAGAACAACCAATCATGAAGCGCAATCCACGTAACACTAATTGGCAGTTACACAATGAAATATTAGACAGAGACCTGCCAGTACTGTCCTCACAAGCCCCCTCATCAGTAGAGGAGCTGGAGGATCTTGTTACTACATTTACATCGGCGCTCTCAAATGCTCTAGGACAGGCTTGTCCAGTGCCAAAACCACGCGGTAAACACAGGCCATATTGGTGGTCCTACGATTTGGACTCGCTCCGCAAATCATGCCGCAAACAATTTAACAAGGCCAAGAGCCTCGGCTCTGAGCCTCATTGGCACGAATATAAAGCTAAACTAAGGGCCTACAAAAAAGCTCTGAGACAGGCGAAGAGAACCTCGTGGAGAAATTTCTGCACTGGCGTCGAAAAGGTCGACGACACAGCGAGACTTAGACGAGTCCTCTCGAAAAGTCGAACAGCCATCAGCTATTTGCGAAATCCTGACGGATGCTGGACCAGCACGGAAGAGGAAACCCTTGAGCTGCTCTTGAATACACATTTTCCGGGGAATCTGCATGACGCACCACTAGCACCTGCAACAAACCTGGCAGTAAATATACCCATCACTGAGGAAAGGGTAAGGTGGGCAGTTAAGAGTTTTGAACCGTATAAGGCTGCCGGGCCGGACGGGATTATCCCCGCGCAACTTATAAACACGTTGGAGACATCAGCTAAATGGCTGGTATTTCTCTTCACAGCCTGCCTGGCTCTCAACCACATTCCGGGCTCCTGGAGAAGCGCCACGGTAGTGTTTATCCCTAAGGCTGGGAAGGCATCCCACTACGAGCCAAAAGATTACAGACCCATCAGTCTCTCGTCCTTTGTACTAAAAACCTTTGAGAGGATACTAAGCGACTACCTCTCAACGACTATTGATAGCAACCTTATCTCTAGCTATCAGCATGCATACACCAAACTGCTCTGCACAGCCTAGTATCTGTCATTGAGAAATCGCTGTGTGAAAAGGACTACTGTCTCGTGGCCTTCTTAGACATTGAGGGGGCTTTCAACAATATAAGCCCGCAGGCGATCAACTCCGCTCTAACTAATCTGGGCGTAGATAGACCTCTAACTGGTTTAATTGACCAGCTTCTAAGGAGAAGGAAAATAGCTTCTTCACTTGGTACGGTTGAGTTATCACGCTATGTCACAAGGGGAACGCCCCAGGGTGGTGTTCTTTCCCCGCTTTTATGCAACCTCACAGTCAACTCGTTGCTACGTGACACAAGCTGGGGGGCGGGAAGACAGTGGCATACGCAGACGATTTAGCTATTGCATTCAGAGGCAAGTTCCCACAAACTCTGTGTGACCTGATGCAAGTAGCACTGCGAGAGGTTTCAAGGTGGTCCTCTCGCTGCGGACTTAGTATCAACCCGGGGAAAGTGGAACTTGTCCTCTTCACCAACCGGTACAAAATACCGCCACTAAGCCTACCAGAACTAGATGGCACGCGCCTGGGCTTGTCGGATAAGGCCAAGTTTCTAGGCATAGTTCTGGACAGGAAACTGAATTGGAAGGAGAATGTTCTTCAGCGCCAGAAGAAAGCTTGCATCGCTCTTTACACATGCAAAAGAGCCATTGGCAAAAAATGGGGGCTCAGCCCTAGAGTATGCAGTTGGATCTACACGGCCATCATTCGCCCAATCATGCTGTATGTCGTATGGTGGCCTGCGCTGAGCAAGGCAACATATCTGAATTTGTTGCGGATAGTCCATAGATCCAATATGATCTGTATAAGCTGTGCGCTAAGGACAACGCCCAACGAAGCCCTCCAGGTCATTCTGGGCATTTTGCCACTTGATATGGAAGGGTTTCGGTCAGCGGCGGCATCAGCTCTGCGCCTAAGGGAAACCTCCAGTTGGGGTGCGGGTACTATTGGACACTCCAGTATTCTGGAATCTGGCAGCTTTCTCCCTCTAAGCACAGATCGTTGTGCGACCACTACAGTCGGGGATAGCTGTTTCAAAATAAACATTCCCAGCAGAGAAGACTGGGAGAGGACGGATTGGTGTCCCGAAACAAATGGTGGCACTTCCATATACACCGACGGCTCGAAGTTGGACGGCAGAGTTAGAGGAGGGGTTTATTCAAGGGATTTGGACTTTGAGCTCTCCTTCAGACTACCTGATCATTGTAACGTCTTCCAGGCGGAAGTCTCGGCAATCCTGGACGCCGCGGCCTGGTTAAGCAAACGTGTTATCGGAGAAGATATCGCTATTTTCAGCGATAGCCAAGCGGCCATCAAATCCCTTGGCTCATACACGTTCAACTCTGAACTGACGCTCAGCTGTCGTCGATCTCTTCAGGAGATGGCCCAACAGAACCGCGTAAACCTCATATGGGTCCCGGGACATAGGGACATTGAAGGAAACTGTAAGGCAGACGAGCTTGCCAGGCAGGGCACGACCAAGCAGGTTCTTCAGGATAAAGAGCGCTTAGGTATGCCGTTTGCCACATGCAAACTAATGCTGAAGGAGCACACACTCCGTCAAGCCAACGAAAGATGGCTGCAATCCCCAGGGTGTCGGATATCGAAACAAACCTGGCCAAAATGGGATCTTAAAAGGTCTAGACGCATTTACGCTCTAACTAGGAGGGAAATCTGCATATTGATAGGGGTATTAACCGGTCACTGCCTCATTGGTAGGCATGCAGAAAGGCTAAGTGTGCCCTACCGACGATGCTGCAGGAGTTGCAAAGATGATGAGGAGGAGGAAACAGTGGAGCACCTCATCTGCAACTGTCCGGCTTTAAGCGGCGCGAGAACGCGCTTTTTGGGAGTTCCGTTCCTAGATAGCCTAAGCCAGATCCAGGAACTGGACATAAAGGACTTGATGGGCTTCATAAAGTCATCTAAGTGGTTCGAGGAGGAGTAACGGTGTCAGTATAGGAGTGTCAGTCCCGGGATTCTGCTATGTGGAAAATCCCAACAACTCAAGGATTTTCCATATGGCTGGGTCCCGGGACTGACTTTCCTTGTGTTGGTGGTATCACAACGGGCCTTTCAAAACTGGCCTAAGTGTGCCTCTGCGGCAGCCACTTGAACCTACCTACCTAGTGATATCAGAGCAATCACTCCACCCTCTTATCATCTGGCCAGCCACTGGCATACATACAATGGACCCGCCCTATCAATAAGGTTTTTTTCTCAGATCACTGAGTACTTACAAATTATTGTTGTGAAGTGCATCCGCACTCAGCATATGAGGGGTGATTTAGTGCAGTTTGGGACACACGCTTTACCAAAAGATGTACATACTACCTATCAGCTGTTCCCTAAGGCGCCTTGGTGCTAGCTAACAGTATGAGCGAACGATCGCGCTCTACAAACTCACTTCAAGCAATCTACTCTACCACTCAACGAATACTTCGCGCGTGTGACCACGACATGTGCGTCACTTCGCTTGTTTGTACATAAATATGTTTGTGTTTTTTAAATGTAAATAGAAAATAAGCAAATGTTCAAAGTACCGTGTCATGAATAAAGCGTTGGCCATGAATAAAGCGTGTGCTGGCGAAGGCAGGGGTTGGTTACTAAGCTGCGTTTTGCATTAGCAATCGTTGCCTACACATGGAAGCAAGATTGAGTGCGACGTAGCTTGAGTGAGCACTGTCGTAGTTTCAGTAAATAACTCACTCATTGTTCGCTCACACACTCTATTGTAAAAATTATAAAACAAACGTATTGATAAGTATGTTTAAAATGCTAAATAACACATCTGCTCTGGATGCGCTGCTGAAACTAATATGCTGCGCCGGCAGTCAGGAGTTGTCTTTGACGTCAGTGGAAAGGCAGACACCGTCGGCCTCTGAATCAATATTGCAGATCTCAATCGCAACCATCAACAATAGCGATGAGACACTTTCGATGAACAAATCTTCCCGTTAATGTATGGCAGACACCGTCCGTCTCCAAGCCAATAGCGCGAAAGGCGACGCTCTAACCGCTGTGAACTTAACGACTCTCTCGTCACTCAATCGTGCCGCTGCACGTTCAAAAGCAAATTATCAATGGTAGCAATGAGACACTCTCCATGAACGGTGCTGGCGCTGGCCACTATATACCGTCGTTTGTGCAGTGGGCAGTGTACAGTGCTGTAGTAGCGTGACACTATCACCCTCAATGGCTCTACTTCTATGTTATGAAACACTCACCCGAATGGCTGCTAGATTTGTCAGTATATTTAGAGTCTTGCAGTTCGTGGACCGCGCTCCCCACCTGTTGATTTCTTTCGCTCTTTGATGAAGTCTGGCACCGTGGTTATTGTTACAATGCTGGAACTGCTGACGACGCTATTTTGATGCTTCCACTCGTTGCGAATGCTTTAAGCGCTGCCGCAATCTGGTGTCGTTGTAGAAGCACCTTGTGTTTAAAACCCTTGCTCTGTCAAAATTGTTTTTGGCTCGTTTATGTTGTGTTTGGTCTGGTTGCTGCTGTGGCTGTCTGCTTGGGTACGACTTTCTTCCAGGCAGTTTTGGCGCTGTCGCGCTGCGAAGGTTAATTTTTGCTATCATCCGTCAATTGTTTGAGCATCCATTGCTCATTCGCTGTTATTTTCTGCTTGCTTGGTTGCAGTCGTAATTTGGTTGGTACCTTGGGCTCTGCTACTTGTTGTTCGGTCGGCTGCTGTTACGAAAAGAACGGAAGTCGGCCATCTCAGATCGAGTTGCATTTGCGCACCTGTCAAAAAAACTGCGTTCGCACAATTTTGACAATGCAGTTTTGCAAGGTTGCATTGTTCGACGGACCAACCCTACTAAAGGCCCGTACACAATTTTATGTAACAATAGCTTTCAGTAACAGGGCGAGTTAAGCGACGAACTGTTGTGAGTTGATGAGCTCGAAAGACGGAAAGACGCCACACCCAGTTTTCTCCCGACAAATATTGTACCCCGGTTCCTGCCTCAGACCCTAATATCTTTAGCATGGAAGACTCCCATAGTCTTGCCCCTCATGTCTGCCAGCTCATAAAGACACTGACCGACACGTCGTGTGATGACCGCTTTTGTAAACTTCGAAGCCAACAACGAAACCCTCGGGTGGCGTCGCTCTGTCGGAAGCTCCTCCGATATACAACTTGTCCCACCGCGTACGATATAGGCCGGGCACGCGTATTGTACGCCCATTTCCCCTTCTCATACGCGAGTTTCAGACTATTCGCAATCTTGTCTCTCAGTAGCCTCAGGCGTATATCTCGCGGCGCCACCTGCAGATCCATCTCCCCAACTCCTTCTAGTTTACGCAATATTCCGTATGTGTCAGCATGCTGCACCATGGATTGACCGAAGACTGCCCTGTACGGTTCCACCTGTATCGCTTCATGTATCGCGCTACGAAGAGCAAATACTGCTTTTGAGAGATGGATGTGCCACGACTTTTGATCAGCTTCTTCAATATAGGACCTGATGATAGCCAGTAAGGATCGGTTTATCCTCTCGGACGCATTCGCCTGTGGTGAATAGACCGCTGTACGAATATGCTGGACCCCATAATCCTTAAGGAAGCTGCCAAAGGCATCCGCCGTGAATTGCCGACCGTTGTCCGAATGGATCGTTTCAGGCACACCAAAGATGTGGAATACGTCGCGTTCCAGATAGCGGATCACATCCCTCGCGGTGGCATTCCTCATGGGTTTGACAAGGACGAACTTGGAATAGTGGTCGAGAACCACGGAAATATATGCATTTCCGTCACGAGACCTAGGGTAGGGACCGCAGAAATCAATAAACAACCTCTGAAAGACCTTCTCCGTTTCGGTACGCCGTCCCATTGTCGGCCGTGTTATAGCATTGGTAGCCTTAGCGCATTTGCACACCTCACACCTTCGAACAAATTCCCTGACAGCAGTGACCATCCCTGGCCAGTAGTACTTAGTTCGAAGCCGTTCGACGGTTTTGTGCACGCCGCCGTGTCCTGCCGCCACGCCACCATGCACCTTCCGAAGTAAGTCCTCTCTTAACCCCTCGGGTACCCACACTCTCCACGCAGACTCCTCAGGCTCATCCTGTCCTCGGAATCTCACACGTTTGAATATCACTCCCTCTTGTACTTTGACGTCTGGAAGTCTGTCTAACGCACCCTCGACCGCATTCTTCAGCTGACTGTAGCTCTTCGATCTAAACTCTGGACTGTCCAACGATATCTCCGTCTGCAAGCTGCTCAACTCGTCCATGTGTACGCGACTCAACGCGTCTGGGACTACGTTTTTTGCACCTTTCCGATGCACAATCTCGAAGTCGAATCCTTTGAGCTTCATGCTCCAGCGCGCTAGACGTCCCGAGAGATTGCGTTGATTCATGAGCCACTTAAGACTCATGTGGTCCGTTATTATTGTAAACCGAGTTCCGTCAATGTAAGGCCGAAACTTCTGCACACTGACCACCGCTGCCAGACACTCCAGTTCCGTGATCGTGTAGTTTCGTTGAGCCCCATTTAACTTTTGAGAAATATATGATATTGGTCGCTCATTGCCTTCGTCATCGATTTGGAATAGTACGCCTCCAATCCCAGTAGTAGATGCATCACACTGCACATAGAAGTGCCTCTTGAAATCCGGATTGGCCAGCACTTTCGGCGACACCAGCACTCGCTTCAACGCCTCAAAAGGAACGACTGCTTCTTCCGTCATACAAAAGTCTTTCCTCTTCTTCAGGCAATCCGTCAATGGTGATGTGATTGTCGCGAAATTCGGCACGAGCCTCCGATACCACCCTGTTAATCCCAAGAACCTTCTGAGCTGCTTTATGGTCGTCGGGACCGGAAACTGTACCATCGCTTCGAGCTCGGCCGGATCCGTCCGCAGCTCTCCCTGACCGATGATGAATCCCAGATAAGCTATCTCTTTCTGACAAAACTTTGATTTTTGTATGTTGATGGTCAATCCGGCTTTCGCGAGACACTCCGCTATCTCCGACAGATGCTGCAGATGAGTTTCGAAGTCCGGCGAGCAAACCAAGAGATCATCAATGTAGATGAAAACATTATCCCTAAGTCTGGATGGAATAACCTTATCCATGAGGCGGCATAACCTTTGGCTGGCATTACACAACCCGAAAGTGATAGAGCGGGCGACCTGGCACAGTGAATGCCGTCTTTTCGCGTGAACCTACTTCCAGCGGAATTCGCCAGAACGCGTCCTTCAAGTCCAGCCCCGTGATGAAAAATGTGTCCTTGAGTCGGCTGAGTATCCCTTCGACATGTTGAGTAGGGTACGCGTCCTTCTTCGTCCGCTCATTCAGCTTCCTCATGCCCACACAGAGTGTGTTCTTCCCCGGTTTCTGTACTAACACTATGGGTGAGCTCCATGCGCTATCACTTTCTTCGATGACCCCAAGCTTTAGCATTCTATCTATCTCCTCATATGCACATTTCTGTTTCACTGGCGATAAGGGATAGTACCGCTGCTTTACAGGCACCGTTTCATCATACACCTCGATAACATGCTCCGTCAGATGTGTCTTCCCCAGCCCAGTTTAGCCGAACACGGAAACAAACCTTTGACGTGATCCAGCCTTCTTTTCTGTTCCGGGGATAGATCCACCACGTTGAAGTCTGGGATGCTTACTTCCGAGATCGATGCTGGCATCAGATTAAACTTATCCCAAAAATCGATGCCTAAGTAGAGTTTTTGCTTAAGACTGGGAACTATATACAAAGTCAAATCAACCGCAGTCCCTCTCCACTGAACCTTAGCCTTCATCCTTCCGATGATAGCCTGCATCTTCCCATCCGCCGTTCTTAGTCCTTCGTCCATCGATTCCACATTATCCGAGCACATTAGCTTGACCGCGTCTCCCCCTACACTACTAACCGACGCGCCGCTGTCCAAGAGACCCGTCATCTTAATCCCATTAACAACGACCTCTGTATACGGCCTCTGGTCCAACTCGCTCCGGATAATGGTTGCCTGTACGGCTCGTCTTGTCTGTCTTTTCTCTTTGGTCTTGTCACGCAGTTTGTCAATTTTCCGTCTGCTCCTCTCGCTAGGCTTGCCGTTCCCTTCTTGTCCAATCTTGAGGCCGAATATTCTCCTCCTGGCCTCCAAGTAATGCGCTTTCCTTTCTTCCAATGTTCTTCCCAACGACGTCCTCGCTTTTGGTTGTGGAGTTGTCGTATTTTTCAATATTGTTAAAGTCCTGGTTTGTGATCCGGGGGTGTCTGGTTCTGACGGCTCTTCCCGGTCTCGCCGCCACCCTTCTGGTTTCCCTGTCTACACCTATCGCACAGCACAAAGCTCGCCCGCATCTCGTTGCACTTGAAGCAAGTGAGGTCATGAAATCGTGAATTGCACCTTCCATCCCCATCAGTACTCGGCTTTCTGGCCGTTTGAACGGTCCTTTGATCCTTGGATCCCTGCTTCGGCTCGTCGCAGTGAAACGCTTTGCTGCCTCGGCCCTCAAATGCTTCCACCGAAACCTCTTCCTTGAAATCCTCTGGGTCCTCGAATCGTGCTTCCACCTCATCAACCAACTTCTTCCTCGGAAACTTCTGCTCCTGCTCCTTGAGATGCTTCTCTGTGCGTCTGCATTATTCCTTAAGTTGTTGCAGTGTCTCAATCCTACACCCAAAGATCAGGTTTTTGACTTTATATTTCAAATTGCGTCTCATCAGGTTAACTAAACTGGGCTCGGGCATTTTGGTTTTCATTGTGAACGCCATGCCCTTGATGCTCGCATAAAATTCGTCGAATGTCTCGGCGAACTCCTGTTTACGCTCGTTTAAGGCCTGCCGAATCTCTTCGTCACAATCGGCTTTCCTAAACTGGCTCAAAAGCGCACTTTTAAGTTCCGGAAAACCAACATTGTGTCCATCAGCATGCTCCTCCATGAACAGCCAGAACCAGTCCTGAGCTGCCCCTTCTAATAATAGATGGAAATTGGCATAAAGATCCTGTGCAGAAATGCTGTGACGTTTTTGCAACGTCTCTACCCTAAATAAAAATCTTTCGATGGGTATCGACTTCGAGCTCAAACCCCAATCCTTAATAATTTTAAATTTTAATTTGTCGGTTTTCACGACATCGCTATTTGTCCTGGGTGACGTGGAAAATAACTGGCGACGGGGGTGTGACCTTTGCTCCGGTTGCTCTTCGCAAGCATGACCCACCAGCGTCTGTACCCCCACTCCCGAGACCTTATTCCCTTCGTCCCCAACACTGGCCTCCTCCACGGCCGAAATCCTATCTCCCAAGCTACGCACATCCTTCCGTACCTTCTGCATCGCTTCATGGATAGCTTTCGATGTTGTCCTATTCACATCCAACTGGTACTGGAAGAACATCGCCTCGAACTTATGTAGCAGCTCGCCGCTCACTCTATCCATCAAGGTCACCAGAGGTCACTCCGCTGACCCGTGTGCGACACTCCCTGGGTTTGATTAACACTCTCGCCTCCCGCTTCTTGTCCCCCCGCGGACTCGTCCTGTACAATTTCGACGATCTCGTCTTCATCGCCGCCCGCTACTGGAGCTCTGCCTCCCTTCTCCATTTGTATCTTCTTACTATTACGCAGCCCACTTTTTCGAGAATGCCTTGGAATTGTATGTATGTCTGGTCGATAGAACCAAACCCCAAAAAAAATGCCTAAATAGCGAAACCGTGTGTTTGTGAAAGTCGGGTAAATATAAATTGTATATGTGAAAGAAATATACGTGCAAAAGATTTTGTTGTATAAGATAAAGTATCGCACTTACTTATAGTGCCACCTCCAAAAAAAAATTTCCGATCTTGCGCCGCTAGAATTAGCGCTTAGAAATTTTTGAATACGATTTGAATTTTGTGTAGTCTCCAAGTGCCCGTGCACTTCCTTAAAAGTTTAAAAAATTTTTTTTTAAATGTGAATTAATTGTTTTATCGTGTGTGTGATGAGCTCCTTCCTCCTAAGCCCCCAGTTTGTCTCCACTACCAACCGTTCCGAGGGACATTCTTTTGGAGCTACCTCATATACCACAAGATATAATTGCCGCAGTATAGTAGCCACTCCTGTGAACATCTCTCCCCAGAACTCCCTTCAGGAATACCGCACCTCCGCCATGTGAACTTGACCCTCATTCACATGTGATGGCCACGATGATTCCTCCGGTACGCATTGCGTGCGAAACTACCTCAAGTGCCGTGATTCAATTTATGTTCTCTACACTGTAGCCGTCCCGACACGATACAACCTGCTCGTCCAGGCTAAGTGTGAGACTACCTCAAGTTCAGTGTGCATTGAACTAACACCCAAAACCGTAGCCGCCCCAACCTGACCTGAACTTCCCCCCATTAATGTTAATTTGCTTCAGCCAAGATCTGATGACATAGCCCTAATCATAAATGGAACTATCTCAAGTGCTTGTTCAACATACGAACTACAGCACCGTAGCCGCCCCTTCATTCGGTAGCCTGCCCCTGATCCCTGCCTTTGCACTTTCCCCATCCCTTCGCACATTCCAATGGACCTCAGTTCGCCAAACGGAGGTGCGTTAGGATCCCGCCCAAATCTAAAATGGATATATGTATGCCAGAAAAATTTTAGCCAGATGAAAACAAATTTTGATGAAATTTTGGAGCACCACTAATTCGTGGGCCTGGTGTAATGAGGCCTTATGATAATAATAACTCGTGGGCTCCACGTTGGGCGCCATTTTTCTTATTTTTTGTTACCTATAGCCATCTTTCTTATCTAAATGTTACGCGTGTAAGCATGGGTTTCAAACCTCGCAAATGGCTAGACTGGGATGGACTGAGGGCACCAGCCCTCACAACCTTCATCAGGTCGCGGTGGACTTGTCGTGCAGGTTGGGACAAACGCTTTACCAAAAGATGTACATACTACCTATCAGCTGTTCCCTAAGGCGCCTTGGTGCTAGCTAACAGTATGAGCGAACGATCGCGCTCTACAAACTCCCTTCAAGCAATCTACTCTACCACTCAACGAATACTTCGCGCGTGTGACCTCGACATGTGCGTCACTTCGCTTGTTTGTACATAAATATGTTTGTGTGTTTTAAATGTAAATAGAAAATAAGCAAATGTTCAAAATACCGTGGCATGAATAAAGCGTGTGCTGGCGAAGGCAGGGGCAAAGAGAATATATCAACAAGAGCCACCACTCGTTATGAAAGCAACGAACAAGATGGATGCCGTTTTCTTTCAGGGTTTCGGTAATTTCGATATAAATATGTTATTGTCTAATCAAGACAAAATGTGTAAAAGAAAATAGACGAGAACTGAAATAACAGAAACCCTGAAAGAAAACGGCATCCATCTTTTTCCTTGCATTTATAACGAGTTACGGCTCTTGTTGATATATTCTCTTTGGCAGGGGTTGGTTACTAAGGTGCGTTTTGCATTAGCAATCGTTGCCTACACATGGAAGCAAGATTGAGTGCGACGTAGCTTGAGTGAGCACTGTCGTAGTTTCAGTAAATAACTCACTCATTGTTCGCTCACACACTCTATTGTAATCTATTATATATAAATGCGCAAACATAACTGGTTCCTCCCTTTTTTACAATAACCACAATTCTAAGGTATATAAGGTATGTATCGATATGTCTCGCCGAGCAGGGTGGCCGACAACAAACCAAAAATTAAAAAAAATTAATTATAATATGATTTGAAAAACACACCACTACAAGTGCTATACACGCATTCGCTGTTATGGGTGTATGTAGGTATGACCACTTGCTTTGTTGTGTTTGCATTCATTGCAGTAGGGTGAGTTGTTTTGTTGGCAGCAATAAGATAACATGAGCCAGCGCGTCAACTTTATTGAGCTTAGGTACAAACAGTGTTTACAAAAACAAAATCTGTGCGTGGGGATTCAGAAAAGCAAATGCTTTTGAAAAAAAGCACAAATAAGCTAGATCATGCGCAAGGCCCTTCGTGGCTACACTTAGTGAAATAAAATAAAATGGAAAATTGATAAAATTAAAAAAAAAATAAAATCAGAAATATAAAAGTGGTTGAAAGTAAAAAATAAAATTTGTTGGAAATGAAAGGAAAAGGAATAATATAAAATAAATAAAAATGAAACAAAATGAAATAAATAAAATTATTAAATTAAGAAAATAATAGGAAAGGAAAGGGACGGATAAAATTAAAATAAAGGTAAGTTAAAGTAAGGAACCGAAAATATGACAGAAAAATCAAAGGGAAAGGAAAGGAATGGAAAAGAAAAAATGAAGGGAAGAAAGGAAATGTAATGTAGGTAAAGCAGTGGAAAAGAGAAGCAAAAGGAGAAAGACAAGGAAAGGAAAGAAGAAAAAAAGAAGGGAAAGAAAATGTAGCGAGGAAGAAGGTATGGAAAATAAATGAAAATAAAAAGAAAGAAAAATAAAGGAAAGAAAGGTAATGAAAAGCTAAAAAAAATAAGTTAAGGAAATTAATGAAAGAAAAAGAAAAGCAAAGGAGTTGCGGAAAGGAACAAAAGAAAATAAGGAAACGGTAGGAAAGGAAAGGTAAGGAAACGGAATGACAGGAAGGGAAATTTAAGAAAAAAGTGAAAGAAAAGAAAGGTAAGAAAAAAATAAAAAAAAAGAAATGAAATGAAAAAAAAATGAATAAAATGAAAGGAAACTAAAGCAACGGAAACGAAAGGAAAGGAAAGAAAAAGAAAATAAAAGGAAAAAAGGAATGTAATGGAAATGGAAAGAAGGATCAGGTAAGAATATAAAAGAAACGAAAAGAAAGAAAAATAAAAGAAAAGAACATAGAAGAACAGAAAAGAAAGAAAGAAAGAAGGGAAATAAAATGAAATGAAAGAAGAGAAAAGGAAAGAAAAGGAAAGAAGAGAAAAGGAAAGAAAAGGAAAAGAACGGAGAAGATAAAGAAAGGAAATAAAAGGGAAGAGAAGGAAAGAAAAGCAAAAGAAATAAATCCAGATGAAAGGAGAGGAAAGGAAAGGAAATAAAAGCAAATGAATGCTAAGGAAAGGAACGGAAAGAAATATGTACGTATGAAGACGACCTAAGAAGAATAAATAATTATCAACATTGAAACTATATTATTGAATGGCGTAAAGAGGGAGGAAAAGGCAAAATGAATAGGAATGTATAGAAACCAAAAATATACAAAATATGGAAAGGAACGGAAAATTTAAGAAATAGCAAAAAGGTAGGAAAACAAAATAAGGTTTTGTGGTTGAATTTCAACCACTGGGCGAACTCTAGTTCTGTTAAATTTGCATGAGATAATGAGGCAGATAGTGTTGTTTTAACAGGAAGCAATGTTAATTTTACAGGAAGTCATGTTAATTTAACAGGAAGTCATGTTAATTTAACAGCAAATCATGTTAATTTAACAGGAAGTCATGTTAATTTAACAGGAAGTCACATTAATTTAACACCAAATTAAAGGCTATTTTAAGTAAGTAAGTAATTTAGAACTCGGTAACCACAATTTAGGGGATGCGCCAACCTTTCTACTGGGAGGTGAAGGAACTCCTGATGGTCGCCGTGGTGTAGCGGTTAAGTGTTCGGCCTTCTACACCAAGTCGTGGCGGATCGATGCCCGGCAAAAGTAACATCAACAATTATTTAGAAAAATAATTTTTCTAAACGGGGTCGCCCCTCGGCGGTAGTTTGGCAAACTCTCCGGGTGTATTTCTGCCATGAGAAGCTTCTCAGCAAAAAATTCATTTGCTTTGCAAGTGCCGTTCGGAGTCGGCAAAAAACTGTAGGTCCCGCCAACTTGTAGGAAAACTCAAAAGCAACACACCACAAGTTGTAAAGAGAAGCTCGGCTAAAAATCTCGTTAGAGGTTATGATAACCTGTTGGTATATCCCCGCCATTAGTTAGAAGTTATTAAACATGAGCTTCATGTTAAAATAACATCGCCGATAGTGTTGAAAAATAATAACCTGAACAAGTGTTAAAGTGAAATTTTTTCTGTGTGTACAAATTCCGTTAGAGTTTGTTTTTTGATTTCGGACTCAGCACGAACACGCACGAGCACGGCACGAAGTCGCATTTTCGAACACGATTACATGGGCACACGCACGACGCCCATCTCTACAAGCAAACTTACTTCAGTACACTTGAAAAAGTTGTAGATATTTAAAGAAAGAACAGTTTTTGTTAGGCAAACATTAGATCTAAGTTAACACAGCTGCATTAAACAAGGAATAACATTACGCAAATTAGATTAAAAGAAGACTAAAAGAAACAACTCTTGCTCTTTATAAATGTTGCTGCAGCTAAAAAGTGAAAGCAAAACTATTATTTCACGCGATCATTGCAGACGTAATCGCTTAAATTGTTACGAGAAAATAAAAAAATGTCCGCTGCCATAGGACCATTTCCGACTTGTACCGCACCGAGCGTGGGTACGACCAACACATTGGTCAATACTTTGCTGCAAACTTTGCTCGTGGCACAGTGTTCGCTCTCTTCGGACGATAATTGGCCAAAGGATTATGCAGATCAAGCAATCAGGCAGGGCCTGGGTACCTATGATTTTGTGGTGGTTGGTGCCGGTACTGCGGGTTCTGTATTAGCTGCACGTCTAAGTGAAAATCCTAAATGGAAAGTTTTACTTTTGGAAGCTGGTGACAATCCGCCACAAGAGTCCGATGTAATAATATTAAATAGCACAGGGTTTCGTATAGAAAGCTTACTAACTTTTTCCTCTTTGCAGATACCCGACCTGAACCTCTCACTACAACAGGGAAACTATACTTGGAATTATCAAACCAAATACACGAGTAAGGCCTGCTGGGCACAGAAGACCAAAACTTGCTATTGGCCGCGTGGCAAGATGATCGGTGGGACAAGCGGCATAAATGCCATGTTGCATATAGCAGGATTGCCGCGAGATTACGATAACTGGATGGCACAAGGAAACGCAGAGTGGGGCTGGCAGAATGTGAAACCCTATTTTGAGGGCCTTCTCCACCCGAAGGGGCCGTTAAAGGTTAGCCACTTTTTGAATGGCACGGACGAGGAATACAAAGAGATGATTACCGCTGCAGCTGAAGAATTGGGCATACCATATGTGGATGCGATAAAAGAGGGCACAGAGACGGGTTTCACGCGCGTGGTACGTGCTATTCACAATGGACGGCGTCAAAGTTCTGCTAAGGCATATCTGGGCACAGCTTTGAACAGAAATAATTTGCATGTGATTAAAAACGCACAAGTTAAAACATTGAATTTCGATAAATCCAATAGAAAAGTAAAATCTGCAACGTTTGTGTTGCACAACCAAGAGCTAAGTGTAAAAGTGCGCAAGGAGCTGGTACTCACCGCTGGTGCACTTGATTCGCCCAAATTGTTATTGCTCTCTGGTGTGGGACCTGCGAAGCACTTGCAGTCACTAAAAATTCCTACCAAACATGATCTTTCTGTTGGTGAGAATCTGCAAGATCATGTCATTGCAATGCTGTTCTTCAAACTTGAAGAAGGTTTGGAGGGTGTGGCTGAGACAGCAGCTGCTGATAACATTTATGACTATTTGGTACACTCAAGTGGTGTGCTTAGCGGTGATGGGCTGCTGTCTCTACAGGGATTTATTAATACCCGCAACGATTCCAGCTATCCTGATCTACAATTTTCTCATACGCTACTTAAACGCAATGCTAATGCCAGCTTAGAAGCATTTATCAATGGGTTCCCAATAGACGAACCGTATCGCAGCACTTTATTAAATCAATTGCAAAATTCAAAGGTTTTAGCGGAAAGCATAATACTACTAAAGCCGGAATCGAAGGGTCAAGTTCAGTTGCAAAGCGCCGATTATAAAGTGGCACCAAAACTTATTTCCAACTACTTTAAACGCCCAGCTGATATGGATACAATTATACGCGGTATACGCACAAGTGCGAGTTTTACCAAGACAGCATCATATCGTGCACGCAATGTCCAGCTGTTGCATGTGCCCATTGCGGAATGTGATGCATATGAGCTTTGGAGCGATGATTATTGGCGCTGTTATGTGAAATATTTCAGTTTTACTCTCTATCATCCCAGTGGTACCGTGAAAATGGGTCCAAATAAGGACAAAACAAGCTGCGTGAGTCCTGATCTTAAGCTAAAGGGTGTAGATAACTTGCGTGTGGCTGATGCAAGTGTAATGCCAGACATTCCAGCTTGCAATATTAATGCAGCAGTTATGATGATTGCGGAACGTGCGGCAGAGTTTATTAAGGCAGACTGGAAGTAGGTACGGAAAAATTCATTTTCGAAAGGCTTACACATAGAATAATTTTTGTCAACATGAACCAAATAAATTGAACGGAAAATCTTGAAAAATGTAATATTTTTAATTTAAGTAAACAAAAAAACCAAAAACTTACTTAATTGGCTTTTTTGTATTAGTATGCAAGAGCATTACAAATATCCTTCGATATAAACCAAATTTAAGAAGTCTAACCTAAATACTTCCAAGCCCCCTTTTTCGATATCCTCCTTACCAAATTTCAATGGTCTAACCTAAATACTTCCAGAGATATGAACTATAAAATATTCCATTCGCCTGGGAGGCGCCACGCCCCCTTTTTTGATATCCTCAGGTTTAGCTGCTTCACGAGTACCCGCTCTGACCAAGAGATCCGCATGGAAATTGCGAGGAATGTCACAATGGCCTGGCACTGTCCTCGATCGAACGTTGGCAGCACTCAGCGCCTTGCTGTCGGAGTAGATGTTAAACTCCTTTACCGCGAATGCGCCGGACAGCATCCCATCCACCGCATCCTTTATGGTCACTACTTTCGCTTGGAAAACGTTACAAAGATCAGATAGTCTAAACTTCGTGCTAATCCCAAGCTCCTGACAGTAGAGAGGCCCCAACGTTTGCCAATGAGCGGTACTCGCCCAATAGATGGCGGTATAAAATCGTCAATCTTATACCTTCTCGTGAAGAGGACTAGTTCCGTTTTACATGGGTTGACAGCCAGTCCGCAGCATTCGGACCACTCTGGCACATACTCAGATACCCTCGCAGAACGCCCCTTACCGTACTAAGAAACTTTCCCCTGACGATGATTACTTGGTCGTCAGCATAGGCTATTACTTGACAACCCCTGCTCTCGAGGTCATGGAGTAAGCCGTTGACTACTACGACCAAGAGAAGTGGAGAAAGAACACCTCCTTCCGGCGTACCCGTTCTCACCCCTCTCTGAGCCCCAGCACCACCCCACTCCGCCCTAACAATACTGCCACAAAGCAATCTAAAAACTCCCAGGCTTGCTAAGCCCCGTACAATGGCAGAAGGCAAAACATTGTTGAACGCTCCCTCGATGTCCATAAAGGCCCCCAGCACAAACTCTTTGAGCTGGAAGGACCCCTTTATTAGTTTTACAACGGAATGAAGCGCCGTTTCAGTTGATCTGCCTTTGCTGTAAGAATGTTGTGAAGCCGAAAAACGCTCTCTACTCTCACATAACCCATAACCAAATTTCAGGGGTCTAAACTACATATATCTAGAGATATGCACTATCAAAAATTACATTCTTATGGGAGGTGCCACGCCTCATTTCCAACCCATGTTCTTATTTTATGTGGCCGAGCGAGAGCGCTTTGAGTGTGGATAGGCTGTTGCTTCGAGTCTCGTACACTTGGCTCGATAAATTTACTAATAACGTCAAATTTCGCTTGAAAAATGTTTGAATTAGGATTATTGCTCTGGCTCAGAAGGCACTGGCCTCCGATGTTTTAGAGTCTACTATTCTTATTTCTTTTCATTTGGAATTATGTAGGACATGAATAAGGTATATCTGGTTTAAAGGTAACTTACTTTATATTTGTTTGTGTGGTCAGATGCGGCAGATATAAGGACGACAACCAAGTCGACAGTGTAGTAGTGTCGCTATTCAAAAAGCTCACCTGTAAGAAAATACAGAGAGAAGTAAACATTTTTAGTAAATACTTAAAATTGTGAAAAATTTCGGGAAGGATATGAATGTCACCATCCCAATCTTAATTCAAATTTTGCAGCATTAATAATAAATCAAAAACAATTAAGTAACTTCAGTTGAATTGCAAGATTTTATAAAACGCGAAAAAGTTTAGTCAAATTGAGACCTTCCAAGTTTACTTAACATTAAATCACAATCAAGCGCATAACTACTGTAATTAAACGAAAAAAAAGTAATAAAAAAGCGTCGATCGAAATACACAGCGAAGCATTGTGTTGACACTCAAACATATGTTGCGTATGTGCGTACCTACTACGTGCACATGTGCAAACTCATGTACTTAAGGTGACTTGCATCATTTTGCTGACCTAATGGCAATTTGAGGGCAAATGTTATGAGCTCTTTTGGTGGACTTTTTTCATGATCGTTTGTGTAATATTTGAGGATTTTCGTTGGCATCTCAGATGATTCAATTTATGAAAATAGGACGTGGCAAATTTATAATAATCATACCAGCAGCCAATTGATGTGATCAGCGATTATTAATTACATCTTTATTGCTAGAAATCCTATCACTTTTCCAAAAAAAAAAAAAAAACATAAACAATCATTATTTCGTGCTTCTTCAGCTTCATCTTAAAGCATTACAATAGCTAGAGTCGCAGAATCACTTATTTGTTGCCTTATGTCTACACATTCGTGTAATTTTTATGAAAATTTTAAGTTAATTTTCTTCATTAAATCAGTGGGGCAAATATGGGCAACAATTTTTGTTTAGAATCGATTGAAAATATTTCAAGCCTTTATTTAATTATATTTAGAAAGTGTAGTACGCAACATTTTTGTTCATAAAAAGTAGCGGGGAAAGTATGGGCAAGAAGTTTTTTCTAGAATCGATAGAAAATATTTCAAGCATTCATTTAGTTGTGGAAAGAAGGTGTAGCGGGCTGTAGGACACACTTTTTTGGTCTCTACAAGTTAGGGGGCTAGTATGGGCAAACATTTTTTTCTGGAATCGAAAGAAAATATTCCAAACTTTCATTTTATTATAGCTAGAAGATGGAGCACGCTATAGCACACAACATTTTTGTCAATAGAAAGTAAGGCAAGAAGGTGTAGCACGCTGTAGGACACAAACTTTTGGTCTCTGCAAGTACGGGCAAACATTTTTTTCTGGAATCGATAGAAAATATTCCAAACTTTCATTTTATTATAGCTAGAAGATGGAGCACGCTGTAGCACACAACATTTTTGTCAATAAAAAGTAAGGGGGCAAGTATGGGCAAACATTAATTTCTGGAATCGATAGAAAATATTCTAAACTTTAATTTTATTATAGCTAGAAGACGGAGCACGTTGTAGCACACAACATTTTTGTCAATAAAAAGTAAGGGGGCAAATATGGGCAACAATTTTTTTCTAGAATCGATTGAAAATATTCCAAGCCTTCATTTAGTTGTGGTAAGAAGGTGTAGCACGCTGTAGGACACAAACTTTTGGTCTCTACAGGTTAGGGGGCTAGTATGGGCAAACATTTTTTTCTGGAATCGAAAGAAAATATTCCAAACTTTCATTTTATTATAGCTAGAAGATGGAGCACGCTATTGCACACAACATTTTTGTCAATAGAAAGTAGGGGGGAAAGTATGGGCAAGAATTTTTTTCTAGTATGGATTGAAAATATTCCAAGCCTTCATTTAGTTGTGGTAAGAAGGTGTAGCACGCTGTAGGACACAAACTTTTGGTCCCTACAAGTTAGGGGGCTAGTATGGGCAAACATTTTTTTCTGGAATCGAAAGAAAATATTCCAAACTTTCATTTTATTATAGCTAGAAGATGGAGCACGCTATAGCACACAACATTTTTGTCAATAGAAAGTAGGGGGGAAAGTATGGGCAAGAATTTTTTTCTAGTATGGATTGAAAATATTCCAAGCCTTCATTTAGTTGTGGTAAGAAGGTGTAGCACGCTGTAGGACACAAACTTTTGGTCTCTACAAGTTAGGGGGCAAGTACGGGCAAACATTTTTTTCTGGAATCGAAAGAAAATATTCCAAACACTCATTTTATTATAGCTAGAAGATGGAGCTCGCTATAGCACACAACATTTTTGTCAATAGAAAGTAGGGGAGAAAGTATGGGCAAGAATTTTTTTCTAGTATGGATTGAAAATATTCCAAGCCTTCATTTAGTTGTGGTAAGAAGGTGTAACACACAAAAAATAAATAAACTTCATGCAAAGTAGTAATGAATTGTTCGCATCGGCTCGCGCCATACATTTTTATAAAAGTTTAACTAAATAAAGTTAGCGCCAAACCATCCCCTAAAGAGCCAAAAAAAAAAAAATCAAAACAAGTCGCTCGCTCTCGAACCGTTTCATTGCAGCACCGAACCGGTTGGTGGTGGTGAGCAGCTTTATGCGCGCGAGCAAAACGAGTTCGACAGTATGCGCATGCGTGCAGTGTGAGCACAAACTCAAGTCGATTAGTCAAGCTAACAGCATGTTGGCCAATTCAAAGCGCTCCATGGTGATCTACGATGCATGACCAGCATTGGAGTTTTCAAAGCACAAATACAATTTTTGGCGCAGAAGTAAAACGGCGTTGCAATAAAGCAGACGTGTTTGACGGTACAACGACAACTCACGACGACGATAGCCTTCTATGCGCAGAAAAAGGAAGAAAAAAAGAGTGGTGTGAAGTGGACAAGTGGCATACGTTTTGTGGACGGTTGTCTGTGTTTTATTTCACTATTGAAAAGTTGAAAGAAAATAATAAACATAAAAAATCACATTCCAATTGTTTAAAACAAATCAACAGGGCGCCTGCGCCAAATTAGTCGTCAGTGGCTGACGTGACGCGAGTTGCTTATGTGTATGCGTTGCACGCGTCGTTTAACAAGCACGTCGCGCTATTTCGACACCACGGCAACGATCGAAAAAAATAGTTAAACGACGGCATACAAGTGAAGTTGATATGAAAAAGCAATAAAAGTATATTTAAAAAGTCAAAGAAAGTTTATTTTTAACAAAAAATCCATATGTGGTAAAGTGAAAAGTTGCGCATGCGCAAAGTGTAGAATGCAAATGCAAGCATACAACAACAAAATTTGAAAGCAGATTTTATCAAATTAAAATCGAAATAAATATCCCAAGAAAAGTGAATCAAATTTCAATATACAAAATGGTGCTTAGTCTTGGCGCTGCTGCTGCCGGTGCCCTCTTCAAGGCCAGTGCCGGCTCAAAAGCAGCCGTTGCAGCTGGTGCAGCAGCGGTGGGCGCAACTAAATTGGGCGTTACCATTGCGGGCGCTATAAAAATTACCACCGCTATTATAGGCGTAGGCAAATTGGCGATCTTGCCATTTCTCATAGCTGCCATTGCCTACTACAATTATGATCTGTTCGATCCAGAAAATCGTCCCTTCAATGTGCCCGAAGTATCGTTAGCCTATGACTTTATTATTATTGGCGGTGGTTCGGCGGGATGTGTTTTAGCGTCACGTTTGTCAGAGGTGCCGCATTGGCGTATTTTACTACTCGAAGCGGGCGGTCATGAGACAGAAATTTCAGATGTACCGCTGCTGTCGTTGTATTTGCATAAAAGCAAACTGGATTGGAAATATCGGTAAGTGTGATCAGTCTAACAATTAAGAGATAAAACACATAGTTTTGTAATGGATTATTACGTGGGCGCTAATGGGTTAAGATGCTAAATACCTACAGTTTAAGTGAAAATAAAACGATTCTGATGCAAAAAATTAAGCTTGCGTAAAAATAGTTCACCAATGTGTTTATACATGGGACTTAATGGGTTAAGACACTGCTCGTGTATTATTTTTGGTGGAGATATGGCAGCTTTGATGAATATAACTTTATTTCAGTATAAAGACAAAAAATTTTGTCGCAAATGGGTACAAACATGACCGTTAATGGGCTAAAATTGTACTCTACGTTACGTATACGTCATGTCACTTTTATGAAAAATTTATAATTAAATCAAGCGGTTCAAATATGGGCAAACATTTTTTTCGGGAATCTACAGAAATCATTACAAACATTCATTTTGTTATAGTTAGAAGGTGTAACCCGCTGTAACACACAAATTTTTTGCTTATCCAAAGCAGCAGAGGCAACATTAAGAAATAATTCAGAAAAAAGTTCGTTATATAATAAAAACTTTAACTCGTTCTCGTTTCATTTCGCATCTGAATCAATAAACATACTTGTCTAATATACCGGCATATTTGCCATTGATAGTTAACATACGTTCAAAAAAGTAAATAAAAGTATGCAAATAATAATTTGAATAACAATTTCTCCCCTTCATTTGTTAGTTGCGAGAGCGGCAATATTTGTAAAGTAATGAAGTATATTTGTTGATAATCATGATCGCACGATTCACGCCGCAAAAACTGCTCAACTGAGTGAATGAATGAAAATGAAAGTTGAACAATAAAAAAAAGTGTGAGCGCTTTCGTGGGTGATAAACCTGAGTCATAGTGGAAATATTTATTGAATAGTTTTTGATAGAATTGCTTAAAGATATATTTAGCGAAATATACGAGCAAAAGTTTGAATGTACACCTCAGCTGCTGGAACAAAGTAAACTGAATAAAGTCTGAAACACAGTCTGCGAATAAGTTGGTGTGTTTCGTAGCACTGAACAAAGATCATAAAGTTGTCTAGAGATTTTAATTTAACGAGGAGAGGTAATAGGCGCTCTAGAGATTTTACTCTAACGAGGAGAGGTAATAGGCGGCCAGGTATTTATTTTTATCTACAAATTTGTTAACAAAAAAATGTTACGTAGACGTCATGTCACTTTTTCAAAATTTTCGTCATTAAATCAAGGGGGGGGGGGGTCAAATATGGGCAAAATTTTTTTTCTGGAATCGATAGAAAACATTAAAAACTTTAGTTCTATTATACTTAAAAGGTGTAGCACGCTGTAACACACAAACTTTTTGTCTATACAAAGTAGGGGGCAATATGGGCAGACATATTTTGTGAGGGATTGATAGGAAATATTCTAAACTTTAATATTAATATAGTTAGTAGATGTAGCACGCTGTAGAGCACAAGGTTTTTGTCTACACAAAGTAGGGAGCAAATATGGGCAAACATTTTTTTGAGGAATTGATAGAAAAATGTATTAAAGCCTCGGATGAGAACCCCCTTTAATGTTGACGACCCGGCAAAACGAATAAGGCATAATGATTTGGATATTAGGGCATGTACCGGGAATGTCCGGACCCTTTCAAGGGACGGTACCGCTGCCCGACTGGTTGATGTCCTCGTTAACGCAAAGGCTGACATCACCGCCCTGCAGGAAATGCGATGGACGGGACAAGGAAAGACGACCATCGGACCTTGTGACGTATACTACAGTGGCCAGACACGCGGCAAAGCGCGTGGTGTAGGATTCGTGGTGGGAAAGAGACTTCGCCGCCAAGTACTAGCGTTCACCCCCGTGGACGAGCGTCTCGCTGCGATCCGCATCAAAGCGAAATTTTTCAACATAACATTTATCTGCGCCTATGCGCCGACTGAGGAGACGGACGACGCAGAGAAGGACTCCTTCTACGATAAACTTGAACAGACTTATGATCGCTGCCCCCAACATGATATCAAAATCGTGCTCGGCGACTTTAATGCGAAGGTGGGCAAGGAAGGAGTCTTTGGTCCAACAGTTGGAAAATTTAGTCTCCATGATATAACATCCCCCTACGGCACTAGGTTGATTGATTTCGCCGCTGCTCGCAATATGGTCATCAGTAGTACCAGGTTCCAGCATAAACGAATACACCAAGCTACATGGCTGTCTCCTGATCAAAGAACAAGAAACCAGATTGATCATGTCATGATCGACGGCAGACATAGCTCCACCGTTCTGGACGTGCGTACCCTTCGTGGTCCCAATATCGACTCGGACCATTATCTTGTTGCAGCCAAGATACGCACACGCCTCTGTGTAGCAAAGAAAGTGCGCACAGTAACGGAAGGAAAGTTTGACGTCGAGAAGCTGCGCACGACACAGACAGCTGACAATTTCTCCACTCGACTCTCACACCTGCTATCGGAGAGCAATCCTCGACCTAACGATGCAACCGAGCAATGGAAGCATATCTCTCACTCATTACGTACCGCCGCTGAGGCCACTATAGGGTTCCAGCGAGCCCGAAAAAACAACTGGTACGATGAGGAATGCAGCACTGCCTCGGACAAAAAGGACGCTGCCTACAGGGAGACGTTGCGAACGGGCGCAACCCGCAGTGTATGGCAACGCTATCGTGAGGCAAAGAAGGAAGAGAGACGCCTTTTCAGAAAAAAGAAACGTGAGGCCGAAAGGCGTGAGTGTGAGGAGCTTGAGATGCTGGCTGACAGGAATGATGCCCGAAAATTCTATGAAAAGATCCGGCGGATGACGGAAGGTTTTAAGACCGGGGCAAGTTCCTGTAAGGACAATAATGGCGACCTGGTAACCGACGTACAGAGTGTACTTAAATTATGGAGGGAGCACTTCTCCTCACTGCTAAATTGCGAGGGAGACGTCGAACCCGATACCCCAATCCCTGACGATGGAAAAGTCGTCCCACCACCTGACTATGATGAAGTGAGGATAGCTATATCCCGGCTCAAAAACAACAAAGCGCCTGGAAAAGACGGACTACCCGCCGAGCTGTTCAAACACGGAGGCGAAGAGCTGGTAAAAAGCATGCATCAGCTCTTATGCAGAATATGGTCAGACGAGTGCATGCCTCCAGATTGGAATTTAAGTGTGCTCTGCCCAATCCACAAGAAAGGCGATCCCGCTAACCGCACCAACTACCGCGGAATCAGCCTTCTTAATATCGCGTATAAGGTTCTTTCTAGCGTATTGTGTGAAAGACTGAAGCCCATCGTAGACAAGCTGATTGGACCTTATCAGTGTGGCTTTAGACCTGGTAAGTCTACCATCGACCAGATTTTCACGATACGCCAAATCCTGGAGAAGACCCATGATAAAAGAATCGACACACACCATCTCTTTGTCGATTTCAAAGCCGCTTTTGACAGCGCAAAAAGGAGTTGCCTGTATGCCGCCATGTCTGAATTTGACTTCCCTGCAAAGCTTATACGGCTTTGCCAAATGACGTTGAGCAATACTAACAGCTCCGTCAGAGTCGGGAAGGACCTCTCTGAGCCATTTGAAACCAAACGAGGCTTCAGACAGGGCGACTCCCTTTCGTGCGATTTCTTCAACCTGATGCTGGAGAAGATAATTCGAGCAGCAGAGCTAAACCGCAATGGTACAATCTTTTACAAGAGCGTGCAATTGCTGGCGTATGCCGATGATATTGATATCATTGGCCTTAACAACCGCGCCGTAAGCGCTGCCTTCTCTGGACTGGATAAAGAAGCGAAAAAAGTGGGTCTTGCGGTCAACGAGGACAAGACGAAGTATTTGCTGTCATCAAAGAAAGAATCGGCGCACCTGCGCCTTGGCAGCCACGTCACTGTTGATAGTTACAAATTTGAAACTGTGAGGGACTTCGTCTATTTGGGAACCAGCATTAACACCGAAAATAATATCAGTCTAGAAATCCAACGGAGAATCACTCTTGCGAACAAGTGCTACTTTGGACTGAGTAGGCAATTGAGAAGTAAAGTCCTCTCTCGAAGAACAAAGATCGCGCTCTATAAGTCTCTCATCATACCTGTCCTGATGTATGGCTCAGATTCATGGACAATGTCAAGAGAAGATGAGATGGCCCTTGGAGTATTTGAGAGAAAAGTTCTCCGGAAGATTTATGGTCCTTCCCGTGATGCCGACGGCGAGTATCGAAGGAGATTTAACGATGAGCTGTACGAGCTTTACGCAGATTTGACCATAGTCCAGCGAATTAAAGCCCAAAGGCTCCGCTGGCTGGGTCACGTCATGCGAATGGACAAAGAAGCTCCAGCCCAGAAGGTTTTCCAATCGTCACCCGAATTCGGCAGCAGAGGAAGGGGGAGGCCTCGACTGAGATGGAAACAACAGGTGGAGGATGACTTGAACTCCCTTGGGGTTTCCAATTGGCGTCAGTTATCGCTAAAAAGGAATGACTGGCGTGCTTTGATAGGCGACGGCCAAAATCGCTTAGGCGGTTAAGCGCCAATAAATGATGATGATGATAGGAAATATTCCAAACATTCATTTTAATATAGTTAGTAGGTGTAGCACGCTGTAACACACAAACTTTTTGTCTATAAAAAGTAGGGGGCAACTATGGGCAAACATTTTTTTCTGGAATCGATATAAAATATCACAAACTTTCATTTCGTCATAGTTAGGAGGTGTAGCACGCTGTAGCATACAAAATTTGTATCTATCTAAAATAGGAAGCTAATATGGGCAAACATTTTTTTGTGGAATCGATAGAAAATATTCCAAACCTTCATTTTAACATAGTTAGAAGGTGTAACACGCTGTAGCACACAAACTTGTTGTCTCTCTAAAGTAGCAAAGGTAGCACTTATGAAGTATAATTGCATTGATTTTTTCTCGAACACGAGATAAAGTGATTTTCCACCAAACCCAAAACATACACAGGATTTTTTGCTGCAGTGATTGAAACTCTTACCAAACAATGACGACATTTCGAAATTATTTCTTTGTTGTTTTTGTTTGTCTACCAATAATTCAATTCAGCATAATTCAGTAGTTAAAAGTAGGTGGCTTCCGCTCACAACAAAACAGCTGCTCGAACAACGACTTAAAAAAAAAAAGCGGGCGCATATTTCCGTATTGCAACAAAGCAGTACAACAAATTCCATGCGCAGTTTTTATTGCATTTTTTTTGCAACATTTTTTTTTTTTGCTTGGCTTTGAGCGCACAATTTTAATTCCTTATTAGGCATGCTCTCTGGTTTTCCAGTTGTTGTTACTCACCCAGTCGCTCTCTGTCGCGCATTCTCACTGAGCGAGAATTTTCACAATAATTTGTATATGATGGCAGTCAATCTTGTTGGACCGGCTTTTAAATGTTTTGTTATTTAGCGTTTTTGTATGCTGCAAATATGCGCTGGCTTGCTTCTTGCTTTTGTTGTTATTCTCATATCGCTAAAACATTTTGATTGCAGCATTTCAAGTTTTTGGTTTGCGGCATTTGATAGCGTTCGAAGCACTTGTTGTTGCAACGTTTCAACAATTTTGCGCTATGAAAGTTATTTAGTAGATTATTGTTGCTTGATTTGTTGGTTAGTTAGTTTTTGATGTAAATATTGATGTTTCGCAAAATGTGGCATAATTTGATTTTTGCGATTACTGCTATTATTTAAAGTTGAGCTCATTTCATTCATGCGCGAAATATATATTTTTTGTGTACTCGAGGTCATTTTTAATATATAAATAAAACATTTAAATGTTTTTTTTTTCTTCAGATCGCCAGTTTTGTAGGCAATTCACTCATCAAGTTGGCTATGTCAGTAGAATAAATCTATATCTCCTTTTTTCCACTGATTTGCCTATCAAGTTCGCTTCTTAAGTCTTTAATTTTTTCTTTTTAAAAGTAAGTAAAAGTAAAAGAAATACCACGTTATTTGTTTTCAATGAAAGTAACTCATTTAGCTCTATTTTTTGCCTAAATATGTTTCCTTCACTTTGTAGGCAATTTACTCATCAAGTTCGCTTCTTGAGTTTTTCATTAGCCATGTAATTGGAATAAATCTATATCTTATTTTTTCCATTGATTTTTTTTGACAATTTGCTTATCAAGTTTGCTACTTAAGTCTTTCGTTTGCCATGTCATTCGAATAAATCGGAAATTTTCTTCTATGTCATTGCATTTATTGACAATGTACTTACTCTTCAAGTTCGCTTCTTAAGCCTTACGTTTTTCTTTTGCTCACCTTTTTATTGACAATTTACCCATCAAGTTCGCTTCTTGAGTCTTTCATTAGCCATGTCAGTCGAATAAATATATACCTTTTACTTTTTTCCACTGATTTTGCTGACAATTTAATTATCAAGTTTGCGTCTTAAGTCTTTCGTTTGCCATGTCATTAGAAAAAATCAAAATTTTTTCTCGATGCCACTACATTTGTTGACAGTTTACTCATCAAGTTCGCTTCTTGAGTCTTTCATTAGCCACTGATTTTGCTGACAATTTACTTATCAAGTTTGCGTCTTAAGTCTTTCGTTTGCCATGTCATTCGAAAAAATCAAAATTTTTTCTCGATGCCACTACATTTGTTGACAATTTACTCATCAAGTTCGCTTCTTAAGTCTTTCGTTAGCCATGTCATTCAATCAATTTACATTATCACAAATTAGCGTTTTATGAGGACAAATTTATTTGTGTTTATTTTTCATTCAATACTCCTCTCGTGTAAATATCAATACAAACCGCAAGAAAATTTAAGGTAAAATTGAAATTGCAGCATCATTAACCACGTGTAAACACCATGCTTGTTGATGGCTAATGTATTAAGTCAATATGATTGTAGGTAAATGCATGACGGCGAAGAAGCAAAAAAGTAGTCGAGAAGACAAGGTGCGTATAAAGCCTTTGATGCGCTGCACTTCACAAAGTTCACATGACTGTTAAGTATACTAGCGTTACTGTCCACAATCCAGATCATGGCTGTGCCAGTTTCGTCAATCTACCAATCACTGGTGGCCTTGTAGGATGCGTTGATTATGACATACATATGTACGAGTACATAGTTGACTACGTGAAGAAAACCCGATTGGTCAGGCAGTGCATCAGCTTACCTGCTTATATTTAGGTTGCCTTGAATGAAGCTGCTACTTTGCCGCCTCAGTTGATTTCATCATGCAAAGTTGTTGTATAGAATATGTCAACAAGCTATTTTGCGCCCAATTGAAATAGAAAATTAGGTCAAACCAATCAGCTGCCACAATCTACCCAAGTCACTATATGTATAACGACTATAATAGGCAATGTAAACAACTTCTGCAATTGAGCTACAAGTGGACGCTGAAGTTGACTTTTCCGGTTACGTAGATGAAATGCTCAAACAATTTTTTTTTCTTTAGCAACAAGTAGTGTTTTTGTGATACAAAATAGGTTAGGCCAGTATTGATTATGAGACAGTTATGGAAACTCCTCATTGTAATCGGACCAGGTCGATTATAATTATCTGAAGATTTGATATGAAATATCCTATTGGCATCTACTTACTCAGAAGAAATGGCACTGTTAAAATCACCAATCTTTAAATTTCTAATTACCAATTTTCGCAAAACTGAAAGAAGTTTTGTTAATCAAACTAAATTTTGTGTTAAAACAACAACTTCCTCTAGTTAATTCAACAGCGAAGGAGCTGTCCTGCTTAAAACAACAAACTCCCGCACTTAATCCAACAGCGAAAATACTGTCATTACTATCATAGAACAAAGCTTTAATTAGACGCCGGCAAGCATAAGTACACGCTGGCATTATGGTAGACACCTCCGTTTAGCAGTCAAAAAGCGATGGCTCGATTCTCGGTGAAGGCAACGTTGCTTTGTTGTGATAAAGTGTGGTGTCAATTAGAACAAAGCTGTAATTAGACGTTAGCAAGGATAAGTATGCGATGGTATCATGGTATACACCTGAATTGAGCGTTGACCTGAGTTCGATTCTCGGTGAAGTCAATACAAAACTCTGAAATTTTTTTTTACTTTTCTGTTAAATCAACAATTAAGTTAAGGTTAATAATAGGTAAGAATTGCCGCGGTTTTGTTTGAATCAACCAATTTGTGGGGCTTAATCTCTGCGTATAACCTTCCTTCTTATATGTTCTTCTATAGCCAACTCTTCCTCGACTCTCATTCTTCTGGCTTCATCCTTGCGTGTTCAAAGTAGCTACATTAGACATAGTCTTACACGTTTTTCAGTCGATTGCCAGCAACTGTTGTGGTGCTGCTTTTTTCGCTTCACGCAACAGGTCTTTCTGCTTTTCTTTGCTAAGGAAACAGCACGACCTCGATTAAATAACATCTATGCGCTGGAGGTCTTTCCAAAAAGTCACGCTGTAGGCTGGACAAGTAACTGAGTGCTTAGTATTAGTACTTTTTTCCTAAGGAAATTAAATTAAAGAAAAGGAAGAAAGGGAATGGAAGAAAAAAGAACACAAAGGAAAGGAGAGAAAAGGGATAAAAGGGATGAAAAAAGGAAAGAAATGGAAAGAAAAGGTACTGAAAGAAAATGAAAGTAATGGGATTGTAAGGAAGGGAACGGAAGGGAAAGCAAAATTATGGAAAGGGAGATAAGGGAAGGGAGGGAAAACAGAAAAGAAAAAAAGGAAAAGAAAAGAAGAGAAAAGAAAAGGAAATGAAGGGAAAGAAAAGGAAAGGAAAGGAATGGAAAGGAAAGGAAAGGAAAGGAAAGGAAAGGAAAGGAAAGGAAAGGAAAGAAAAGAGAGGAAAGGAAAGGAAAGGAAAGAGAGGAAAGGAAAGGAAAGGAAAGGAAAGGAAAGGAAAGGAAAGGAAAGGAAAGGAAAGGAAAGGAAAGGAAAGGAAAGGAAAGGAAAGGAAAGGAAAGGAAAGGAAAGGAAAGGAAAGGAAAGGAAAGGAAAGGAAAGGAAAGGAAAGGAAAGGAAAGGAAAGGAAAGGAAAGGAAAGGAAAGGAAAGGAAAGGAAAGGAAAGGAAAGGAAAGGAAAGGAAAGGAAAGGAAAGGAAAGGAAAGGAAAGGAAAGGAAAGGAATGGAAAGTAAAGGAAAGGAAAGAAAGGGAAAGAAAAGGAAAGGAAAGGAAGAAAACGAACGTCAAGAAAGGGAAAGGAAAGGAAAGAAACGCAAGAAAATTGTAGGAAAATAAAGCAAGGCAAACAACAACAACAACATTCACCTATGCGATACTTATGACTCACCCATTAGTCATTTATGATTCATGCATTAATCATTTATGACTCATCCATGAGTCATTTATGATTCGCCTATAAGTCATTCATGGTACATCCATGAGTCATCTATGAATCATCCATGAGTCATTTATGAATCATCCATGAGTCATTTAAGACCCATTCATGAGTCATTTTAAGCTCATTCATGAGTCATTTTTGACTCATACATGAGTCAGTTTTGACTCATCCTTGAGACAATTTCGACTCATCCATGAGTCAATTTCGACTCACCCATGAGTTATATACTACGGTTCTATGAAGTATATTTGGCTTATAGGAGTTTTTCTATAGAAGAGATATCAAAATAAATAAAAGAAAGGACAGAAGAACACCAAAAATACATATAATAAAATGAAATTTTGTGCAAAATACATATGTATACACAACAAACTTCACGAGTACTTAGTATTCACGCCTTTTTTTCTCTAAAGTTTCACTTATTGTCAACTAGGTCATGAAACCACGCCGAATTTTGGCAACTTTAGCTCGCTGCGTTGTTGTGTTGCGTCACCTTTAAATTTTTATGCAATAACAATGTGAATAATTTGTGTACAAATATGTGTGCAAGCTGCAACTTCATCTCTTTGGCAGTAGCATGCATTTTGACTTTTTCCACTTAACTTTCGTTGTTGATTTAAACAATTTCGGGATTTTTCTCGCATCTAGCTTTGGCGCGCCTATTTAATATGTAACCAAACAAATACGGGTATATTTGGGGCTAATATATATGTACATATAGACGTATTTACATATGGATATGCATAATAGTTTGTTTGAATTTGCCTTCAAGTTTTTCCACTTTGCCTCTGTCTGCTAAGGCAAATCTAATATTTAACTTAACTTGTCATTTCCCTAGGCACATAATTTTTTTATTGCCTATTACAAACATAGCCGCTCACACAAAATTGTTTATAGGCAGCACTAAAATCAAATACCAAATGCAAATTTATTCAATCTAAATAGCTTTGGTAACTATTGGTAAACAAAACATTATTTAAAATAAGCGTATGCGTTTATGCAGGAATGTCATAAATGGGCTAGTGATTCTTTCTATTATTGTCTTTGCAGCTGTGCTATTTAACATTTGTTTGTCAAAAGTAAACATAAGAACTTTCGCTTTATATGTACGTCGAGCGAGCGATTGTTTGCTTGTTAGCAAGACCGACCTTTCGCTGAGCTTTGTATTGTTATAGCAGCAGCAGCAGCGGCTGAAATGCACACCTGTTTTAGAGAGAGTGCCGTTATTTTTATACCCAGTTGTGCTTCGTAGGTACACAAAATATTATTTTTTCTTATGATAAAAGATGGTTGTAAAAACATGAATGGATCGTGCCACATGTACTCGTCCCATCCTTTAATGAAGTTTAAGGACCATGCCCGCTTCCCTGCAGAGTTTGAAATTATTCTTGTACGAATATTAAAGTACGTTCTTTTGCATTCATATTCACGAACATGAACATTGAAAAAACGACAAGAAGAACGTTCTTAAATAGATTCGTGAATCACTCACAAATGCATTCTCGAATCTATTTAAGACCGTTTTTCTTGTCGTTCATTTTCATAAACATACAACACATGCAATTGTTCTGCTAACTAGCGATACGATAAGAAGAACGTTCTTACATACATAGATTCGAGAATACATTTTTAGAATGATTCGCGAATGCGTTCGTGAACGTAACCGATGCGGATTTTTGTATAAGTTCTTATTCACGAAAGCGAATTCTTTTTTTTTTAGAGTTCATGTAAGTGAATGGAAGTTAACGTCAGTGAATTTCCGAAAACTGCTTTCAGGAACAAAATGTTGAAAAGAATCCTGGGCAAATATAAAAGGCAGTATATAAGAAGAGCGTTCTTACATACATTCGAGAATGCATTTTAGAGTGATTCGCGAATTCGTTCGCGAACGTGAACGTTGTGGATTTTTTTATGCGTTCTTATTCACGAAAGCGAATGCAAATTCTTTTTTTTTTAGAGTTCATGTAAGTGAATGCGAGTGAACGTGAGTGAATTTTTCCGAAAACTGCTTTCACAAACAAAATGTTGAAAAGAATCATGGGCAAATATGAGAGGCAGTATATAAGAAGAACGTTCTTACATACATTCGAGAATGCATTTTAGAATGATTCGCGAATTCGTTCGTGAACGTGAACGTTGTGGACTTTTTTGATGCGTTCTTATTCACGAAAGCGAATGCAAATTCTTCTTTTATTAGTGTTCATGTTAGTGAATGCGAATGAATGTGAGTGAATGTTTCCGAAAACTTCTTTCACGAACAAAATGTTGAAAAGAATAATAGGCGAATATAATAGGTAATATATAAGAAGAACGTTTTTACATGAGTAGATTCGGGAATGCATTTTTGGAATGGTTCGCGAATGCATTCGTGAACGTGAACGTTGTGGACTTTTTTGATACGTTCTTATTCACGAAAGCGTGTGCAAATTCTTCTTTTATTAGTGTTCATGTTAGTGAATGCGAGTGAACGTGAGTGAATATTTCCAAACATTTCTTTCATGAACAAAATGTTGAAAATAATCATAGGCGAATATAATAGGCAATATATCTGATCATACATATTTATATAACCCTTTAACGAAAAACTTTAGGAAATTCAAATGATTTATACAATACAATGAAAAAAAAAAATGTTTATAGAAGAAAAGGCCCGTTTGAAGTAGCTTCATAATTATTACACAGAGCCGTTTGTAATGAAAAGTTTGCGATCTCTTAACGATAATGTCTCACTAACATGACGTGATGCCGGGAAATACCCATACGATCATTGTTGTTGGCACTTATTCAGTTTTCCAACAAAGTTTTAATTATATCCACGAAAACGAAAGCACAAATCAATTAACATTGTACTGCCAAATTTGTAGAAGTCTGTTGACAGTTTTGTCATTACAACTAGGAAACTCATCTCGGAAGCGGTTACAAGTTAAAGAGTGCGTGACTATCGATAGTGTTTACGTGTGGAAACAGATTATGAAAACCGTAGTTTAACAAAAAGAAGAAGAGACCGGATAACTGACACGAAATTAAAAGATTTAATCGCTTAGTAATCCTATGTTGAAAGCTATAATTGCGACGTATTCGACAAAATGAAAAATAAGTAGGATTGTATAACAATAACTAGAGATGGATGATAAAAACTACTTAAATACTAGGATTACGTGTTGTGCCAATTTCAAAACAGTTTGTGACACGCTTTAGGAAATGCAGATGATATTTTTTCAATTGCATAATACCCGTTCGCCTTGTCGACTGTGACCGTTGTGTTCCAAAGCGCACATTAGAAGCAAATCGTCATTCACCTGTTTTTTTCAAGTCAGTTTTGCTCTTCCGCGAAAATCAGGGGTTGACAGAAGTGCCTTGTGTATTGAGAGTATTTCTTTTCCGGTTCAGGTAATTTTCTGGTTTCGGCATTTTTCCCGTTCTGGTATTTTTCCGAAACCTGAAGTGGAAAGCTCCGTAAGTGTAACCGCTCCGAAAGTGAAAAGCTCCAGAGTAGGAAGTAAAAAGCACTTAAAGTGTAGGAGCTTTGAAAGGCTGAAAGCTCCGAAAGTGAAAGATCTCCGCAACTGAAAAGCTCCAGAATCGGAAATGAAAAGCTCCACAAGTAAAAAAGCTTCCGAAGCGGAATAGCTTGGAAACCGGTAAAGCTATGAAAGTGGAAAGCTCAGGAAGCACATAAGATCTGGAAACGGAAAGGCTTCGAAACAGGAAAAGCTACGGAATTAAAAGGCTCCAGAAGTGGAAAAGCTGGGAGAGCGGAAAATCTATAAAGCCGTAAAAGCTCCAGAAGTGGAACTGCTCGCAGCCCGGAAAAGCTTTGGTAGTGGAAAAGCTCTGGGAGCGAAAAATTTCCAAAAGTGAAAAAGCTCCTTAATTGCAAGCGCTTGGAGACCGGAAAATCTCTGGAGCCGGAAAAGCTCCGGAAGTGGAAAAGCTCAGAAAAAAGGGCGTATTAAACCCGATAACGATTTCTACTCCTTTTGCCTAACTAATTTCTTTGAAATGCCCGAAATTTCGATAGCCCAGTTCAATACAGCACGCAACTATGTAATTTAGCCGCAATTTTCATTTCTGTTTCCCATTTCCTAATTAATGAAATTAATTGAATTTGTTTCTACTGGTTTTTTTTGGACTCAATTTTCTCAGCATGCTTAATATATAACTCAACTCAACAAGTTAAATTAATGACAGCTTAACGACCTTGACTTATACTCGCAAGCAAGTGAGTACTCACGTATGAAGGTTTGCTGCTACATTAAAAGGGTTATATAATTAAAATATTTTGAAACTTTCTACACAACAATAAACCTGTTTGGTACAAAGGTACGTACGAATACATCATGCACTTGTTAAAATTTGAGCGTTTACTGCTTGTAGTTAAACAAGCGTTAAGCGTTTTTAGTTGAAATTTAATTTCCGTTCAAAATTTTGCAACCGAAAGTGTCAAAACAAAAGATTTGAACTTGACTTGCTGACTGTTGTGTGCGACAGCTGTCAATAATTGACTTCTAACAAAACAAAAACAAAAGCCATTGTACGATATACTTGAATCGTTCATCATTTGTTGTTTTACCACTTTAAGTGTGACAAAAGCTATAAACAAAACCAAAAGTTTAAACAAAGCGCAGCAGAAGCGTTAATTTTACTTTGAGGCGTCTCTTTGTTTTTATGGTTTTAGGATTATTTACAGGCGCCGACAGTAGACCGAATATAAAGAGATTATTTTTGCAGTATTTTTTTTCAATAAGCAGTGGGTAAAAATTCAATATTCTGCAAATAAATTGACAGGTAGAAATTTTTATTTTTTCGTCTGCATAAAAAAGTTCAAGTGAGTGATAACAAATTTAAAGTTATTTTGCGTGTGACCTTGGCCGTCCTCACATAACAAAATGACTGCCTGGCATACACAATATTAAGATGTCACTTCCATTTTCCTAGCCGCGTAAGAGCTACGGAATCAAAAAAGCTCCGGGTGTGGAAAACTTAGGAAGAGAAAAGGCTCCGCAAGTAGAAAAGCTCCGGAAATAAAAAAGCTCCTGAAGTGGACAAGCTTCGGAAGCGGAAGTGGAAAAGCTCCGAACGTAAGAAAGCTTAGAAAGTAGAAAGGTTCCGCAAGAAGAAAAGCTCATTAAGTGTAAAACTACGTAAGTGAAAAAGCTTCAGATGTGCAAAAGCTCCGCAACTATAGAGCTTTAGAACCGTAAGTTGAAAAGTTCCGGGGAAGAAACCCGGAAATCTCCGGAAGTGAAAAAGCTCCTTAAGTGGAAAAGCTCCGGTTGTGTAAAAGCTCCGGATGCGGAAAACTTCAGAAAGTAGAAAACGGAAGTGGAAAAGCTCCGAAGGTAAGAAAGCTTAGGAAGTAGAAAGGTTCCGCAAGAAGAAAAGCTCAATAAGTGTAAAACTACGTAAGTGAAAAAGCTTCTGATATGCAAAAGCTCCGCAACTATAGAGCTCTAGAACCGCAAGTGGAAAAGCTCCGGATGAAGAAACCCGGAAAATTTCCGGAAGCGAAAAAGCTCCTGAAGTGGAAAAGCTCCGGATGCGGAAAACTTCCGAAGGTAGAAAAACGGAAGTGGGAAAGCGCTGGAGGTAGAAAAGCAGAAAATCTCCGGAAGTAAAAAAGCTCCTAAAGTAGAAAGGCTCCGCAAATAGAAACTCCGGAACCTGAAAATCTCCAGAACCGGACTGCTCGGGAGGTAGAAAAGCGGAAAATCTCCGGACGTGAAAAGGCTCCGAAAATAGAAAAGCTCAAGTTTAAAGGCTGATTTACACGGTTCGATTTTTTTCTTTCCACTGCTTTCAACCTTCAAATACAGGATCGATCGAATATTGCTATTTATACGGTGGAACGACAAAAAGTCGACCAGGAAATCGACCCATGTAAATGAGTCTTAAAAGCTCCTAATGTGGAAAAGTTCCGGAAGTGAAAAAGCTCCTGAGGTGTCAAAAAACTCCTGAAGTGTGAAAAAGCCCCTGAAGTGTAAAAGCTCCAGCAGTGGAAAAGCTCAAGGGATGGCAAAGCTCCGGAAGTATTTTCTTATTCTACTATGTATTACTTTTTCCTGTCTTGTCGGAATCATGGACAGTGCCGAGAGAAGATGAGATGCAACTTAGAGAATTTGGAGACAAAAGCTCTCTGGAAGACTTAAAGTACTTCTCGTGATGCCTACGGCGACTATCGAAGAAGATTTAACGATGAGCTGTACGAGTTTTACGCAGATCTGGCTGGGTCACGCTAAGTTTCGCCTTCGAAATCCGAAATCGGCAGCATAGGAAGAGGGAGGCCTCGACTGAGATGGAGACAATATGTGAAAGATGACTTGAACTCCCTTGGTGTTTTTCAATCGCTAAAAAGGGATGACTGACAGAGAGAGATCAGGTATTCTAGTTATTATATTTACTTCCTTTGATGAGCTCGTCTGATGGGAATTGCTTATATTAAATATTTATGCCAAGTTTCCTTGCTCGCATGCAATCTGTAGTGCCCACAGTCCATGCAAAGTGCGAAAATAGGCGCTTATGGGCTATGCATTTATTTATATTGTAATCAGTGTACACTGTGGCGAACCAAGCATGAAGCATTGATGGTGCTACAAGCGAAGCATCGTCAACCGACAGCGAGTTCGTAATAGTATACAAAATTTCTTTTTTTACTTTTCACATTTTTTAGACACAATTTAAATTAAACTACTGGATCGCATTTAATGGAATTTCTAAACCAAATTTTCAACTTTTCGTACAAACTCATTATTTTTTATTTAGTCTGTGTTTCTATTTATAAGCAGTGTGCAATACGCCAAGCCGCCGAGCGCTACACATACACTTTTGCAGACGAATGCTTCAAAACTGTACGAAAGACTTAAGACACGAACTTGCTGCATGTGAGCTAGAGACACACAAACCATTTCCTATTTACATGCTTATATACTTAGATTACCTAGTCTTAAGTGTAACGCTGAGTAGATTTCAATGTTAACTGCTTTATTAAGGGAAAATTAGTAAATTTTATGTAGCTCAGAGGAATTTTGTTTATTGCCGGCATTATTTAAAAATTTCATAGTTGTGAGATAGCTGGTTTCAAAATTTGTGCTGCATTTGTTTAATACCAAAACGATGATTAAATTATAGAAAAAACGTCCTCAAACATGTTGAATGTAGTTAATTTGTGTTTGTAGCAGTTTAGCGCTTTGGCATCAGTTTTTTTTTTTTATTTTTTTACGCACACGCAATTAAATTTTTATTTCAGCTCATATTTATCTACGCATGCTGTGACAAATAAGCAATGTGAATAATAAATGCTAGCACTAAATTTTGTGCATGACTTTTATACCGTCGCAATGTATCATGAATTTCACTAATTATAGCTCAGTATAAGGCGGCTGCAAGCAACTACCAGAGAAAGAGTAATTTTTCAAGAGGTCACATTGTGCACAGCATACGCATGATTGATATGATTACATAATTGTGATTTAAGATACTGTCTTAAATGGGCGAATCACTGCAAGCAAGTGAATATGGGCAAAACTTTAATTACAAAGCTATTATTAAATTTTCAGTATTATGGCATCAATTAAACAAAGTTATGAAACATAAAAAAAAAGTATTCAAAAAAAAAAAAAAAAAAAAAAAATTGGGAAAATTTGCGTGGAGTTTGTGTTGCTGACTGACAGGAATAATATTTCAAAAATGTTAAACAAAACACAAAACACACCAAATTATGCTTGGCAGAAGTGTAACCTTCTTTAAATTAAACAAACTCGAGAATATTTCAAATTTTTTTGTAAATAATTTTTATTAAATTATAATTTTAATTTTGATATAACAACAAAATAGTAGATATAATTAAAAATAATTGCAATAAAAAACATTATTAAAATTTTCTACTCAATAACATAAAGAAAATTTTTAATTCAACACTAACATTGTTGATTTGAAATTCTAACTCTGTTGAATCAAAGTTTTAATAATGCCAAACTAACAATTTTGACCTTGATTTAACAATTCAATAGTCGATATGACCAGAAGTATTTTCAAATCATCATTGTTAAAATGTTCTGGTCAATAACAAAAAAAAAAAAACATTTTCAATTCAACACAGTCATTGTTGATTTGAAATTCTAACTCTGTTGAATCAAAGTTTTAGTAATGACAAAATGAAAATTTTGATCTAGATTTAACAATTCAATAGTCGATATGACCAGAAGTATTTTTTTAAATCAACATTATTAAAACTTACTGGTCAACAACAAAAAAGGCCAACACTGTCATTGTTGATTTGTAATTCCAACTCTGTTGAATCAAAGTTTTGATAATGACAAATTAACAATTTTGATATTGATTTAACAATTCAGTAGTTGATATGAGCAGAAGTATTTTCAAATCAAGAATGTTAAAATTAACTGGTAAATAACAAAAAAAAAACATTTGTAGTTCAACATTGTCATTGTTGATTTGACATTCCAGTTCTGTTGAATCAAAGTTTTAATAGTGACAAAAAATTTCTGACTCAACAATTCATTATAGATCTAACCAAATGAAATCAACACTGTAGTTTTTGTTTCTTAAGCATTGTTTTAAGGTGCCCAGAAAAATTGTTTAGCGAACATTCGGAAACCTGAAACCCAGTGTGTGAAGGAATATGTCAAAAAACACCTCCAAAATTAAGTTTATCATTTAAATGTTTATTTCTACTAATTTTATTGGTACTAAATTGAAGGACAGCCGTAAAAAATACTTAAATTAATTAATTATACAGTTTTAAATCTAATTGCAGCATTCCCTTCCCATTCTTTAAATCGAATCTAGCACTCATTCTCCAGCATTCCAGTGATATTGACTGATTGCTCGTCATCCGATATGTCTTCAAGATCGTAAATTATATTAGGATCCCAAAAGTTGAGGTGTCTCGGATTAACACAGCGTCTTGATGATGTAGGCGTGGCTATGTATTTCTCGAGCATATAATTAGCTGTTCGTTTTTCGGGCGTACATAGATTGCTAACATCAAATTGCGTTGCTAGGCCATCACTTTGTATATCGCAATCCTTTCGCTTAGAATTTTCCTCCCCTTCTTCTTCTAGCCACTTCGTGAGTGCGACCAAAGTGTAGTTTGCTGGCGATGTTTCCATATTTTTAGATGAAACGAGTTAGTTCAGAAACTTTGTTCCAGTAGTTGACGGTCTGCTTGTCAAATTTGGTATGAACTTGCAGCGACAAAGCTGTTTATTTTATACATAATACCATGTTCACACCTCGCACCCGCTACCTGATTTACTTATGCATGTGTGCTAACATCCTACATGGAAAATATCGCAACATTAATTAGTTTGAGCTTACCTGCTCTGTAAATGTTTTCGGCAACCTAAGGAATGATCTCTTTTTTGTAAAGGAATTCGCGCGCAAGTATTAGTCTGCATTACTTAGAAACGCCTACTTTACTCTAAAAAGGTCATATTTTACCATGCCGGTAAACTAAAGCTGAAAAAAGAAATGACCTTGGCATAAACATTGCTGCAATCTATTTATGCGCGAAAAGCGCGGCTACGATTGGTTCGCTGCTCCAGAACCCTTACCAAACCGCAAACATTTTATAGAAAAAAGAAAGGATGATAGCGGAAAAACAATAAGGCGTGCATGCGTATTGTGATGATAGGGGGACAGCCAGAAAGAGCTTAAAAAGGACCACCACCTACTGCCCAATGTGTTCCAATAAACCGCAACTATGTGTAGAAAGTTTTCCTAAATATTCCCATAAGAAGAATTAATTTTAATATATTTACATTTTAATTTTAAGTTTATTGTTTTTCTACAGATCTCCATTTGAATTTACATACATATGTATATATTTTTTAATTTTTTTGCTTTTAAATGAATTGACTTTTGAAAAAATTAATAAAAAGACAAAATTAATTTCCGATTTTTTTATTATCCAAAAAAATGGCTTTACGGCCATGGGAAATACACCAGAATGTTCACCACAGGCCAGATAATCCAAACTTCATGTAAAATTCCATATTGAAATGTACGAAAACGTGCGACGCGGCAGCCAACGTGTTACCTAGTATCTCTTGTTTATGTCTAGGTAGGACTATTGTCGACTTGTCCGCCGAGTTAACGAGTTACCAAGCAAAACCAGGTAGACAGAAGTGCTGTGGGTACCTAAATTGTTATAAATTAAAATTTTGATTCAACGGAGTTGGAATTTCACATCAACAATGACAGTGTTGAATTAAAAATTTTAACAATTTTGACTGGAAATTATTTCTGGTTATATCCACTATTGAATTGTTATATAGAAATTAAAATTATAGGTACATATTTAAAAAAAAAATTTATTACAATTAATTATGTCGGGTCACTAGACCTTGCCTGGTATTATAACTTTATAATATTTCTTGTTGGGGTTATTAGTTCAGATGCAGTTACATGTTATAGTTAGCGTGTCCGCACACGGAGCGAATCGTCATAGACGCGTATTATACGGCTGATACATTAGCGCAAATTCCGAATTAACTCCCAAAAATTAAGAAGATTTGAGCAGTTTTAAAAAATTTGCACTGGCAACACTCTGTACATAAATAGACAACAACACCAAGAAACACTAGGAAATTAAGGGTAGCTGACAGATAGGCGTCGCGCTGGTTTCTAAGATCCGACTTTCGACAACTAGATGTCGCTGAGGTAGGTAAGAATATAGTGCAATAACAACTAAAGTAGTAATTCTCAATGCTGTTAATCTTCATTTTGGTGTGTATCAGGGTAAATCTGGATCTGATTAAAGAAGATTTATTGGAGATAATCTCCGTGTGTGTATCCATAGCATTAGACGCTACATTCGATTTTTTGTACGCTTTGTTGCTGAACACATATATTTGCATGAAGAGCTGCACACGCATCGGCAGCTGCACGAAAATGGCAAAGCATGAAAGCTACATGCTCTTCAGCGTATGACAATGCTGGTCGCCAGGCGTCGTACGCTTAGAAAAAAGGAAGAAGAAGCATTTGTTTACATTTTTCATTTCCGATTTTTGTGTGCTCTTTTCAAATAAAATTAATTGTTTCTTTTGAAAGAAAAAATATAAAATTTGTACAATCGGAAGAAATATATGTAAATAATGTGCGGAAAATGTATTAGTTAATTAAAATTGCAATTTTGACAGTTCTTTGTGTGCTTTTTTTTCTGCAGCGTCGTGTGGAGATCTTGAGACGCATAGAAATTCGCGCTCAGTGAATTGACGAGTACGCGTCTAAGACGATGCGCCTCGTCTGCGGACTGCCTTATGAATATTGAGGCTACTGTACATATGGTTGTTTTCGCATTTTGCGTTTACGCTTCAAAATCCAACGTATGTTCTCTTTCTCTACATATATTGAACTAGTACGTTTCCAATAACATAGTTATTACAACAACAAAGAACGAAGGCGTATGTGATTATTTGAGTTCGCTTGAGTTTTATACAAATTTTTAGTTTTGTGCCAAAGCCAGCCTCTTTTTTTTTTTGCAGCGAACCAATCATAGCCGCGCTTTGCGCTCATGAATAGATTGCAGCAATGTTTTGCCAAGGTCATTTCCTTTTTCAGTTTTCGCTTTGAGTGCGAGCATTGATGTTTTGAGAAAATTTTGTGTAAAAGATAGTTTACCGGCATGTAAAATATGACCTTTTTAGAGTAAAGTAGGCGTTTCTAACTAATGCAGACTAATACTTGCTCGCGAATTTGTTTACAAAAAAGAGATCATTCCTTGGGTAGGTGTCCCATGCCTTTCGTTGCCGAGAACATTTACAGAGCAGGTAAGCTCAAACTAATTAATGTTGCGATATTTTCCATGTGGGATGTTAGCACACATGCACAAGTAAATCAGGTAGCGGGTGCGAGGTGTGAACAGGGTATTATGTATAAAATAAACAGCTTTGTCGCTGCAAGTTCATACCAAATTTGACAAACAGACCGTCAACTACTAGAACAAAGTTTCTGAACTAACTCAATTCATTTCAAAAAATGGAAACATCGCCAGCAAACTACACTTTGGTCGCACTCACGAAGTGGCTAGAAGAAGAAGGGGAGGAAAATTCTAAGCGAAAAGATTGCGATATACAAAGTGATGGCCCAGCACCGCAATTTGATGTTAGCAATCTATGTACGCCCGAAAAACAAGCTTCTAATTATATGCTCAGGAAATACATAGCCACGCCTACATCATCAACACGCTGTGTTAAACGTAGACGACTCAACTTTTGGGATCCTAATATACTTTACGATCTTGAAGACATATCGGATGACGAGCAATCAGTCGATATCACTGGAATGATTCTAGATCTATAAAAATGGCAAGGCAATGCTGCAATTGGATTTAAAACTGTAGAATTAATTAATTTAAGTATTTTTTTACAACTGTCCTTCAATTTATTACAAATAAAATTAGTAGAAATCTTGTATATCTCTTTAAACGAGTTAATCTTGTATATTTGTATTTTTGTATGTTCGGACTATCTGGAGAACCGCTTGACCGATTGGGATGAAATTTGACACAAAGATAGTAAGATGGATTCTAAGACTACCCACTTTAGGGTTGCCACTTGGGGCGGTTTACAGGGTTGCCACCTATCCCTTTTTTTTAATTATGGAGCAAGATATGCCAATATGGGTATCATATGAAAGGTATTTTCCGCGAGATACCAACTAAAATATTTTCAAGTAGAGTTGCCACCTAGGGTTGCCACCTTACCACAATATATTTGTATATCCGGTACTATCTCGAGAATCGCTTGACCGAATTGCCTGAAATTTGGCATGGTGATAGTATGATCGATTTTAAGACTACCCACTTTAGGGTTGCCACTTGGGGCGGTTTACAGGGTTGCCACCTATCCCTTTTTTTAATTATGGAGCAAGATATGCCAATATGGGTATCATATGAAAGGTATTTTCGGCGAGATACCAACTAAAATATTTTAAAGTAGGGTTGCCACTTAGGGTTGCTACCTTACCACAATATATTTCTATATCCGGTACTATCTCGAGAACCGCTTGACCGATTTGGATGAAATTTGGTATGTAGATAGTATGATTGATTCTAAGACTATCAATTTGGGGGTTGCCACGTCATCATTTGGGATAATTTTTGGGTTATTTTGGGAACATCTGAGGGACTCGTCAAGGATTATTTTGGGATCATTTTTGGATAATTTTGTGGTAATTTTCGAATCGTTTAGGGTACATTTAAGGGTGTTTTTGGGGTAATTTGTGAATTATTTTTAGACCAATTTGGGATCATTTTAGGGTCATTTTGGGATCATTTTTGGGTAGTTTTGGGTATCAAAGTAAAGGTATTGTCGCCGACATACCAGCTAAAATATTTTCAAGTGGGATTGCCACCCAGGGTTACCATTTTACCGTATTGTAATTGTATTTTGTATTTTGGGATCATATTTGGATATTTTAGGATTATTTTGAGAACATCACTTTGGGATAATTTTGGGGCTTGCTTGAGATCATTTTGGGTTCAATTTCGGATTAATTTGGTACAATTTTGGGTAATTTTCGGTTCATTTTGGAGCCATTTTTGGATAATTTTTGTATCATTTTGGGATAATTTTTGGGTTACTTTGGGAACATTTGAGGGTCTTTTTGGGGTGGTTTTGGGATTATTTTAGGATATATTTGGGATCATTTTGGTGTATTTTTTGGATCGCTTAGTGTGCATTTAAGGGTATTTTTAAATTATTACCCGGGAATTATTTTTGGACCAATTTGGAATAACTTTAGGTTCATTTTCGGATCGTTTTGGGTTCAATTTCGGATCATTTTGGGAACATTTAAGGGTCTTTTTGGGATCATTTTAGGATTATTTTCGGATTATTTTAGGGTCATTTTGGGATCATTTTGGGTAAGTAAATTTAGCGCTAAATTGATAGCACCGAGCAAGCTCGGTCACCCAGGTACTAAACATTTAAATGATAAACTTATTTTTGGAGGTGTTTATTGACATATTTCTTCACTCACGGTTTCAGGTTTCCGAATGTTCGCTAAAAAATTTTTCTGGGCAACTTAAAACAATGATTAGGAAAGAAAAACTACAGTGTTTCAAAAATTGCCTCGAAAATCTACACATTTTTAAAAATGTTGCTTTGAAATTATTTCTGGTTATATCTAATAATGAATTGTTGAATCAAAATGCCAAAAAAAATTGTGTCACTATTAAAACTTTGATTCAACAGAGTTGGAATTTCAAATCAACAATGACAGTGTTCAATTTAATATGTTTTTTTTGTTATTGACCAGTAAATTTTAGCAATGTTGATTTAAAAATATAGTACGAGATCCGGCTGCAGATTTGTGTTGTCATCGAGTACATGCTAAAATCCATATTTTTACTCATATTTATGATGACGAGAGCAGAAATTTTATCCAAAATTTTCGGTTAACTCAATTGTGAAGAAAGTGTCATTATTAATTTTTCTTACGACGAAAACATAACATATCGAAACACTTTTTAAAAGAGGCATCTTTAAAAGCACAAGAACTTTATTCAAATAAGGTTCAAAACTTTATGAACTAAAATCGCCTAACATGCACTTTTGCATTTGTTGTTGGGTTATTGCTCCGTTGTTTGAGTGATAAACAAATATCACATCACTTAACTGCATTCGTTCTAGCGGACCATCGGATCGAAAGAGAGTAAAAATAAAGAGTATGTATGTACATTATGCTGGGTCGATTTGTATGAACGAAAGTTAACCGATATCGCGCCATTGATTTTTCGATAGGTTTTGGGCTTAGGAAAAGAATGTTCCACTACGCGTACCCCAAAAAATAATTTTCGAGCCTGCGAAATTTCATTTTTTTGAATCTTCTTCAACATTACATACTTTCATTTGATTTAAAAATTTTCATGTGTACCTTGTCCAACCCAAAAATATCCGCTAAACACGTTGGCGATAACATTTAAAAAAAAAAAAAACAATATTTTTGGGTTTTGGGGAGTGTTTTGGTAAAAAAATCTACCCTTTCGCTTTTTCTTTTTTTAAGCGTTTTTTCAACAAGCATTTTTTCGATGAAAACGAATTGGTCTTACATATCCTGTCCCACTCAAAATTATGCGCTAAAAACGATAGCGATAACAGTTTTTTGCAAAAAATTTGTTTTCGGGTTTTGGGACTTGTTTTGGTCGAAAAATCTAATTTTTCATTTTTTATGCATTTCTGCTTCACTTTCAAGGCTCCAAATAATTTTTTATGTATTTTTTCCGTGTCAATTGGCGTAGTCACAAGTGAGTTCATGCGCTAAAGACGGTGGTTAATCCAGTTTTTTTTTTTTTTTTTTTTTGATCGAAAAAATAAATTTTTCAGATTTTTCATTATCTCAATTTTATAGACAGAGAGCTGGCAACATAAAAAATTGGGTCATTCGAGGCAAGGTAAATTTCCGCATTTACGGGCTCGTTTGCTACGACTTGAAGTCAGCCCAGCCGGCAGAGCTCCTACTGGAAGACAAAAGCGCGTTAGGGGGAGTGCGCCCCACCCTCTTAAAAAAACTGCAAGTGAACCAAACCGATTTGCTGAGTATGAGAGTTCTTAGAGGTTCTTGCGTAGAATCTTTACATATCCTTAGAATTTTTATATTAAGCTTAGTTCTCCCACAATCCGCGCTTAAAGCTAAAAATACCAATTTGTTTGGACCTCTGCAACTCTGTAATTAGATACAATATTTGTATCAAAGTACATGATTCTGAGAGCCTGAACGTTTCTCTTTAACATACAATAGCGCTTTACTATCGCCGATTCATAGCAGACAAGCACGAGCAGATTTTGTTGTACAACTTTTGACGAACTCGACTTTTTGCTCATTTTTCGAGGTCCATAAGTCTACCAGTAAATGAGATATAAAGTCTTTGGAAGACACCTATTTTTTATTTCACCCATAGTGGTAAGTTTTTTGAGTTATGAATTTTAGCCATTTTGAAATTTGAATTTTTTCATTACTTTCTAGTTCGTGAACCGATTGACGGAATTGGATCAAATCTTAGGACTGGCCTAATGAATGTTAGATCTATCTAAAAAACCTTAAAATTAAAAATAAATTTTTTTTTTTTTAATTTTTTACAAAATTTTATAAACAATTTGTAATTGAGGAAAAAGAGTATTTTTGAATTTCGTTTTTTTTTTTTATTTAGTCATAAATTGGTCTTTTAATAATTTTCAGTAAAAATTTCAGAGTGATCATTTATATGGTTGTTGAGGCTTACCATCTTTAACAGCTGGCAACCCTAACTTGCGGCCAGATTTATTTAGGCAACCCTATATCATAATAATCAGAAAAAAAAATACCTAAATTTTGATCTATAAAAGATCAATATACGTTATGGGTGTAAAAATGTATAGAAATCATACCTGCTTATACCAGGCTGCGGAGAGGTGCGGGCAAGCGGGCAACGGCAACCCCGATTTTTCTAAGTCTTTACACCTAATGCCGTGAAGTGAACGATATTTTATCTCAAAACCCAAGAACCCTCACTGGGCATTATACGGGACATTGTAGTCTACGTTATCACCAGAGTAAATTGAATCTGTCAGATACAACAATTTGTCGATTTTGCGAACTGGACGATGAAACGCCGGTTCACATACTCTGCGAATGCATTGCGTTAGCAAGAAAGAGAGTTTGCTACCTAGGTGGTGTCACTCTCAATCCGTTCGTGATGTGGAATAAAAAACCTGAGGACGTACTCAAACAATTTATTGTTGATTTGAAATTCCAACTCTGTTTAATAGTGACAAAAAAAATTGTAATTTTGATCATCACAAGATATAACTAAAAAAAATAATTTCAAATCAACATTTTTAAAATTCTGAAGATTTTCGAAGGAATATGACAATAAACACCTCCAAAAATAAGTTTATCATTTAAATGTTTATTTCTACTAATTTTATTTGTAAAAAATTGAAGGACAGTTGTAAAAAATACTTAAATTAATTGACTATACAGTTTTAAATCTAATTGCAGCATTCCCTTGTCATTCTTTAGATCGAATCTAGCACTCATTCTCCAGCATTCCAGTGATATTGACTGATTGCTCGTCATCAGATATGTCTTCAAGATCGTAAATTATATTAGGATCGCAAAAGTTGAGGCGTCTAGGTTTAACACAGCGTGTTGATGATGTAGGCGTGGCTATGTATTCCCTGAGCATATAATTAGCTGTTTCTTTTTCGGGCGTACATACATTGCAAACATCAAATTGCGGTGCTGGGCCATCACTTTCTATATCGCAATCCTTTCGCTTACAATTTTCCTCCCCTTCTTCTTCTAGCCACTTCGTGAGTGCGACCAAAGTGTAGATTGCTGGCGATGTTTCCATATTTTGAAATGAATTGAGTTAGTTCAGAAACTTTGTTCTAGTAGTTGACGGTCTGCTTGTCAAATTTGGTATGAACTTGCAGCGACAAAGCTGTTTATTTTATACATAATACCCTGTTCACACCTCGCACCCGCTACCTGATTTACTTGTGCATGTGTGCTAACATCCTACATGGAAAATATCGCAACATTAATTAGTTTGATTTTACCTGCTCTGTAAATGTTCTCGGCAACGAAAGGCATGGCACACCTACCCAAGGAATGATCTCTTTTTTGTAAAGAAATTCGCGCGCAAGTATTAGTCTGCATTACTTAGAAACGCCTACTTTACTCTAAAATTTTCCCAAAACATGAATGCTCGCGCTCAAAGCCAAAGCTGAAAAAGGAAATGCCCTTGGAATAAACATTGTTGCAATCTATTCATGTGCGAAAAGCGCGACTATGATTGGTTCGCTGCAAAAAAAAAGAGGCTGGCTTTGGGACAAAACTAAAAATTTGTAATAATTACATACTCCTTCGTGCTTTGTTTGTTGTTGTATTATATTATTGGAAACGTACTAGTTCAAAGTACTAGATACGACCGTATCCTTTGTGTCAATCATTGTATATGTATGTAGAGAAAGAGAACATACCTTGGATTTTGAAGTGTAAATGCAAAATGCGAAAACAACCATATGTACAGTAGCCTCAATATTCATAACTATAACATGTAAATGTATCAACAAATATTACAAAGTTATATATGGGTCGTTCCATATCATTTTTACAACTAAACAAGTAAGGAAAGCTGTCTTCGGCTGTGCCGAAGGCTATATACCTTTCATGAATAAGCGTCACGATTTTCACTGTTCGATCCCCAGTACAGCCTGTGTCAATTTAACTATATTTACTATACACATTACACATCTTTGTTATAATTTAAAAAAAACTTACAAAATAATAGGATCCGAGTTATCGGAACAATCGATTGTATGGAGACTATATATTATACGTGTTCAATTGTACTGACTTACACTATACACATTACATATGTAGAAAGTACTCAAGTTGCAAAATTTTATGTTCCTAACTTTTTAATTGCAGAAGTTTTGGCCAAAAAACCTTATATCTGAACAACCGGTTGTATGGGGCTATATGTTATATTTACCCGATGTTCTTGATTTTCCTCTACACACTACATAAATTGAAAGTACTCAAGTTGCAAAATTTTATGTTCCTAACTTTTTAATTGCAGAAGTTTTGGCCAAAAAACCTTATATCTGAACAATCGGTTGTATGGGGGCTATATGTTACATTTGCCCGATCTTGTTGATTTTCACTATATACACTACATAAATAGAAAGTACTCGAGTTGCAAAATTTTACGGTCCTAACTTTTTAATTGCAGAAGTTTTGGCCAAAAAACCTTATATCTGAACAATCGGTTGTATGGGGGCTATATGTTACATTTGCCCGATCTTGTTGATTTTCACTATATACACTACATAAATAGAAAGTACTCGAGTTGCAAAATTTTACGTTCCTAACTCTTTAATTGCAGAAGTTTTGGTCAAAAAACCTTATAGCTGAACAATCGGTTGTATGGGGGCTATATGTTACATTTGCCCGATCTTGTTGATTTTCACTATATACACTACATAAATAGAAAGTACTCGAGTTGCAAAATTTTACGGTCCTAACTTTTTAATTGCAGAAGTTTTGGCCAAAAAACCTTATATCTGAACAATCGGTTGTATGGGGGCTATATGTTATACTGGTCCGATCTTGTCAGTTCCGACAAATGATTCCTATATTACAAAATGGTGGCCACATACAAAATTTCAGCCAGATATCTCAAAAATTGAGGGACTAGTTTGCGTTCAAACAGACAGACGGACAGACGGACAGACGGACATGGCTAAATCAACTCATCTCGTCATCCTGATCATTTCGGTATACTTATTGATGGGTCTATCTCTTCTTCTTCTCATATTTACAAACATCGGACCAAAGTTATAATACCATTTCATGTTCATGAAAGGTATAAAAATAGATTGTCCTGAAACTTTTATTTTATAAACTGGATGCAATATAAATCCACACCTATTTTTTTATTTTCGCATATTATGCGAAATTTGCGAGTAATAATTTTTTAAAGTTTTGATATACGAAAAAATACGACAATTTCAAGTTCCTTCAAATCATTGTAGTTTCTAAACGAATTCGTATAAAAAAGTGAAACTTACAGGTTATGTTAATAATAGTTTGTACTCTTTAAGTACACAAAAGTAAAAAAAATTATTTTTTTTTCATACAATTTTTTTTTTTTTTTTAGTTTTTATACATAAATATATATAACTAAAAATGGGACTCTTTAAATTTGTCGATTTTAAAACTAAATAAGCTCTACAGTTTGAAGAATATCTCCGAAAAATTTCAAAGTGGTAGATTAAGTGGTTTCCGTCCACCAGCCAATTCTTTATAGTCATTTCAGCTCTTTGCTCAACCTCGCTGAAGTTGACAAGACAACTTTTACGTGGCAAAAAAGTAACTAGGGGATAATTTGCCGTAATTTATACGTAAATTATCCGTGAAAACAAAAAATTTGCCGCGGCCGTATTTTGGAAAATATTCACTTCACATGAAGTTGGCGTGCCACCCTTGAAAAACTACCTTAGGGACCTGCTAGAGAAAAAATGTTTGCACGTGATTTTGCCGTGAATTAGCCGTAATTAAATGACATATTTAAAAAATGAAAACAATTTTTTTTTTTTTGTTAGTGCACCGCAAACTTCACAGGAAGTTAGCGTGCCACTTCTGGAAAACTACTTTCGAGACCAGCTAGGATAAAAACCTTTGCACGTGATTTTGTCGTAAATTATCCGTAATTAATCTGTGAAATCAAAAAATTTGTCGCGGACGTATTTTGGAAAATATTGAGTGGCACGCCAACTTCATGTGAAGTTAGCGTGCCACCTTTGAAAAACTACCTTAGGGACCTGCTAGAGAAAAAATGTTTGCACGTGATTTTGCCGGAAATTAGCCGTAATTAAATGACATATTTAAAAAATTAAAAAAAAATTTTTTTTTTGTTAGTGCACCGCCAACTTCACATAAAAATTAGCGTGCCACCTTTGAAAACCTATCTTAGGGACCAGCTAAGGAAAAAATATTTGTACGTAAATTAGACGTAATTAATCCATTCAGTAAAAAAAATGTATTTATGAATAAAAATAATCTATTTTTCTACAACAATGATTAATGTTTAGCATCAACATATTTGTCGTCGTTGTGGTTTGTTGGCGCCATCTTGGTTATGTCCAGCCCTAATTTCGTGAATTTAGCAAGCGACCTTCAAGAAACTTTTAACACTGGAGCGTATTTATATACCTAAAAAACAAACTGTTTCAATAACGATTATGGAAAAACCATAGACGCTGATACCATTTCCTTTGTTTTGCACAAGTGATAGTGGGGGCGTATGAGCATCAATACAACAAATAGAAACAATAACGATCATTGCGGTACAGCTTCAAATGTTGTATTTGTGAAAAAGGAGTTCAAGATTTTTGGCAGTTTTGAGTGACTGTCCCAAAGTTTTGTGCGAGAAAACGAAATCGAATTTTTGCAACATACCTAATAAACCATTTTGTTTTGTATCTACTTGAGACACATTAGACTTCAAATCCCTCTATCAATTCTCTCAAGTGAAGAAATTGATGATTCTCATCTTGCGCTCACAAAAAAATCTCTGAATAGGATCATAAGTAATTTTCGCGTACTCTTTTTGGTAACTTCAAATCAAACTTTATCTAATTTTATAATAATAAATTTCCGCACCTGTTGAGGAATGAAGTTTAAGAATAACACTTAATCTCAAATAACGGGCAAGTTGAAGAATAAGGTTGGGGAATAACGATTCATTTCTGATAGTAACGCTTGCTGAAACTTATCTTGAGAATTAATGATTTATCCAACACTTCAGAATATATTTTTCTGCGCTTGCTGGGATCTGCCAAAAAAAAAAAAAAAAACGTTCAATGACATTTAGGTAGCTATGCAATTCAATCAAAGGGTTGAATTCGTAGATCAATTTGCTCAACAGACGCCACAAGACACTTGTGTGAAGGGTTGAATTTGTAGATCTACATTGCAAACAATAGATCGATAGCGCTGCAGTAAAAAGCGAGTTCAGGAAAATAAAGCATGGCGTTTTGCAAAAAAAGGGCAAAACAACGAGAGTGGATGAGACGGTACAGAAGCTCATCGATTATTCCGAAGGAAGATTGCAAATCTTATCCGAGGAAAATGCGGAGAAGTCCAATGAAAGTACAACTGACGAATTAATGGAATCAACTAATGGCATTGAGCCAATGGATACATGTGATCATGTAGATGAAAAAGAAAATGTAAATGACAGAACTGAAGAGCTTGGAGCCACTACATGTACGCAAAGGGAATCGATGCGAACCCCTTTCAAAGTAATCAAGCAAGAATCGAATTGCATTTGCGGAGCCCCATCTATACCGCATCTAAGATGCAGAACATGCGAAAACCCAGTACATAGCAATGAAAGGTGCTCAATAATTTATGACGACGATGAAAGAAGGATTTGCTTAAGTTGCTCAGCAAACCAAGATCTACCTTACAAATTGGCATTGAATGAAATCGAAAACCATATGGGTCTAGCAGTAAGGGATCTGCAAAAAAATAATAATAAACGAACACAAAATCTTTACCTAGGGGATAGTCCTAGGCGAATAGGGGACGTATTAGCTCTAAATTCCGAAGCACGAAGCATACCAATTTTCAAAAACGGATCGGCTATGCATTTGGAGTTTGTGAACATTGACAAGAAGCTGTTTCATTTTAAGTATACCTGCGGCCTGGATAGCATCCTTCAAGTTATGATAGCAGCAGCCACCGATTTCGAAGTGGTACGAAGCTTATTAAGGAATAAAGTGGGAAATGACTTTTTAAATATTATAAACCACGTAATCGACAAAGGAATTTCTGCTTCCTGCTACGTGGAAAGAGGAAAAATTCTTCTCAAATATTATGAAAATAAGGATAATTTAGGAACCAGTCCAATTATAATTAATTGCGAAATACTTCATAGTCGATATCTCTGGAAGTATTTAGGTTAGACCACTGAAATTTGGTAGGGCGTTATATGAGATCGATCTCTATCACATCCGAAAAAAATGCGGGTAACGAAAAAGGGGGAGTGGCACCTCCCATACAAATGAAATACTTCATAGTCCATATCTCGGGAAGTATTTAAGGTAAGACCACTGAAATTTCATGAGGAGTTAAATAAGATTAATCCCTATCACTGGAGATAAAGAAAAAGGGGGCGTGGCACCTCCCAAACGATGGAAACATTTCATAGTCCATATCCCTGCAAGTATTTAGGGTAGACCACTGAAATTTCGTGAGGAGTTATACAAGATCAATCCCTTCCACCTCCAAAAAAAACTGGGGATAGCGAAAAATGGGGCGTGGTTCCTCCTATACGAAGGAGATAGGGATATGGATTAAAATAGATATAGGAATCGGGTTAGAGAAACAAGCAGGGAAATAAATTTGTGGCAGGACAACGTCTGTCGGGTCAGCTAGTCTACATATATTTAAATTTTCACACGTTTCATTAATATGATTCAATAAACCCATAATATATTGCTAATTAATTGAAATAAGTGTTCTTCTTTTCACATGTGGTGGCGACGGACGGACTGGACAGGGACGGGAATGGGGAGGTGCTAAAGGGGCGCGTGGGGGGCACAATTTGGGGTCGCGAAAGTAGTCTGCCACTGCCGACCAAGGAAGGGAGGGTTCAGAGTGGCCCGGCCAAAATACCATCTATGGCCAGAAGGGGGCTTAGTAAAGAGGGGAAGGGGGGTTCAGGCGCTTGCAGACCTGGGGGGTCACTCTGTATTGCGATGCATTTGCCTTAGCGACACTCTGTAACTTAACTATCGCAACGGAAATTGACATTTTCGGATTTGTTTTTTCCCTTTTCGCATTAATTTTTTCCCTCTCGAATCGCGTACACTCTGTATCGCGAAAGTGAAGTGTCAATTGCTTTGTACATTCGGATTTGTCTTCCTACAACAAAACGCAGTCGAACCGCTATCGCACCGCTAAACAATTTTGAATAAAATTAAATTTTTAAACATATTCTTGTAAATTATTGTAGAGCTATTAGTATACTTACCTTTCTTATCGAAAAACATGTTTATTTTGGCGCTTATTTCGAAAAATTAATAAAAAAAAATATTTTTTTTTTTTTTTGAAAAATATTTTGTTTAACTTTTAAATTTACAAAATAATTACCAAAAATTTGTAAGAAAACTTCAATTAAACTAATAAAATTATGTTTATACGGACGTGACTTTGCATATGCACACGCATGCACACATATTTCAATACACATAAAAGGAATACAAATATCTTTTGCAAGTACAAGTGTTTGCAGCATAGCATACAGTTAGGCGCCTAATTAAAAGAAATGGTATGGGTAAAAGCATAGCACAAGAGCCTTCACTTGAACTATGCAATGAAAATTGTCAACTAGCAGTTAGTTTTAAAACAGTGATGCCAACCCAAGCAAGAAAATAACCAAAGCCCGCAGAACGCAGCACTGTTAGCAATGCTATAGCAATACAGAGTACCATTTGCTTATCGCATCGCATTTCACTTTCGAATCGCATTGAATTTCGAATCGCAATACAGAGTAACCCCCCAGTGTTTCAAACATTGCCTCGAAAATCTTCACATTTTTAAAAATGTTGATTTGAAATTATTTTTTCAGTTATATCTTGTGATGATCAAAATTACAATTTTTTTTGTCACTATTAAAACTTTGATTCAACAGATTTGGAATTTCAAATCAATAATAAATTGTTTGAGCAGCTCCTCAGGTTTTTTATTCCATATCACGAACGGATTGAGAGTGACACCACCTAGGTAGCAAACTCTCTTTCTTGCTAACGCAATGCATTCGCAGAGTATGTGAACCGGCGTTTCAACGTCCAGTTCGCAAAACCGACAAATTGTTGTTTCTGACAGATTCAATTTACTCAGGTGATAACGTAGACTACAATGTCTTTCTAATGCAGGTAGTGCATTAGTGGTCAATTTTTTGAGTTATGAATTTACCTCATAACATTCTCAGCATTTAAATAGATATGTACATACATACATACTCTTTATTTTTACTCTCTTTCGATCCGATGGTCCGCTAGAACGAATGCAGTTAAGTGATGTGATATTTGTTTATCACTCAAACAACGGACCAATAACCCAACAACAAATGCACATTGCATGTTAGGCGATTTTAGTTAATAAAGTGCTTTTAAAGATGCCTCTTTTAAAAAGTGTTTCGAAATGTTATGTTTTCGTCGTAAGAAAAATTTTAAGTATAATGACACTTTCTTAACAATTGAGTTAACCGAAAATTTTGGATATCATAAAGAGTGCCATAAAAAATTACAGTTTTAAAGCTAAAAGATAAAGAGGAATTTGAAAATGTTTGCAAAACACTAACAGTAAGTAAAATTTGAATTCAATTTAAAAAAATACAGGTTAGGTATATATTATTTATATTATACAGTGCAAATTTCGAGGTATTTTTTATTAAAACTATTTTTTCTAATTTCTTATTTTTTCGGAAATACATTTACCTTTATATAAAAATATATAACTGTCTACGTTTGAAAAATTAAAAAAATAGAGATTAGACACATTTATATTCTTTTGGATTGACACGATATTTTCATTCATTCATTTTCGAAAACGTAAAAAAAAATTTTCTTTTTCGTAAGAAGCATTGGCTGTACTTTTGATCAATATGAATTTTTTCGAGTATTTATTTCTTTATTCGGTCTTGCTGTTGTTTGAACTGGTAATTGAGAACATTAGCATCTGGCGTATGTGCAATAGCTTTATTTATTTGATGAGGAGGAGGAAACAGTGGAGCACCTCATCTGCAACTGTCCGGCTTTAAGCGGCGCGAGAACGCGCTTTTTGGGAGTTCCGTTCCTGGATAGCCTAAGCCAGATCGCGGAACTGGACATAAAGGACTTGATGGGCTTCATAAAGTCATCTAAGTGGTTCGAGGAAAAGTAGCGGTGTTGGTTTAGGAGTGTCAGTCCCGGGATTCTGCTATGTGGAAAATCCCAACAACTCAGGGATTTTCCATATGGCTGGGTCACGGGACTGACTTTCCTTGTGTTGGTGGTATCACAACGGGCCTTTCAAAACTGGCCTAAGTGTGCCTCTGTGGCAGCCACTTGAACCTAACCTAACCTATATCATAATAATCAGAAATTACCTAAATTTTGAACTATAAAAGATCAATATGCGTTATGGGTGTAAAATTGTATGGAAATCCTACCTGCTTATACCAGGCTGCGGCCAAGCGGGCAATGGCAACCCTGATTTTTCTAAGTCTTTATACCTAATGCCGTGACGTGAACGATATTTCATCTCAAACCCCAAGAACCCTCACTGGGCATTATACGGGACATTGTAGTCTACGTTATCACCAGAGTAAATTGAATCTGTCGGATATAACAATAGGTCGGTTTTGTGAACTGGAAGCCGGATCACATACTCTGAGAATGCATTGCGTTAGCAAGAAAGAGAGTTTACTACCTAGGTGGTGTCACTCTCAATCCGTTCGTGATATGGAATAAAAAACCTGAGGAGGTGCTCAAACAATTTATTGTTGATTTGAAATTCCAACTCTGTTGAATCAAAGTTTTAATAGTGACAAAAAAATTGTAATTTTGATCAAAACAAGATATAACTGAAAAAATAATTTCAAATCAACATTTTTAAAATTCTGAACATTTTCGAAGGAATATGACAATAAACCCCTCCAAAAATAAGTTTATCATTTAAATGTTTATTTCTACTAATTTTATTTGTAATAAATTGAAGGACAGTTGTAAAAAATACTTAAATTAACTAATTCTACAGTTTTAAATCTAATTGCAGCATTCCCTTGTCATTCTTTAGATCGCATCTAGCACTCATTCTCCAGCATTCCAGTGATATTGACTGATTGCTCGTCATCCGATATGTCTTCAAGATCGTAAATTATATTAGGATCCCAAAAATTGAGGCGTCTCGGATTAACACAGCGTCTTGATGATGTAGGCGTGGCTATGTATTTCCTGAGCATATAATTAGCTGTTTGTTTCTCGGGCGTACATACATTGCTTTTATTTGCTACTACTTGAATTTTCGAAGAGGTTAACAATTTTTGTTGCTCCATTTTTAGCGTAATTATAATAATGTTGATTACTTGTAGTAGAGGTGATTGTCTTGCCTTAACTGCTGTTAATCGAGTGACAAATGCTCATTGAGCAGAGAGGCTTTTATACATGTCTAGGTATGTGCGCGCATTAGTAGGTACCTACAGCACTTCTGTTTACCCTGGATGTTAATAGTAGTTATTCGTTACCTCGGTCGCTGAAAAGTCGACAATAGTCCTACCTGCACTTAAACAAGATATACTAGGAAAGTTAGTTAAATAATAGTTTTGGTTTGGTTTAGACAAAAGCAGAAGGTCAAAATTAATCAACAGAAGGACTTTTTTATTTTAGGTGACATGTCATAGTCTCAAGTGGCAAAATCCCAAGTAAAAAAATTAAGATTATGGCACTCCCCTCGCAGTGTCATAATCCCGACTTTTTTACTTGGGACTATGACACTATAGGCTGGGTGTCATAGTCCCTAATAAAAACGAGTCAAAATCCCAAGTAATGATAAATTTCCACTGCACTAATTGCGTCGGCGAAGTTATTTCGAGAATGTTTGTCCGCAGAATGAATTTGTTTGCCAAATTACACGAATTTAATTTAATTTGAATTAGTTTGGTAATTAAATTCAATCTGGGGATGAACGGTCTCGAAAAAAGTAAAATTGAGAATGGAGAAATAAGATATGATAAAAACCGCCCCAGTCGAAAATTTGTAATAAAAAATTGCGCTATTTTGAATTCCAACTTTTAATTTTTTATTATGATTTTAAAATATTATTTTTTTTTAATTATTTAAAAAAGCGCTGCAGGCGAAAATCACACGATTTTGAATTCCAACTTTTAATTTTATTATTATTTTAAAATATTTTATCAAAAACATATAAAAAAGCGCCGCAGTCGAAAATTTGGGATAAAAAATCGCGCGAGTTGAAGTTACTTCTGGTCATATCCAGCCTTGAGTTGTTAAATTAATATTAAAATTGTTATGTATTAAGACTTTGATTCAACGGAGCTGGAATGTCAAATCAACACTGACTGTGTTGAATTAGAAAATTTCGTTTTGTTACTGACAAGAAAATTTTAACAAAGTTGTTTTGAAATTATTTCTGGTTATATCTACTATTGACTTGTTATATCAAAATTAAAATTATTTCCGTTTCGCTTGAGTTTTATAAAAATTTTTAGTTTTGTCCCAAAGTCAGCCTTTTTTTTTTTGCAGCGAACCAATCATAGCTGCGCTTTTCGCGCATGAATAGATTGCAGCAATGTTTATGCCAAGGTCATATCCTTTTTCAGCTTTGGCTTTGAGCGCGAGCATTCATGTTTTGGGAAAATTTTGTGTAAAAGATAGTTTACCGGCATGGTAAAATATGACCTTTTTAGAGTAAAGTAGGCGTTTCTAAGTAATGCAGACTAATTGCGCGCGAATTTCTTTACAAAAAAGAGATCACTCCTTGGGTTGCCGAAAACATTTACAGAGCAGGTAAGCTCAAACTAATTAATGTTGCGATATTTTCCATGTAGGATGTCAGCACACATGCACAAGTAAATCAGGTAGCGGGTGCGAGGTGTGAACATGGTATTATGTATAAAATAAACAGCTTTGTCGCTGCAAGTTCATACCAAATTTGACAAGCAGACCGTCAACTTCTAGGACAAAGTTTCTGAACTAACTCGATTAATTTAAAAATATGGAAACATCGCCAGCAAATTACACTTTGGTCGCACTCGCGAAGTGGCTAGAAGAAGAAGGAGAGGAAAATTCTAAGCGAAAGGATGTCGATATTCAAAGTGATAGCCCAGCACCGCAATTTGATCTTAGCAATGTATGTACGCCCGAAAAACAAACAGATAATTATATGCTCAGGAAATACATAGCCACGCCTACATCATCAACACGCTGTGTTAAACCTAGACGCCTCAACTTTTGCGATTCTAATCTACTTTACGATCTTGAAGACATATCGGATAACGAGCAATCAGTCGATATTACTGGAATGATTCTAGATCTATAAAAATGACAAGGCAATGCTGCAATTGGATTTAAAACTGTAGAATTAATTAATTTAAGTATTTTTTACAACTGTCCTTCAATTTATTACAATAAAATTAGTAGAAATAAACATTATTTTTGGAGGTGTTTATTGTTTATTGATCGGCTTGATCTTATAAAAGTGATGTTGAAGTACAAAGATCAAATAGTTACAAGTGAATCGATTTTAATAAAAAAAACATCGTCAGTATGGACTCAAATTTCTGATGAACTTGATGGACAAATAAAACCGCAGTCTTTGTATGCCTTGGCTTGCGATAAAAACCAGGAAATTCGTTGTCTGTTACTCGGATCATCGCATGACCAGACAGGAAATTCTTCCTTGAATATCAGTAATCTAACAACTGAGGAGAGAAACCCTGTGTATGAATCTGAATACTCGACGGAGTTCCACGAAACTGGTGACCTGAGAAAGATTAGAATCAGTTTTACCAGGAACGAATTTGCGAACTTGATAACGATCAAAGTGGAAAAAAATGGTGTTCACGTCAGATTTAAGGACGGCGGTTTGTGGGGAGACGCAATTTCGCATAAAATTTGGACGCAAACGCCGATTAGTTGTGGGTATCAGTTCAAATCTCATTATTTGCCTTATCTGGCAAAATTCATGGTAAGCTAACTCACTTTTCTTTATCTCTGCTATTAATCTAATTATTTTACTTCACTTGTAACCAAAATAGTGGAAAAAATGCTACTCCAGATGGGAAGTCCGTAGAGTTATAAAAAACTAAAGAAGAAAATGTATCTTAGAATTTTTCCAAGAAAATCCACAGTTTTATTTTGTAATGGTGACATAAATTATGTAACCCTTCTCAGGAAAATACAGACTTTTGAGAATGACGTTATTTCACAGGCTATTGCAAATGTGGGTCTACGTTGGAAGGTCTTTTGACGAATACCGAAAACTTCGTCAATATTAATTGCTCAGCAAGTGCTGGAGTAAAACAATGCGGAAAACGCAATTTGAGGGGTGCGAAAAGAATGGAAGTCGCAGAAATGTTGAAACACACAAGTGCAGAAGCGTTTCGAGCCCAAGAAGCAAAACGTCTAATGGAATCAGGATGGCCTGAAGCTCCATTCTTGTTCAAAGCAAACGTCCTACATAAGGCGAAACATGATAAAGTTACTCGCGAATACTTCGATCCCGACCCTATTCGTACTTTGGACATCCTCAAATCTCTAAAGCCAAATACCATCCATAAAATCGGCCACAATCCCTTCGATGTCTTTTATATGACATCGTATCACATTCGTTAGCGAAACCATCAGCGAAAAATTGTCGGATCAAGTTGAAAATTTGCCAGAATTAGGGAAGAATTTTAAGGGAAAAATTTTTACGAAAAACTTGTCCCACATTTTGGAAATTTATAGCAATTGTTTTCAATCATTGCTACAATCTTGGATACTTTCCGGCTAGATGGAAATGTGCCAAAATGGTACCTATCCTAAAGCCAAACTCTTGTCCAAACGAGGTTAAAAGTTACAGACCAATCTCCTTGCTATCTAATTTTAGCAAGTTAATAGAAAGTCTGCTACTTGACAAAATCAAAGAACATATTTCCGAAAACAATACGCTGAAAGATTTCCAGTTTGGATTTCGAAGCGGATTGGGTTGCTCGGTACCACTTACCATATTATCGGACATGGTAACAACAAACCTCGAAAAAAGGAAAGCCACAATATTGGTGAGCTTAGACCTAGAAAATGCCTTTGACCCGGCATGGATTGAGGGAATAGTTTTCAAAATGTATAAAAAGTTCGGATTTAATAGAAACGTCTGTCGTATAATCTATGATTATCTGACAGACAGGTCTTTCTTCGTATATAACCACAATGAAAACTCTATTGATAAAGATATCGCTTAATTTAACAAACAGTGTATATTCAGTTAGCCAAAATGATTGTCAACTTAAATAAAGATCTGTATCATCCTTAGTTTTAAGACTTTTGTAAATATATTTTCTCTATTCTCTCTCCTAGCTTTAAGTTTTTTTAGTATATAAGAAAACAGAAGAAAATCAATTTTTTTTTTTTAACTTTTTATGGATACATATATATTAAAGAAATATTAAAAGGGAAAGTATTGCGATATACAAAGTGATGGCCCAGCACCACAATTTGATGTTAGCAATGTATGTACGCCCGAAAAACAAACATCGAATTATATCTCAGGAAATGCATAGCCACGCCTACATCATCAACACGCTGTGTTAAACGTAGACGACTCAACTTTTGGGATCCTAATATAATTTACGATCTTGAAGACGAGCAATCAGTCGATATCACTGGAATGATTCTAGATCTATAAAAATTACAAGGCAATGCTGCAATTAGATTTAAAACTGTAGAATTAATTAATTTAAGTATTTTTTACAACTGTCCTTCAATTTATTACAAATAAAATTAGTAGAAATAAACATTTAAATGATAAACTTATTTTTGTAGGTGTTTATTGACATATTCCTTCACTCACGGTTTCAGGTTTCGGAATATTCGCTAAAAAATGTTTCTGGGCAACTTAAAACAATGATTAGGAAAGAAAACCTACAGTGTTTCAAAAATTGCCTCGAAAATCTACACATTTTTAAAAATGTTGCTTTGAAATTATTTCTGGTTATATCTAATAATGAATTGTTGAATCAAAATGCCAAAAAAAAATTGTTGTCACTATTAAAACTTTGATTCAACAAAGTTGGAATTTCAAATCAATAATGATAGTGTTGAATGAAATAATTTTTATACCCAACGACCGAAAAATCAAGAACACGAAAATCTAAAATTGAGACCAGTGGTGCTGCATTTTAGAACGGTGTATAAGGTTAGTACTATTGAGGGTGTAGGGGCACCCTCCTTTCCTTTGGAAATGAGCACACGATAGTTTTTAGTTTCAATTTTAATGGTTCACTTTAAATTTAGTTTTGATTGTTTCTTTAATTATTCTTTCACAAATTAAATCACGTTACAATTTCGTTTCTGTACAATATTTTATTTCACAATTTTACTTTAATGTAGCAAACTTCAATTTTATTTAATTTGGAAGGCATATAAAAATGAACTACTTTTGTGATGGAACTCCAAAACTATTTTTGTTAACCTTAAATGTTAAATGTATGTAATACTAGGTATATATTTCGTATTAAAAAAAATTGTAATACATTTTTGTTTCTTTACAATAAATACCTGAAAATAAAATTTGGTAGTTTTTTTCAGATTTTGGAACTATAAATTCAAAATAACAAAAAAAGGACGTGTGGCACTCGGGGACTGCCGCGGTAAAGCTATTGCATATCACTTTTTATCAACTTATGCAATTATAATATTTATGAAAACTCAATGAGCATATTTATGACTTTAGAGCAGTACAGCCTAGCCTTAACCTGTTAACAGTATAGCCTAAAAATAGTCAACAACTTATTTTATGTAGCGTACAGATCCAATTTTATGTAATCAACATCAAACGCCTAAATGTAGGCAACGCTTATATTTATTTTTGTCAAGTTATGTTGCTAACGCCGAACCTTTTAACATTGAAAAAATTCCGTTACTACGAACTTTTTTAACATTAAAATTTTTTTAATTTCACTTCCACCGCCAAAGCCCGCGATAAAATCTATGCAATAGCTTTAAAAAAAAATTTACGATATTTTTGGTCGATTCTGAGCGTTTTTAGGTTAGAATTAGTTACTTTGAGTTACAAAAAACGTTTTAATATATGTTGGGTGTTGAGTGATCAACATTTAAGGTAATTTTTATATCAAGTTACGAGATTGAGCTAGTGACTTGTTACTATGTCTCTAAAACTAAAACTACCCGTTTTTCGAGGTTAAAAAAAGAGCTAACTTTTGAATTCTGACCTCGGATTCGTGTTCATCGACCCAAAATCCATATAGATTGACCTGTCTCCTCCCGAGAATATCCTACTTTTCATTCAAATATCTCAATTTTCACTCAAGTTATCGTGTACACAGACGGACGGACATGCCTTAATGAATTCCTCTTTTCAACCTAAGAACTTTCATATATAGAACTCTATATCTATCTCGATTATTTTGTGCCGTTACATACTACCGTTATGTGAACAAAATTAATATACCCTTGTACTAGTACTAGTACGCCGGCTATAAAAATTATTTCATTGAACTGAAATTCCAACTCTGTTTGAATCGAAGTTTTAATAATGACAAAATTTTTGACGTACAGAGCTATGCAGGCGACTTAGTAGTGACTTAAAAAAATTTTGAGTTGTGACAGTTTTTGATTTAGGGTGCGATATGAAGATAGTCAAGAACTTCATAAATAGTCCCATATTACAAGTAAGTGATGCTATAACTCCCACGTTCAGGATCAAGTGAAACTTTGAAGTTTAAATCGTAGATCGAGTGCTCTATGAAACAACGAACCCATATGCCGAATCCGGTTCGGCGATTTGGTATACGGATGGATCGAAGCTGGAAGATGCTGAAATGGGATCTGGTATCTATGGACCAAATTATACGTTCGTGATACGGTATAAAAAAACCTGAGGAGATGCTCAAACTTATAAAGAGCCTCTGCATACAGCAATAAGCTGAAAGGTCTTATAATAGTCATAATAATACTAGTTCTACTCTGAACTAATGCTTAACTGTCGTCGGTCTCTTAAGAGTTCGTTTAGTGAAACGTCTTAATTACAACGTATTCCATAGGAGTTCCCTTTTTGGATAACCTATGCCAAGTTGCAGATCAAGACATCAAGCAGAGAGAGAAGGGCAAAGAGGGCAAAGCATTGTTAACAACAACAACAACAACATCAGGAGAAGTAAAATACTCGGTGTTATTCAAACGGCCTTCAAAAACTGGCCGAAGTGTGCCTCTGCAATAAGGAGGGTCCTTTTATTGATTAATTTTTGCATTCTGTTTTTGCCTAAAAACCCAAAATTATTATTTACAAAACTTACCTAGTATATCTTGTGTAAGTGCAGGTAGGACTATTGTCGACTTTTCAGCGACCGAGTAAATGAATCACAACAATTAACATCCAGGGTAAACAGAAGTGCTGTAGGTACCTACTAATGCGCGCAGATACCTAGACATGTATAAAAGCCTCTCTGCTCAATGAGCTATTTATCACTCGATTAACAGCAGTTAAGGCAAGTCAATCACCTCTACTACAAGTTATCAACTCTTATTATAACTACGCAAAAAATGGAGCAACAAAATTCTTTAAACTCTTCGAAAATTCAAGTAGTAGCAAATAAAAGCGATTATGAGGAAGAAATCGGCGATCTACTTTTAGAAAGCAACTTGGACTCAACGAATTGCAGCTATACAAATTGGACATCAACACCTACAATAGTTTTGGAGATCTCGCACATGCCTACGCCGGTAATACAAGCTGAAGATGCGGCCTTGATGCTCTTCATGGGACATCGTATAACCAAGTAATGAATTGAGATTTGGTAAAGTTGTCAATAAATATAAAAATTATAAAACAAAATATTTTTTAATGTTTTTATGAAGAGTGAAATTTGAATCGGCAAAAAAAGGAAGATATTTTTAAGGCAATATTGCCATGGTCGCTTTCGTCGTTCTTGTGCCCGGATTTTTGCACACGATTTTGAACCAACTTCCTGTTGTGCTACGGTCTTGAAATTTTCACCACAGTTCAGGTCGCGATGACAATGCAATATTATGAAAAAAAAAATAAAAAATCCGATAGGTGGCGCGTGGGCCGCTATATTTTCAAAAATCGCATTTATGGTCCGATTTGTCTAAAATTCGGAACATGTATTACTACAATGAAAAAAAAAAATATTTTCCTTAAAAAAGTCCGATATGTGGAGCTGAGATCGCGGTAATAAAAACTCAAAATCGTTATTATGGCCCAATTTGGCATTATACGAAAAAAATTCAAAATATTCCTTTATTTGCTAAAGTCCCAATTATCATCTCCTATCTGAAGTTTGGTCCTTATTGCTATCTGATAATGTATCAAGAGTACAGTTTCACTCTTTCGCCAATAGCACAGTTTCACTTTAGCGCCATCTGTATGTCAATGCCAGTGAAATTTCGAATATCCGGGTTTCACTTATTCGAAATGAGTTTGAAAACGTGGCCTACCTTTAGGCGCAGTCATAGTTAAAGTGGGTTACATCCGATTCGGAAAATAAAAATTATAATAAAAATAGATTTTTTAAATCCGACACAGAATATCTGATTACAATCTTAGAAAATTTTCACAGACCCAAAACCAAAAATTATAAAATAAGAAATAGAATAAAGAAATATTTTTAATTTAAAATGTTTTTAAAAATTAACTAAAAACGGAAAATAATTTCTCCTCGGTCTATATATGTAGATTCTTCACCACGTAGAGCTTATCCTGAACATTTGTGAGTGTGAATTATTATAGATATTAAATAGTACTAGCAAGTTTGAAATGTATAAAAATATTTGGCGCACGCTATAGAAAATTTACGTAAGTTTGTAAAAATCTTATAACCGTAATGAGCTTTCCTAAAAAATTACATTTTCACAATATAGCAAGCGCCAAATGTCTCAAACAAATATTCATCATAAGCTCTACGTGGTAAAGAATCTATATAGGCCGAAGAGAAATTATTTTGCCGTTTTTAGTTCATTTTAAAAATATTTTAAATTAAAAATATTTTTTTATTCTATTTCTTATTTTATTTCTTTGTATATCGACCAATATCTCGGGAACGTCTGCAACAGTTCGGATCCAATTCAGCTTCATTCTAAGATTTTTTACTTGGGTGTTGCCCCTTGGGTTTTTAATAGGTTGTTGTTTTGTTTCTAAAGCATTGTTTTAGGGTGCCCAGAAAAATTATTTAGCGAACATACGGAAATCTGAAACTGTGAGTGAAGGAATATGTCAATAAACACCTCCAAAAATAAGTTTATCATTTAAATGTTTATTTCTACTAATTTTATTTGTAATTAATTGAAGGACAGTTGTAAAAAATACTTAAATTAATTAATTCTACAGTTTTAAATCCAATTGCAGCATTCCCTTGTCATTTTTTAGATCGAATCTAGCACACATTCTCTAGCATTCCAGTGATATTGACTGATTGCTCGTCATCCGATATGTCTTCAAGATCGTAAATTATATTAGGATCCCAAAAGTTGAGGCGTCTCGGATTAACACAGCGTCTTGATGATGTAGGCGTGGCTATGTATTTCCTGAGCATATAATTAGATGTTTGTTTTTCGGGCGTACATACATTGCTAACATCAAATTGCGGTGATGGGCCACCACTTTCTATATCGCAATCCTTTCGCTTAGAATTTTCCTCCCCTTCGGATCTATACGCGTTTAGTTACTTTGTAGTGGCCATGCTAAAGTAAAGAAACATCAGCTTGGGGCTAGGAGGGAGTGCTGACTCAATCTTGGCCTTAAGAGTGCACCCTAGTCATAGACGAGCTTTTTTTTTTACTTTTGAAGAGCAATGGCTTTGACGTACAGGGCTATGGAGACGACTTAGTAGTCTGCGTAACAGGGATGCATGAGAAAACAATATCGGGTCGCATATTTGAAAGATGGTGTGCTAACAAAGGGTAATCTGTTAAATCAAATAAAATAATCTTGTTGTCTTCCACTCGGTGAAGAAAGCTGTCTAGGTTAGGCATCCATAGGTGAAACTAATAATCATCTAAGCTTCCCTAGTCCGGCGGTCTAAGACTGCTTCAACAACAGCGGCAACGAAATTGAGTAAGCTGCAGCGACTAGTCTGTATCGGAATAACAGGTGCAATGAGCACGTGCCCTGCTGATGCTTTAAGTGCCCTTATGGGAATACCTCTCTTCACTATTCTGTTAGGGGAGGATGTCACTTGCTACCTTGCGACTTCAAAACATTTCCGATTTAAAAATCGCACAGTAAATCAAAAAGAGTCGCAACTAAAATTCAGAGTAACTTAATTATACGTTCGTGATACGGTATAAAAAAACCTGAGGAGATGCTCAAACTTATAAAGAGCCTCTGCATACAGCAATAAGCTGAAAGGTCTTATAATAGTCATAATAATACTAGTTCTACTCTGAACTAATGCTTAATTGTCGTCTGTCACTTAAGATATCTTTTAGTGGAACATCTTATTTACAACGTGCTCCATAGCAGTTCCCTTTTTGTATAACCTATGCCAGGTTGCGGATCAAGACATCAAGCGGAGAGGAGAAGGGCAGGGAGGGCAATGCATTGTTAACAACAACAAAAAAATGAGAAGTAAAAGTCTCGGTGGTATTCAAACGGCCTTCAAAAAATGGCCGAAGTGTGCTTCCGCAATAAAGAGGGTCCTTTTATTGATTAATTCTGACATTCTGTTTTTGCCTAAACACCCAAAATTATTATTTACCCAACTTACTTAGTATATCTTTTTTTAGTGCAGGTAGGACGATTGTCGACTAGTCAGCGACCGAGTTGCTAAACAAAACTAACGCCTACCTGCATTACGTAGTAACAACTATTAACATCCAGGCAAACAGAATTGCTGTAGGTACCTACTAATGCGCGCAGATACCTAGGCATGTATAAAAGCCTCTCTTTTTGATGAACTATTTGTCACTCGATTAACAGCAGTTAAGGCAAGACAATCACCTCTACTACAAGTAATCAACACTTATTATAATTACGCTAAAAATGGAGCAACAAAAATCTTTAACCTCTTCGAAAATTCAAGTAGTAGCAAATAAAAGCGATTATGAGGAAGAAATCGGCGATCTACTTGTAGAAAGCAACTTCGACTCAACGAATTGCAGCTATATAACTTTTAAGTTGGGCTTTAGCGCAAATCGTGCATCAACACCTACAACAGTTTTGGAGATCTCGCAAATGCCTACGCCGGTAATACAAGCTGAAGATGCGGCCTTGATGCTGTTAATGGGACATCGTATAACCAATTTATATGTAGCTTAATTTTAAGTAATTAATTGGATATAGATAGTTTTTAAAGGATAGTTTTGGTAAAGTTTTCAATAAATATAAAAATTATAAAAAATATATTTTTTAATGCTTTTATGAAGAGTGAAATTTGAATGGGCAAAAAAAAAAGGGACGGAAATGAAAATTAGCTTCATTTTAAAACTTTATACTCGGGTGTTGGCACTTCAGGCGGTTTACGGTTTACGGTTTCCATATCAAGGCAAGGTTGCCATCTAACACCCTTTTTTTATTTCTTCGCATATCGACCAATATCTCGGGAACGGCTGAAGCAATTTGGTTCAAATTTTGCTTCATTCTAAGACTTTCTACCCGGGGCCCTCGGCTCCACTCCAACAGAAGCACTCAACACGATGCTGAATCTTCCACCACTCGATCTATTGGCTAAAGAAATAGCTGTGATCACAGCTCTGCGATTAAGGGAGACCGACGTATGGAAGGGCGGCACATGTGGTCACGCCACAATTTTAGGCTCCCATGCACCTGTGAGCATACCATTACATACTGACTATTGCACGCCAAGCAACGTGTTTGTTAGGAACTACGAGGTGAAAATACCCACAAGACAAGAATGGGATTACCGACCGCATACTGTTCGGAATGTCATGAACATATTCACCGATGGCTCTAAGCTTGAAGGGAAGGTGGGTGGAGGTATCTTTTCACCGGACCTGGGACTAGAGATCTCCTTTCGTCTTACCGACCACTGCAGCGTGTACCAAGCAGAAATGCTGGCAATACACGGTGCAGTGAAAAGCCTAGCGTCTACGCCCCAAAACGGCAAACGGATATTTATCTTCTCAGACAGTCAGGCCGCGCTAAAGGCACTGAACTCATGTGTCGACAACACAAAGTCGCTAACTGAATGCCGCAGATCTCTTAACGAGATGGCTCAGCACTTCAGTATCAGCCTTATTTGGGTACCTGGTCACAGGGATATTGAAGGCAACTGTATAGCGGATGAGCTGGCCAGAAGAGGTACCACCACTCATCTCCTTCCAGGAAATGATCTAGTAGGCATTCCCATGGCCTATTTCAAACTCCGAGCTAGCACAAATACCTTACAAACGGCAAATGAGCTCTGGTCAGGTCTCTCGACGTGCGAGATATCAAGGCTAACTTGGCCTTCGTACAACAAAGGACGCACTAACTGTCTGCTGTCCCTTAATAAATCCGGTGTCTCATCTCTGATAAGTGTGTTAACAGGGCACTGCTTAATAGGCACACATGGTGCTAGGATGGGCGTAATAACTCACGATTACTGTTGCAGTTGCAGATGTATTGAAGAGGAGGAGAGTGTTCAACATCTGCTGTGTCAATGTCCTGCACTCAGCAGAAGACGATTGGCTATTCTCGGCCAACCGTTCATCGACGACCTCACGGAGGTTTCAAAAATGGATATTAGGGCTCTATCGAAATTTATCGATTCCACGAGCTGGTTTGATCCTCTAATCCAAGTGTGAGAGTGGGAGATTGTTGATGTTTGATTCTCGGATATGGGGTGGGTCTCAAGACCGCATAGGGTATCACAATGGGCCAACTTGACTGGCCTAAGTGGTGGGCAGGGTCCTGCACTTTGTCCTGCCCTCGCAACCTAACCTAACCTAACCTAAGACTTTCTACTTGGGTGTTGCCACTTTGGGCTTGCCACTCATCTCAATTTTTTTTTTTAATATTGAGCACGATGTCTCAATATGGGTATTGAATCAAAGGTATTTTCTACCGTATACCAACGAAGATATTTTCAGGCAGCTTTGCCACCTAACCAAATTTTATTTTTTCTTTCGCATATCGACCAATTTATCGGGGAACGGCGAAAGTGATTTTGAGCAAATTTGGCTACAGATAGTATGCTTCGATCGGATGTTTAGCTTTTACAAAATTTCGAGTTAGAATGTTATATATGTATGTATATTAGAGTGGTCCTTAGTTTTATAGAGACAATATTATCATCAAATTTCCAAATTTCACACAAATTTGTTGAGCCCGATTGGATATGGTTTAGGCGTAGGGGGTCAAAGTTCAGATTGCTCTATGAATATTCCAGCTTCGAACTTCGAAAACCCATAACTAAATTTTGGAGGCTAACTTCGAAAAATAGGGTTAGTAGTTTTTTTTTAGTATGCCTCAATCTCTTCAAAAAAGTTGGTTAGATTTATACCCAGAAAAAAAGTTGATTTTGCTGTATAGTGTTATTGCAGCCAAATTACACCAAACAACCTCAATGAAGCTATTACGGTACTCCAGCTTGACTGGATGTAAGCACGTAATAGCTAAATTTAAGCACGACCTTGCCCAATTGATGCAATTGAAATGAAAATTATACCTTTGTGTGGCTTTGGCGTCTTTGGTAATGACGATTGCCTTAGGTTACGGCAAACAAAAAGGTAGCTCAAGCTCAGTTTAATTCACTTAACACAAACAGACTAACTAACTTAACACCTAATGAAACTGCAATCATTGCTACTTCACAGACAACGAAAAAGGTTTAAGGCCAAAGTTAAATGAAATGGAAAAGAGTACTTAACAAAGAGAGTATTTAACACTAATTTACCGCATTTGTTGCTGTTTTGTTTACCTCAAAAAAAGGTGAGAAAAAAGATAAACAAAACAGACAAAAAAATAATTACAGCCACCGTCTGTCAACATTTTCGCAAACTGAACTGAACAAAAGTTGTACTCATTAGCGCATCTAACAGATTTTGCTTGGGTTTTTTCAAAACGATTTGCCCGCTGCGTGCGGTAAATTGTTGGTTGGTGGCTTGCGTGTTGTTTTACATTTCAAGGTGTATATTTTATTATGACTTTTCATTTCTAAGATTTTGCTTCCGTTTTGTTTTTTAAATGAAATGTTTAAAATTTTGATGAATGAGTTGATATAGTTTAAATTAATTTATAATTGTTTGCAAAGTGTAAATTTCTATAGCGGAAGGCATTTGACGAAACGAAATATGCCACACCAACCATTTGAATATTGTTTAATAAAAAAAGTTTCAAGCAAATCGTGCCATAAATACGATTGTTTAGAATAGATCGGTCCCTGGTCCACTTCCCGGAAGAAAAATTAGACCATACTTTAACCTAAGCATAAGACTACCTGCATACCAATTTTCAAATAAATCCAAACATTTATACGATAGTTTAGACTAAGTCAGTCCTGGGTCCACTTTCCGGAAGAAAATTTATCCTATATATTAATCTAAGTATATAGCTACCTACACACCAAGTTTCAATCAAATCGTGCCATAAATACCATTGTTTGGAACAGATCGGTCCCTGGTATACTTTCTAGAAGAAAAATTATCCGATACTTTAGAATAAGTCATTCCTGGGGTCCACTTTCCGGAACAAAATTTTTCCTTTACTTTAATCTAATGATATAGCTACTTACAAACCAAGTTTCAGGTAAATCGTGCCATAAATACGATTGTTTGGAACAGATCGGTTCTTGGTCCACTTCCCGGAAGAAAAATCATACCACACTTTAACCTAAGCATAATGCTACCAACATACGAAATTTTAAGAAAATCCAACCATCTATACCATAGTTTAGAATAAGTCAGTCCTGGGGTCCACGTTCCGGAAGAAAATGTATCCTATATTTTAATGTAAGCATATAGCTACCTACACACCAAGTTTCAAGCAAATCGAGCCATAAATACAATTGTTTAGAATAGATCGGTCCCTGGTCCACTTCGCGGAAGAAAAATCATACCATACTTTAACCTAAGCATAATGCTACCTACATTCCAAATTTCAAGTAAATCCAACCATTTATACGATAGTTTAGACTAAGTCAGTCCTGGGTCCACTTTCCGGAAGAAAATTTATCCTATATATTAATCTAAGTATATAGCTACCTACACACCAAGTTTCAAGCAAATCGAGCCATAAATACCATTGTTTGGAACAGATCGGTCCCTGGTATACTTCCTAGAAGAAAAATTATCCGATACTTTAGAATAAGTCATTCCTGGGGTCCATTTTCCGGAGAAAATTTTTCCTTTACTTTAATCTAATGATATAGCTACTTACAAACCAAGTTTCAATCAAATCGAGCCATAAATACGATTGTTTGGAACAGATCGGTCCTTGGTCCACTTCCCGGAAGAAAAATCATACCACACTTTAACCTAAGCATAATGCTACCAACATACGAAATTTTAAGAAAATCCAACTATCTATACCATAGTTTAGAATAAGTCAGTCCTGGGGTCCACGTTCCGGAAGAAAATGTATCCTATATTTTAATGTAAGCATATAGCTACCTACACACCAAGTTTCAAGCAAATCGAGCCATAAATACAATTGTTTAGAATAGATCGGTCCCTGGTCCACTTCGCGGAAGAAAAATCATACCATACTTTAACCTAAGCATAATGCTACCTACATTCCAAATTTCAAGTAAATCCAACCATTTATACGATAGTTTAGACTAAGTCAGTCCTGGGTCCACTTTCCGGAAGAAAATTTATCCTATATATTAATCTAAGTATATAGCTACCTACACACCAAGTTTCAAGCAAATCGAGCCATAAATACCATTGTTTGGAACAGATCGGTCCCTGGTATACTTCCTAGAAGAAAAATTATCCGATACTTTAGAATAAGTCATTCCTGGGTCCACTTTCCGGAAGAAAATTTTTCCTTTACTTTAATCTAATGATATAGCTACTTACAAACCAAGTTTCAGGCAAATCGAGCCATAAATACGATTGTTTGGAACAGATCGGTCCTTGGTCCACTTCCCGGAAGAAAAATCATACCGTACCTTAACTTAAGAAAAAACGCTACCTTCACACCAAATTTCATGTAAATCCAGCCATCATTTCATGTAAATTCATGCCATCGAGCAACTATCGTGTAGTTTCGAATAGGGCGCTCCCGGGTCCACATCCCTAAAACTAACTTTAGAGAAACACTCTCCAGGCTTCTACTAATCTATCCATAAAATTTAGAGAAAATCGGCCGAGTAGGTTTGGAGTCCCTAAGGTACATACATAGCTATTTTATATATATAGATAAGGTAGGTGGCACCCTAGTAAACCTCATGAAGTGGCAGGTGCGACATCTGCTGGAAGGTAGATCACGAAAAGTTTTCATTTCCGTCAACAGTTTTTTATTTCCTTCTCAAATTTTACTCTCCCTAGGAAGTTAACTTCAAAAATTTACCCAATTCCTCGTCACCTTTGGCCTTCATCAGATCAGTATTTGATTAGCTTTTACAAGGATCTAGGCGGTTTGTGGAGCGAAATTTACTCCTCAGTCTTGTCTCTTTCCCTCTTGTTTAAAACCCGTATTAAACTCCAACGAAATGGGAAGATATCTATGAATGCTGGGATGATCAGTAAGGTTTCCCGGAGTTTCTTGTCTGCTGATTATACTTCATCATCTTTTTGTTGACTTTTACCTAAAACTAGGAGTGTCAGTCCCGGGATTTTCTATATGGCCGCGTCCCGGAACTGACTTTCCTAGCGTTAGAGGTATCAAGGGCCTTTCAAAACTAGCCTAAGTGTGCCTCTGCGGCAGCCACTTGAACCTAAGCTACCTAAAATTTAAAAACTTAATAGCTAGGCTTCTCTAAAACGTTCTCTTCTTTCAATTCCAGTACACAACCTCAAGACACAGCTTGCCAGGCAATGAAAGATCGTCGATGTTGTTGGACCAGAGGCAAGGTGATTGGAGGCAGTTCAGTGCTCAATACAATGCTCTACATACGCGGAAATCGACGCGACTTTGATCAATGGGCATCGTTTGGTAATGCGGGCTGGGGCTACGAGGACATCTTGCCATACTTTCGCAAGTCCGAAGATCAACGCAATCCGTATTTGGCGCGGAACAAACGTTACCATGGAACAGGTGCGAGCATCAATACTTTTATGAGCAAGCATAGATACTAAAACGTTTTATACTTTTAGGCGGTCTCTGGACAGTACAAGATTCACCGTACAACACACCGCTTGGCCCTGCTTTCCTGCAAGCTGGCGAAGAGCTCGGTTACGATATTGTCGATGTAAATGGTGCACAACAGACCGGTTTCGCTTTCTATCAATTTAATATGCGTCGTGGTTCACGCGCTTCCACCTCGAAAAGTTTTCTGCGACCCGCGCGATTACGCAAAAATTTAGATGTCGCGCTCTTTGCACACGTCACCAAAGTGCTCACACATCCCGAAACAAAACGTGCACTCGGTGTACAATTTATACGCGACGGTCGCTTGCAGACTGTCTACGCCACGCGTGAGGTCATACTTTCTGCAGGCGCGATTAGTTCGCCGCATCTGATGATGCTCTCAGGCATGGGACCGGCAGATGAGTTACAACGTGTGGGCATACCATTGGTGCAACATTTGCCCGGTGTGGGACAAAATTTACAAGATCACATTGCTGTGGGTGGCATTGCATTCCTGATCGACTATCCCATCTCGATTGTTATGAAACGTATGGTCAATATTAATACGGCGCTACGTTATGCCATCACCGAAGATGGACCACTCACTTCGAGTATCGGCTTGGAGGCTGTGGCTTTTATAAATACCAAATATGCGAACGCTAGCGATGATTGGCCCGATATCAATTTTATGATGACCTCAGCATCGGTTATGTCCGATGGTGGTTCACAAGTTAAAACTGCGCATGGCCTTAGCGACGAGTTTTATAACGAGGTTTATAGCGAAGTGAATGATCGCGACGTTTTCGGCATCTTTCCCATGATGCTGCGCCCCAAGAGTCGTGGCTTCATTAAATTGGCTTCGAAAAATCCCTTGCGCTATCCACTACTCTATCACAACTACCTCACACATCCAGACGATGTGAATGTGCTGCGCGAGGGCGTGAAGACAGCCATTGCTATGGGCGAAACTCAGGCGCTGAAACGTTTTGGTGCGCGCTTATGGCATAAACCTTTGCCAAACTGTAAACACTTGCCTGCATTCACCGACGATTATTGGAATTGCGCTATACGTCAATACACGATGACAATTTATCATATGTCGGGCACAGCGAAAATGGGTCCACCCACCGATCATTGGGCTGTGGTTGATCCGCAGCTGCGCGTGTATGGCGTGCCTGGTTTGCGTGTGATCGATGCAAGCATTATGCCCACAATCACGAATGGTAATATACACGCGCCAGTCGTGATGATTGCCGAGAAGGGCGCCGATATGATTAAGGAGTTGTGGCTGAGTAGTACACAATGGCGTGCGAAACGTCAGACGTTCGAGCTGAATCCTGTTTGCAATATAACCGAGGCAGCGGCGAGCGCTAAGGAAAACAGCACCGGTGAGGGTTCTTAGCGAAGATTGTGAAACGTGCGAGTTATTTTCTGTGACCTAGAGTGTATGTGGAGAATTCGAAGCTGCGTGGTTTCATGTGCGACCGGGAATGTTCAATCCAACGGTTGGCTGAAATCCTTCAAGGAATAAATTCGTTGCAATAAAAAAAAAATATGCGAATAAACAGTGTTCCAGTTAAGAAAGTAGTCTAAGTTTACGTTAGCTTTGAATTGAAGTAGTTTTCTCATTAAGGAATAAGTGAGAATACTTTGACTATAATTAAAAAAATTGCATTACCCTCATAGCACTCTAAGTTAAATATTTAAAAATTTGTTAGTTAATTATAGTAATTTAACTTTGTAATCTTTATTGTTAAAGCTAAGCCAAAACAATAGGTTAAGTAAGCCGAGGCAATACATAGCATAAGGTTAGGCAAATTCTGCGCCTAAAAGCATGCAACAAAAGTTTAGGTGCCGCTCTATGGGGTATTTTGGGAAAATTTTTCCAACAATCAAATTTCTCAGCAACGCTTAAAACTAGGCTATAAAATAAAATGTGTTTGAAACTTCAATTAAATGCGCATATGAGAAAAATCGGATATTTAAAAAAATTTCAAATCTAAGTTTCAAAACACGATTTTGAAAAATGTCATTTTTCGTTTCTTTGGCCGTTTTTTGGTTATAAAAAAAAGTGAATGCTTGTTTTTAAAGAAAAATGATTTTTATTACAGATTTTGAGATGCTTAAAAAGAATATGTTTGTTTTTTATAAGTTACAACAGAAATATAAAAAGGCAACAATCAAAGGTTTCAAAATAATCATAGAGCTAGAAAAGATGTACCGAAAAAGAGCAAAAAAAAGACTTTAAAAAGGTTCAGAAAAGCACAAATAAAAGGTGCTGAAAATCCTCAAAATGCAGGAAAAATTGCCTAAAAAGAGTCAAAAAAGATTCCAAAAACATTCAGAAAAGCATCAATAGAAGGCTCAAAAAATCATTAAAGTGTAGGAAAGAAGGTGGCCAGAAAGAGTCGAAAAAGGTTCGGAAAAGTATCAATAAAAGGCTTCAAAAGTTATCAAAACGGAGGAAAAATGTGCCAAAACGACTCAAGAAAAATGCTATAAAAAGGTTCAGGAATCAAAAAAGACTCCAAAAAGGTTCAGAGAAGCATCAATAAAACGATTTATGTTTTCAAAAACCATCAAAATTTCAGAAAAATTAAAGGAAGTCAAAAAAAAGTTTCAAAAAAGTCAATAAAAACTCCTCTAGTTCAAAGAGAGTCCGAAACTCAATAGAAAAGTATATAGCCCAAAGCCCTTCCAAATTCATCGTACTCATAGTCATTTTGGATATTTTTATATGACTCCTTTTAGGGTGCTAGCTTAGAACTATTTTTCGATCATTTGAAGGAAAATCCGTCGAGAATTGTGCGTTTTACAGAGATTGAGTATTTTCTCTCCTTTTGATTAGCTAGGGAGCAGACTTCCAGTACAGTTTATTCTCTCTGAGAGTAGTTGGACATTAGTTTTCAGCTCACACATTTATGAATGTCCTATAACCTTTTGATAGCTTCATTTTCACTACATTTAAATCTACAGAAGTAATCAAATTTGAAGTACGAAAATAATGTGACAGCGAAGTACCAATGTGTTGCATGCTTTTAGGCGCAGCTAATATTATTTTCAAGATCGAACGCTTAATACCCTTAATACGAAAATATCTTTCATTTGATACCTTTATTAGCTATCTTGCTCAATATTAAAAAAAAAAAAAATGAGATAGGTGGCAACTCTGTAACACCCAAATAGACAGTCTTAGCACGAATCATACTATTTATATGCCAAATTTGATCCAAATCGCTTGAGACGTTCCCGAAATATTGGTCGATATATGAAGGAATACATAATTGTCGACCTATAATTTGGAGTTGTTTGTTACAACAACAAATAGGTACTTTTCTTATATATTTTAGCTGACACACTTCTATGTTTTGCTATGTGTTATCTAAGACAATCACCTTTTGTTTCTATGATTAGCTGAGAATCTGCTACGTTTTGCTATGTTTACCTGAGACAATCACCTATTGGTAGTTGTTAAGGAATATTGGTTCTATGCTTAGCTAAGAATCGGCTACTTTTTGCTAGAAATTCACTTGAGACAATCGCCTATTGTTAATTGTTAAGGAAGAGCTACTGAATCACCGAATCGATAGTGCAAACAACGAAATTGTTAAGCTAACAACCCGTTTCATAGCATTGTTTAAAGTTAATGAATTCCGCTACTGATAAGGTTTGTATGAGAATGAAAATACCTTTCATGTGATGCCCATAGTGGCAAATCTTGCAGTGGCAGAACCCAAGTAGTCTCAGAATGCAGCATATATGTACCTATTTTAGCTCTCTGTAAATGAAAGAAAGGCACTCTTTTTAGATGTAAGAAACAGTCATTTTTTTTTGTCGAGAATGGCCCTAATTTCCTTAAATTTAAACTTATTTATTGTCTTCGAGTTTGTAAAATATGTTTCGTAGGTAATTTTTTTTTTTTTTTTTAGTTTTTACGACAATTTTCTGAATCATTTTATGCATTGTACATATCGAGTCAGAATTACAGTAATTTTAAGAAATTTATAAGATTATTTTAATGTCTGATATTAAGTAATAATGCTAATAAATAAAAATCCAGTGCTGTACGAGTAGTCTGTTTCTATTAAAAATCCACCAATACATGCAATCGTTGGTTTGAAAAGGAGGAAGAGAAAGAGTGTCTCAAGCATCATGACAAAAATTTCGTCTATATTGGATCCAATAGAAACAGGCCAAATATTCCAGAAATCCAACGAAGAATCAATAATACCAACAAGTTGTACTATGGACTGACTGAGAGAAACGTTAAGTTAAAGTTCTCTCGATGCAAAGATCAGCCCATAACTCATCAAGAAATGAAATTTAAAATGATCACAATTTGTTTTAATTTAAAATATTTGTACTCAAGTATGTGGCGCACTGTAGTTCGTTAATTATTTATACTTCAGGTACACCCTGTACTTATTTTAGCTAAGACTTGAACCACTCTGGTAAGTAGAGGTGAACGAAAAGAAGTATTTGCTATGGTGAAACAGAAAGTCAAGACATGCAGTTGAAAGCGAGTTGGCGAATCTCATATTGAACGTAAAATCTGCATTGTGTGGTGTGTGTCTTTGCTAAATATGACTATAAGTTAACGAAATTGGCTACAATTTTAAAAGCAATGAACAGTTAGGTACACGCAAAGAAAATATTGATATATATATGCATAGCAGTGAGGACTATTTTCGAATAATATTCGTATAATTTTTATGAATAAACGAAAAATTCGAGCTCAAATGTGTTCATAGGCAGAAGTGTTTGTTTAAAACTATGCGAATAATTATAATTTTCTGGATTATTTCGGGATCACTTTGGAACCATTTTGGGGATTAATTTGGAATTGTTTTGGAAAAATTTCGGGATCGTTTCGGAATCATTTTGGAGCTTTTTGGGGTCATATTGCAACTATTTTGACGTCACTTTAGGGTAATTTAGGGGCATTTCGAGATTATTTTGGGATAATTTCGGGATCACTTTGGAACCATTTTCGGGATTAATTTGGAATTGTTTTGGAATAATTTCGGTACTGTTTCGAAACCATTTTGGGATCGTTTCGAAATCATTTTTAGATCATTTTGAAACTACATATTTGGGGATCCTTTTGGGGTCATATTGAAACTATTTTGGAAGTATTTTGGCGTCACTTTAGGGTCATTTGGAGATTATTTTGGGATAATTTTTGGGTCATTTTAGGATCATCTTTTTGGGGTCATTTTGGGATTATTTCTATATTATTTTGGGGCCATTTTAAGATCATTTGGATATCATTTAGATTATTTTAGGGTAATTTTAGGATCATTTTTATTTCATATTGTGGTCATATTGGGCTTTTTTTTCAGGGCTGACAGTTTTATGTATGCAACTGCTCTTCCATATTCCATTTTCAAATGTTGTTTTGAGATAATTTCGGGGATGTTTCGAGACCATTTTGAAACTTTTTGGAGATGATCTTGGGGTCATATTGAAATTATTTTGGGAGTATTTTGGCGTCATTTTAGGATCATTTCGTGGTCATTTCGAGTTAATTTTGGGATAAGTTTTAGGTGGTTTTAGGATCATTTTGTGGTTAGTTAGGGGTCATTTTCGGATCATTTCTAGATTATTTTAGGGTCATTTCTAGATTATTTTGGGGTCATTTTAGGATCATTTTGGGATCATCTTTAGATTATTTTAGGGTCATTTCTAGATTATTTTGGGGTCATTTTTGGATCATTTTGGGGTAATTTTCGGATCATTTTGGGGTCATGTTCGGATCATTTTGGGGTCATGATCGGATCATTTTGGGACCATAATGGTATTGTGGTCAATTGGGATAATTTAGAATAATTTTTTGTTCTAATTGTGCACGCGTTTTTTCAGTGCTGAAAATTTTATGAAGGCAACCGCTCTTTTTTCAATACTACATTTTCAAATAGTATCTTTTAGAGTTAATATAATATATATGAACAAATTAATATAAATAATTCAATCAGTACCTTGGCAATCCTTCGCTTAAATTTTTAATAGCAGGTTAGGATTTAAATTGTACCTAGTTGTATAAGATTTACCTGTAAACAGAAAAAATAAGATTGATTAATATATACTTAGCTAAATGATAATTCAGTAAAGTACATTTTCTCAGTTCAAATAACTACAAAATTTTTAATATAATTAGGTTTATAAGTTGAAATAAGGATGCTTTTCCAGGAACCGGTACTTATTTTGTAAATGACAGTGAAAATGCCTCGAACACTCTCCAAATAGGTCATCATGATTGTCACTTAACTATTTTTGGTACCCTTTATAATATCTACATAAATATATATGCCTGGGTAAAACCGGAATCACAATAAGAAATGCCCAAAACAATTTAAAAACTGAGTTTCATATCTTTGATGGTCCTCAAAAGAACACCTACTCCCTTACTCGCTTTGGTGCTAAGCACTCCATGTTGTTGGTGTTGTAGTTGTAACGAAACGTATCCCTGCCCAGACGTAACGCTTATTGTCCTAAATGTTCATCAAGCTCTTCTAGGAAACAAGCAGTTTCAATAGGGTTCAGGTTTGCCACTTTGGACATTTTTTTTCTACCAAAATCATAATGAAAACCTACCAAAATGGCCTTCATCTTAGTAATATTTTTCTCACAGCATCATCATTTTTTTGGTGATTTTTCGGATATAGCCGCGTTTCATCAAGTCATGTTAGAAAAAGACTTCAAGAGATATTGTGAAATTCTCTAAGAGCCTGGGTTCATTCAGATTCAAAAAGATGTAGTTTGACTTCAAAGTAGGCCCACCAATTGTAAACCTTTGCAATGCCTCAGCGGACCAACTACAGCTTATTGAACGTCGATCATTGCTCGTGCATTATCGAGAAAAATGACGGCACTATCGTTCTGACAGTAGATACTCCAATTAGTAACAACATTGGAGTACATTGCAAAGTAATCTGTAGGTAGGTACTCCTTGGAGTACAAGAAACAAAGCTAAGGTTTAAGGAGGTGATCCAGTCCTACGACATCGCAATGTTGATTGGAGCACCAATTTTATATGAAAAAGGATTACATTTACAGCCTACCAGAATTAGATGGCACGCGCCTGGGCTTGTCGGATAAGGCCAAGTTTCTAGGCATAGTTCTGGACAGGAAACTGAATTGGAAGGAGAATGTTCTTCAGCGCCAGAAGAAAGCTTGCATCGCGCTTTACACATGCAAAAGAGCCATTGGCAAAAAATGGGGGCTCAGCCCTAGAGTATGCAGTTGGATCTACACGGCCATCATTCGTCCAATCATGCTATATGGAGTCGTCGTATGGTGGCCTGCGCTGAGCAAGGCAACATACCTGAATCTGTTGCGGAAAGTCCATAGATCCAATATGATCTGTATAAGCGGTGCGCTAAGGACAACGCCCAACGAAGCCCTCCATGTCATTCTGGGCATTTTGCCACTTGATCTGGAAGGGTTTCGGTCAGCAGCGGCATCAGCTCTGCGCCTAAGAGAAACCTCCAGTTGGGGTGCGGGTACTATTGGACACTCCAGTATTCTGGAATCTTACAGCTTTCTCCCTCTAAGCACAGATCGTTGTGCGACCACTACAGTCGGCGATAGCTGTTTCAAAATAAACATTCCCAGCAGAGAAGACTGGGAGAGGACGGATTGGTGTCCCGAAACAAATAGTGGCACTTCCATATACACCGACGGGTCGAAGTTGGACGGCAGAGTTGGAGGAGGGGTTTATTCAAGGGATTTGGACCTTGAGCTCTCCTTCAGACTACCTGATCATTGTAGCGTCTTCCAGGCGGAAGTCTCGGCAATCCTGGACGCCGCGGCCTGGTTAAGCAAACGTTTTATCGGAGAAGATATCGCTATTTTCAGCGATAGCCAAGCGGCCATCAAATCCCTTGGCTCATACACGTTCAACTCTGAACTGACGCTCAGCTGTCGTCGATCCGCCATATATGATGCTCACAAGAGAGAGACTAGCCCTTGAAGAATATTACTTTGCGACAAAATAGTGATGTTACTTGAATAAAGGTAAAATTCAAATCGTCCTACCATCCTACCAGCAAGAAGAAACCTACCAGTTTTGGTAGGAAAAGCCCATAAATCACATCCCTGATAGGGTTGGACCGAAGTGAGATTGCTGTTAGAAGAGTATGCTCCGTGGAGCAGATGTATAAGTAGTTAGTGTCGTGAGATACATTTGGCACTTCGCCGTTCCTAGATAGGAGTTGACTGATCTCCCGCAGGAGATTGCGTTCAAATGCAGCAACCGGTGGTGTTTGTTGTTGCAATACGGCATTCCCGGACGGGAACTAACTGTTGACATCCTGTTTGTGAACCCGGAAATCAAAACTGCGTAGGTATGAATTGCCATATTTCATCAAAATGTTTACCGAGATGTTGCTTTATACCACGGCGAGTTGTGCATGCTTCTGGGCATTTTTGTGTCAATTTGTAAATGGTGTTCCGGTGTTCTGACAGACCTGCATCTTTATAAAGTGAGTGTCAGCCAGGCTACGGCGACAAAAGGTTTCAGTCTTTTATTCGGACTTGGAAGCATAAAGCATTATATGATGTGGGCATGGCACCTCCCATACTCAAATACGAATTTTTTTAGGTATGAGGACAGGGAAAGAAAGGCCTGGGACTTGGGGTAGTGATAGGTATGAGAATATGGACAGAAATAAGAAAAGCCATAGAAAAGAAAGAGGAAAGAGAGGAGAAAGAGGAAGATGGAGCACAGAAGAGGAGAGAATAGGAGTGTGAACTTTTGGCTAGCACATCGTTTGCCTGAACCTATAGTAAATTTATAAAACACTTTTCACTTGCTTTAGCGAAATTTGCTTTTTATAAGCAGACTTTCATCTATCAGATTCTTCCTCATAATTAAAATGAATTTATGCGCGCATTAATAATATTAGTAGGAAATTAATTGGCATAATTGGCAATTACTTATGGATTAAAACGCTGCAATGCGTGGGTAGGCGGTAGTGAATTTTCGAATGATATATCACTCACTCACTCCATGAGCTATAGAAATCAAATTATACCCAAACGAAACGCTGCTCAATCTTACATACACATTTTTATTACAGATCTCTTGTATTAATTCAAGTACAATAAAATCAAGATGATTTCAAAATTTATTCAATTCAAAGGTAATTAGAAAATGCAACAAGAATTGCAAATTTATTATTAACAAAATGGCCAACACGCAATGATGGGCCAAGTTAAAATAATAGTGCGCGTTCGTACAATTCGTGTTTAAACAGCGTCATTGATACGAGAAGTATTTTGTAATGCATTTATTTTGTGTGCTTTACAAGCACTTTCGAGTACACACACAACTGCAGCGGACAAATGGTGCAATGTGAACGTTTCAAAATGTTTTTATGAAATGCAGTCGTGCTAAACTAAAATTAAACTGCAGCACGCATGCGCATGCGCAGCACCGCAGCTGAGCAGCGAAATGTTCAATATTGTCAGCATTAGTTTGTGTCTTGCATGCTTGTCTTAATCATGAAAGTGAACAACATATTTGTTCACACCTAGAATATGAATTTCGCATATGCTCGTTGGCACAATCCTTTTACAAGCAAATTATAGACTTTATTGTATTAACTATCAACAAATCACTATTATTAATTTTTGAATACTAGTTAAGTGGCTTGACGATGCATGTACGAACATTATAAGGCGTTTATCTACCATAAACATGAATGTGTAGGAGATTCATGTTTCTGGAGAAACAAAAAGGTTTAAAAACTGAATTTTAAAATTTTTTAAAATTTTTGTTTTGCCAGAAACATGAATATGTTGCCCTGAAAAACAGACATTTATGTTTCTGGCAAAACGAAAATTTAAAAACAATTTAAAATTCAGTTTTTAAACATTTTTGTTGTGCCAGAAACATGAATGTGTAGCACATTTGTTTTCTCGCACAATTTTCAGAGATTGAACTACACATTCATGAAAATGGAATTGCAAATTTTCTGGGGTTTTTGGAAACCCATCATTTTTGTGAATCGTAGAGAAACGGGAGGTTAATCAGCTGAGCATATTAACTCAAATCTGGAAAATTTGCAAATTCATGCCTCTGGCAAGCGAGCGACGATATGAGGTGAACCCCCCCCCCCCACATCTTGCCCAAAAAAAAACACAACGTAGCTTCGGTGCTATCAATTTTTCGCTAAGTTTACTTACCCAAAATGGCCCTAAAATAATCCTAAAATGATCCCAAAACGACCCCAAAAAGACCCTTAAATGTTCCCAAAACGACCCAAAAATGATCTCAAAATTGTCCCAAAATGACCCTTAAATGCTCCCAAAATGACCCAAAAATTATCCCAAAAGTATCCGAAAATGGCCCTAAAATTATCCAAAAATTATTAAAAAATGGCCCCAAAATGACCACAAAAAGAAACTTAAATGTACCTAAAATAGTAGTTAAAATGATCTCGAAATGGCCCTAAAATAATCCCAAAGTGACCCCAAAAAGACCTTCAATTGTTCCCAAAATGATCCAAAATTGAACCCAAATTGATCCAAAAATTATCCCAAAATAACACCAAAGTGATCCGCAAATGACCACAAAGTTGTCCCAAGTTAATCCAAGATTGAACCCAAAATGATCTCAAAATATCCCCACAATTATCCCAAAGTGACCCCAAAATGATCCTAAAATAATCCAAATATGATCCCAGAAAATATACAATAGCTACAAATACAATACGGTAAAATGGCAACCCTGGGCGGCAACCCTACTTGAAAAAATTTTAGTTGGTATGTCGGCGAAAAAAACTTTCATTTGATACCCATATTGGCATATTTCTCTCCATAATTTTAGATAGGTGGCAACCCTGTACACCCCCCAAGTGGCAACCCCCCAAGTGGATAGTCTTAGTTAGTATCAATAATACTATCTACATATATGCGAAATTTCATCCAAATCGGTCAAGCTGTTTCCAAGATAGTACCGGATATACAAATATACTGCGTTAAGGTGGCAACCCTACTTGAAAATATTTAAGTTGGCATTTCGCTGAAATTACCTTTCATATGATACCCATATTGGTATATCTTGCTACAAAATTAAAAAAAACAAGTAAGGAAAGCTGTCTTCGGCTGTGCCGAAGGCTAAATACCTTTCATGAATAAGCGTCACGATTTTCACTGTTTGATCCCCAGTACAGCCTGTGTGAATTTAACTTTAGCTCATACCGAAATTATCGGAGCTATCGATTATATGGGGACGATGTGTTATATTGGTCCAATCTCATTGATTTTTAACATCGACATTCCACATTCTAAAATAGCAACATTTACGAAATTTCACGTTCCTACCGATATAATTACAGGAGTTATCTACCAAAATCCGTTTATCGGAACAATCGATTGTATGGGGGCTATGTGAAATATTTATCCAATCTCGATGATTTTCGACAGCGATATTTCACATATAAAAATAGCAATACGTCCAAAATTTCACGTTCCTACGTGTTTAATTACAGGACTTATAGCCCAAAATCCGCTTATCGGAATAATCGATTGTATGGGAGCTATGTGAAATATTTATGCCATCTCAATGATTTTCAACATCGATATTTCGCATATAAAAATAGCGATACTTCCAAAATTTCACGTTCCTACCTATATAATTACAGGACTTATCTACCAAAATCCGTTTATCGGAACAATCGATTGTATGGGGGCTATGTGAAATATTTATCCAATCTCGATGATTTTCAACAGCGATATTTCACATATAAAAATAGCAATACGTCCAAAATTTCACGTTCCTACGTGTTTAATTACAGGAGTTATAGCCCAAAATCCGTTTATCGGAATAATCGATTGTATGGGAGCTATGTGAAATATTTATCCCATCTCTATGATTTTCAGCATCGATATTTCACATATAAAAATAGCAACACTTATAAAATTTCACGTTCCTTCGTGTTTAATTACAGGAGTTATAGCCCAAAATCCGTTTATCGGAATAATCGGTTGTATGGGAGCTATATGCTATATTGGTCCGATCTTGCTGGTTCCGACAAATAATTCCTATATTGGAAAATGGTGGCCGCATACCAAATTTCAGGCAAATATCTCAAAAACTGAGGGACTAGTTTGCGTTCAAACAGACAGACAGACAGACAGACAGACAGACAGACGGACAGACGGACAGACGGACAGACGGACAGACGGACATGGCTAAATCAACTCATCTCGTCATCCTGATCATTTCGGTATACTTATTGATGGGTCTATCTCTTCTTCTTCTCATATTTACAAACATCGGACCAAAGTTATAATACCATTTCATGTTCATGAAAGGTATAAAAATGAGATAGGTGGCAACCCTGTAAATCGCCCCAGATGGCAACCTCCAAGTGGATAGTCTTATAATCAAACTTACTATCTCCAGGTCAAATTTCATCCAAATCGGTTAAGCAATTCTCGACATAGTGCCGGATTTACAAACATATTGCGGTAAGATGGCAACCCTAAGTGACAACCCTACTTGAAAATATTTAAGTTGGTATTTCGCTGAAAGTCCCTTTCATTTGAAACCAGATATTGGCATATCTGGCTACAAAATTTTAAAAAAAATTTATATAGGTGGCAACCCTGTAAAACGCCCCAGATGGCAACCACTAAGAGGATAGTCTTAGAATCAGTCATATTATTATTATTTCCAAACACCATTTAGGATGATTAGCTTGACCATGACCAGAGGTATGCAAGTTAAAGATTTAAGTTGTTACGATTTCTGACCTTGAAGAAGCTTAAATTGCTACAATTAGAAACTAACAATTTACTTTTGGTCCACCTCGAACTCAAAAACCTGTCTTTTTACTTTTCTTTAATTATGAAATCCCAGCTCAAATGTTAACAACATGAGAAAAGTAACAAAAAAAAACCCAACTTTTAGTGTTATCATTATCAATAGCATAACACGTCAGCAATTTAAACCGGTTGGACATAATTATTTGATTTTATTGTTGTTGTTCGCCGCAATATTTCCGGCATTTGTCTTTTTTTGGGAAAAACTTCATATATGAACTTGAAGCCTAATAAATGAGATGTTTGCATGAAATTTTGTATACAGTGTACTTTTGTAGACAAGGTAGGTTGCTATTAAAAAAGGGCGAAATCGGATGATAGCCAAGTCCCCTTTTTCGATATCGAAAATTTCGAAAATCACATAAATTGACATATTTCGGTAGCTGAAATGGCTTAAAAGAAATATTTTTATAGGTGAATCCGCTATTATGATTTTGTGATACATTTTTTTAAGTTGTTGTGGCCCCGCCCACTTTTAAGGGAGGGATTTTTGAAAATTCGACTGCTCATAACTTTCAAACTGATTACGGTAGTATCATGAAATTTGGCATAAGATATACCAGCATTATAGCGACTATACCCAGGCATCCACCAAGCATCACTCGCCCACAATCATGTATGTATGTCATTCCAAAGCAAGCGGGATTCACAGACGAAAGAGCTAACGAATGGCAGGCTGAGAGATCAACATGATTTGAGAAATGAATGATCGTTGCAATTTTCCAAATTCAGGTAAATATGAAAGGCCAACGACCAATTAACGCTTGATTACTACAAAAAACACTTTTAAAATAAAATTACAACTATTTGCATATGAAATCGAAAGCGAAGAAATCAGTTCACATTAAAAACTGATGAACTCCTCAAAATGAGTTAATGGCAACAATGTTGTTTAGCCGTAATTTCAAGTATTTTATTTACCACAATGTTGCTAAGCAGTAGCTCTACGTATTTTATTTACAGTTGTTTACTGCCAGTCTGGTGGATAGCTAAGATAACTGATAAATGACATGCTACACTATAATTTATATATTTATTACGTGCCACATATAACCAATTTATATTTATCCGGTTGTCAAAAGCCGATTACATGGCCAATAAAACAGGCTAAGCTACAAATTGTTTATGGGTGGAAGATGTATGCAAATGTGCGAAATGTGGGCGAAATGTGGACTGATAACAAAAAAATACCATATTTTAACACCGAAGTTTTTATCATTTGTGGTTGTTCAATAAACAAGTTCCAATTAAAATTTGAATAAACTAAAACTTTAATTATCATATTCATCGCTGCAGCATGAGTAATTGCATTGAGTAGCTTATATTAGTCTCACAGTTGTGGGTCATGTTTTTGGTTAATTTGTAAATATGGGTGGCATAAAAATAGCAACCACGCAAACTGGCAGGATATTGAAACACAACATAGCACGAAAATAAAAAAATTACCATACCATTACCATACCATTACCATACCATTACCATACCATTACCATACCATTACCATACCATTACCATACCATTACCATACCATTACCATACCATTACCATACCATTACCATACCATTACCATACCATTACCATACCATTACCATACCATTACCATACCATTACCATACCATTACCATACCATTACCATACCATTACCATACCATTACCATACCATTACCATACCATTACCATACCATTACCATACCATTACCATACCATTACCATACCATTACCATACCATTACCATACCATTACCATACCATTACCATACCATTACCATACCATTACCATACCATTACCATACCATTACCATACCATTACCATACCATTACCATACCATTACCATACCATTACCATACCATTACCATACCATTACCATACCATTACCATACCATTACCATACCATTACCATACCATTACCATACCATTACCATACCATTACCATACCATTACCATACCATTACCATACCATTACCATACCATTACCATACCATTACCATACCATTACCATACCATTACCATACCATTACCATACCATTACCATACCATTACCATACCATTACCATACCATTACCATACCATTACCATACCATTACCATACCATTACCATACCATTACCATACCATTACCATACCATTACCATACCATTACCATACCATTACCATACCATTACCATACCATTACCATACCATTACCATACCATTACCATACCATTACCATACCATTACCATACCATTACCATACCATTACCATACCATTACCATACCATTACCATACCATTACCATACCATTACCATACCATTACCATACCATTACCATACCATTACCATACCATTACCATACCATTACCATACCATTACCATACCATTACCATACCATTACCATACCATTACCATACCATTACCATACCATTACCATACCATTACCATACCATTACCATACCATTACCATACCATTACCATACCATTACCATACCATTACCATACCATTACCATACCATTACCATACCATTACCATACCATTACCATACCATTACCATACCATTACCATACCATTACCATACCATTACCATACCATTACCATACCATTACCATACCATTACCATACCATTACCATACCATTACCATACCATTACCATACCATTACCATACCATTACCATACCATTACCATACCATTACCATACCATTACCATACCATTACCATACCATTACCATACCATTACCATACCATTACCATACCATTACCATACCATTACCATACCATTACCATACCATTACCATACCATTACCATACCATTACCATACCATTACCATACCATTACCATACCATTACCATACCATTACCATACCATTACCATACCATTACCATACCATTACCATACCATTACCATACCATTACCATACCATTACCATACCATTACCATACCATTACCATACCATTACCATACCATTACCATACCATTACCATACCATTACCATACCATTACCATACCATTACCATACCATTACCATACCATTACCATACCATTACCATACCATTACCATACCATTACCATACCATTACCATACCATTACCATACCATTACCATACCATTACCATACCATTACCATACCATTACCATACCATTACCATACCATTACCATACCATTACCATACCATTACCATACCATTACCATACCATTACCATACCATTACCATACCATTACCATACCATTACCATACCATTACCATACCATTACCATACCATTACCATACCATTACCATACCATTACCATACCATTACCATACCATTACCATACCATTACCATACCATTACCATACCATTACCATACCATTACCATACCATTACCATACCATTACCATACCATTACCATACCATTACCATACCATTACCATACCATTACCATACCATTACCATACCATTACCATACCATTACCATACCATTACCATACCATTACCATACCATTACCATACCATTACCATACCATTACCATACCATTACCATACCATTACCATACCATTACCATACCATTACCATACCATTACCATACCATTACCATACCATTACCATACCATTACCATACCATTACCATACCATTACCATACCATTACCATACCATTACCATACCATTACCATACCATTACCATACCATTACCATACCCTTACCATACCATAACCATACCATTACCATACCATTACCATACCATTACCATACCATTACCATACCATTACCATACCATTACCATACCATTACCATACCATAACCATACCATTACCATACCATTACCATACCCTTACCATACCATAACCATACCATTACCATACCATTACCGTACCATTACCATACCATTACCGTACCATTACCATACCATTACCATACCATTACCATACCATTACCATACCATTACCATACCATTAGCATACCATTACCATACCATTACCATACCATTACCATACCATTACCATACCATTACCATACCATTACCATACCATAACCATACCATTACCATACCATTACCATACCATTACCATACCATTACCATACCATTACCATACCATTACCATACCATTACCACGCCATTACCATACCATTACCATACCATTACCATACCATTACCATACCATTACCATACCATTACCATACCATTACCATACCATTACCATACCATTACCATACCATTACCATACCATTACCATACCATTACCATACCATTACCATACCATTACCATACCATTACCATACCATTACCATACCATTACCATACCATTACCATACCATTACCATACCATTACCATACCATTACCATACCATTACCATACCATTACCATACCATTACCATACCATTACCATACCATTACCATACCATTACCATACCATTACCATACCATTACCATACCATTACCATACCATTACCATACCATTACCATACCATTACCATACCATTACCATACCATTACCATACCATTACCATACCATTACCATACCATTACCATACCATTACCATACCATTACCATACCATTACCATACCATTACCATACCATTACCATACCATTACCATACCATTACCATACCATTACCATACCATTACCATACCATTACCATACCATTACCATACCATTACCATACCATTACCATACCATTACCATGCGAAAATATGCGCATTGGCATGGAATGACCCACTCTTAAGTGCATAAACTCGTATGTGCACAACAGTTAAAACAACGAAATTTTATAATAGAAATAGACTTTGAACGACTAGTGAAAACTGATTTTTAACACAATTTTCGAATTACGAGTTTGCATTTAAAATTATTAGTGCAACATTTTGCAATTAATTATGACAAGTTAACACTTACTTTGTCCAGTTTTCTACTACTATTTGATATACTCAAATTGATGGTACATCAATTACGACACATCATCAAGGTACATAGCTAGTCAGAAATGATATTTCTACTCACAAATTTGGTTTTTGCAGAGCCCCAACTTCAGCCAGCTAAGTTACTTTCAGAAGATGGTCGAATTCTTCGTCATGACCGAAAGCATCGATAGACACTAAATGGGCTAAGTTAGTAATACCCACAATATCATTATTAGGAGATAATAAGTGAAAATGTAGGTACCGTGAGATGAGGACAAGATCTCCCTCTACCTTGTGTTTAGATGTGTGAGGAAGTGCTTCCAAATTTAACCCTCGTAAAGAAAAGGTTTATTACCAACATCTCAACAGTAAATAAAAATATTTTTGCCTTTAAAATCCACATTAAGTTCATTTGTTTGGCTTATGACGCTCAGCATCACAACTGACCAGGTGTGCGAACCAACGAAAGTGCAATAATATCTACTACGGGCGGGGGAACAAACGTACATACATATTTATACGAACAGGAAAGTGTAGCGAGTTGTTGGCGAACGTGTTCGAAATGAAAACGAAAGTGAACAGATGAGCAACAGGCGGCTAAAACAAAACCAAAGTGGTGAGTCAAGTTTCTAAGCTAGAAAAATGAGTATTGGCTTCGTCGAAAGGCCTTTTTTAAAGCTTCTAAATAGTATACCTTTGAGCAAAGTTTGAATTCTGCTTACGAAGGAACATTAGCCGAATAACTACCTTCTGGAAACCCACGAACTTCTTGGACTACCTCAGAAACCAGAGATTACATCAGAGACCATAGAAGATATATATCATCATTCTGCGGTTATTTTGGGATCATTTTGAGGTAATTTTGGGGTACATTTTGGGGTAAATTTTTGTTCATTTTGAGGTCACTTGGTGATCCTTTTTGGCATCATTTTGAGGTACATTTTTGGTCATTTTACGGTCACTTTGTGATCATTTTGGGGCTATTTTGGGATGGTTTTGGGGCCATTATAGAATTATTGCCAATAACTACGCTAAAACGACCCCAAGATAACGCCAGAACGATCCCAAAATGATTGGCGCAAAGCAAATAACAGACGTCAGGAAAACAGCTGATTTGGTGATAGGGTTAAAATTTGTGTGCTTTTGAAGTCAAGCAGGGTGGCACTGAATATTTCAAGAGTGCAGCAATTTCACAGGGCGAAATGCAAATCATAAAAGGTTTGACCCTCAAAATGGCCCGACCGAAAAGTTATACCTTGGCTTTCTAAGATATCTTCGCTTGGAACAAGTTCGAGGGTAAAAAGATCTTGCTTGTGGTGGCTGATGAAAGCGAGATCACCAGCATTTCCTCTGGCACGGTCTTTTCGGTGTTCTCGGCTGTTGTAACTAGTATAAGTATTCAGGCTTTGGTTTGGGTTTCTTAGCTCGGCTATTTTTATGTTATTGTTATCGTGATGGGTAGGTTCACCTAGGTGGTGGTGGCTCATATCTTTATTGCTGTTAAGTGACGCCGTTAGGATTGTTATTAATCAAAATTTTGATGACGTTATTTTGACATATTTGGGTTGTTGGGCCCACTTTATGCCCCACCCTACTTTTAGAGCACAAACATATATCCCTGAGTTGGTTACGACATTGGCAGTTAATGAAATGAAAATAAAACTGCTATTAATAAAAAAAAATGCATGCACCAGATTGACATGTTTCGCGCGCCCTAACCTTTCCAAGGATCGCCCTTTCCAGAATTTTCGAACATAGAAAAGTTGGGCGTCTCAAGGAAAGGAAGTCGCTCACAAAAGTTTTGCTTGTTATTAAACAACAATCATATGCCTTTGGGTGCTCTATCTTGGTTGGCTGTCTGGGTTACAATACAAAATACAAGTCTTAAGTGGTGCCGCGTTGATATTAATCTAATTATGAATTCAGGTGATGTGATTCCGTTGGGCATTTAACCGCATTTTACACATATTCAGCAAAATATTTAATTATGCTTAAACTACCATTAAAAACTGGCCCTAGGCTAAAAAAAATTGTTTTAATTGTATGACACAAAATGCGCTGACAGAAGCGCCTTTAACCCAAAAGTTCACTTTACACGCGCTGTTCCGGTTTTGCAAAATGCTGTGTAGCATATGGACGAATTTCGTTTTTAATGACATTTTGAACGAAATTAAAAGCAAACAAGTAAGGAAGTCTAAGTTCGGGTAAACCGAGCATTAAATACCCAGCGTTAGTGTTCATATGATTTTCGATACATTTCGTAAGTGGGCGTGGTTGGGAAGCAATTTCGTCCAATTACAACAGGTATACTCCCTATTATGCTTCATCATCGTTCTACCGTAATCAGTTTAAAAGTTATGACCCGTGAAAATTTCAAATATGCCTCCCTGAAAAGATGGCGATGCCACGCCTACTTTAAAAAATGTATCAAAAAATCATAAGGGAATGACCAGGGCGATACACCTATAAAATTATATCATTGTAGCCATTTCAGCTACCGAGATATGTCAATTTATGTGATTTTCGAAATTTTCGATATCGAAAAAGGGGGACAAAATTTTAATACCCTTGCACTAGTACTCGTACGCTGGGTATAAAAAGAAAAAAAAAACAGTTTGGCCTTCCCGCCTGACCAAAACCAAAAAGCTAACAACAAAACCGGAATAAGTAAGTTGGTAGACGTGAGCCACAGACAGGCGAGTCATAACGAAATATTTACAGTTAAAAGAAAGAAAATATGGCAAAAGAAGTAAACAATAACAGAGAGTGAGAGTGTTGGTAGAGAGTGAGAGCGCGCAGAAGAAAAGCTTTCGCAAAAGTTTCGATTCGATGATGGTCATGTCAGCCAATGCGCTTGCGCAATGAATGCAATCACAGAAGAGTTTTTGAAATTTCAACCAAAGCGTGAGTCGCCGCCGATCATTGGACAAGGTGCAGCCGCGGAGCAAACACGCGCTTACGGTAAAATAGAGAATGAGGAAGTGTGCAAATGTGAAAAGAAACTGAAAGTGAAAGAAATGCAAGGAAAAGTGTGAAGAAAGAGGAAAACGAAAAATTTGAAATAAATTTCTACAAAAGCGTAACGTTAGAAAGATAAAAAAAAAAATTTTGTGAAAGAAAGTGTGAAGTGCAAGTGAAGTGTGGTGTGTGATACATATGTGGCGGTGCACTGTTTAGAAGACAAGTCACATAAATTTTAAAGTCACACAAAAATAAAAAGTTACAAAAACCACTCCAAACTGCTTGCAAAACAGCAAGCCTTGTCTGCAAACGATTCAGCAAACCAGTAACTCAAAAAATACAATTTTTGTAAATTACGAAACGAAGAGAAGCATTAATTTTCGCGCATTGCAATTTCTTCCGCTACATACTTTTTCACTTAAATATTTTTTTTTTTATCCTCAACTGTGCAATTGCATGTTTAAATAAAATTAAAAGTGAGTGAAAAATTTCAAAAAAAAAAAAATTAACTATGAGAGACTTTCAATTGCGCGCATGCGTAACGCGCATGGCCAAGTTATGGTAGAAAAGGTAGTAAAAAACCAATAAAAATTAAAAATTGTCAACCATAAAAAATAGTGCAATTAAATAAGAAACTAGCTAACCAAAAACGGAACTGCGAAAGAGCAGGCAAAGTAAAAATTGAAATTCAAAATTTCAAAAAACGACATACTCCCAACTTTTTGAAAGTGTCTCAAGCTATGCAAGAATCAACGTCGATCTCAATTTTACTTAGCTGTGAACATGTTTGCTTGAATTAAACGGCGTAAGGTAGGCATATTTATGGATTATGTAATACGATAAAAACCGGTCAATTGCCGGCAAGAAATATAAAAAGACGTGCACTCTACATAGAAGTGTAACCTTCTTTGAATTAAATTTTAATGAACAAATTTCTGTGAAAATTTAGCACTTGCTTGGCTAGATAAAGAACAAATCAGTGCAATCGTCCTAATTTTAACACAAATTATTAGCCAGCACAAGTTAAACTTCAAAAATGTTAACTTTGCTACTTTGGTTAGGCAAAAACTTTGTGTGCTACAGCGCGCTACACCTTCTAACTATGATAAAATTAGAGTTTGGAATATTTTCTATCGATTCCAGAAACAAATCGTTGCCCATATTTGCCCCCTACTTTGTATAGACAAAAATTGTGTGTGCTACAGCGTGCTACACCTTCCAACTATAATAAAATGAAAGTTTGGAATATTTTCTATCGATTCCAGAAAAAAAGTTTTCCCCATATTTGCCCTCTACTTCGTATACACAAAAAGTTTGTGTGCTACATTATGCTACACCTTCTAACTATGATAAAATGAAAGTTTGGAATATTTCCAATCGATTACTCAAAAAAATGTTTGCCCATACTTTCCCCCCACTTTACAAAGACAAAAAGTTTGTGTGCTACATCATGCTACACCTTCTAACTATGATAAAATGAAAATTTGGAAGATTTCCTATCGATTCCTCCAAAAATAGTTTGCACATATTTGCTCCCTACTTTGTATAGACAAAAAGTGTGTGTGCTACAGCGTGCTACAACTACTAACTATAATAAAATGAAAATTTTAACTATTTTCTATCGATACCACAAAAAAAATGTTTGCACATATTTGCTTCCTACTTTGTATAGATGAAAATTGTGTGTGCTATAGCGTACTCCATCTTCTAAGTACGATAAAGTAAAAGTTTGGAATATTTTCTATCGATTCCACAAAAAAATGTTTGCACATATTTGCTCCTTTGTATAGACAAAAAGTGTGTGTGCTACAGCGTTCTCTACCTTCTAACTATGATAAAATGAAGGTTTGGAACATTTTCTATCGATTCCACAAAAAAATGTTTGCACATATTTGCTCCTTACTTTGTATAGACAAAAAGTGTGTGTGCTACAGCGTTCTCTACCTTCTAACTATGATAAAATGAAGGTTTGGAACATTTTCTATCGATTCCACAAAAAAATGTTTGCACATATTTGCATCCTACTTTGGATTAGATAAAAATTGTGTGTGCTACAGCGTGCTAAACCTTCTAACTATGATAAAATTAAGGTTTGGAACATTTTCTATCCATTCCAGAAATAAATGTATGCCCATATTTGCTTCACCTCAAATATCCATAAAAGTGACATGACGTGTATGAATGTGTAGAAATAGAGAAACAAATAATTGATGCTGCAATACCACCTATTGGAATGCTTTCGGAGGAAGCTGAAGAAGCACGATATAATGATTACAGAAAGTACAGATTTGTGATTTCTATGAAAAGTGATAGGATTTCCTACAATAGAGATGCTATTAATAGACCTTTGATAATAGTAGAAAAGCTGCCATAAAATTATTTATGGTTAAAGTTTCCTTGTCACCGAGTTTATTTCCCAATGAAGAAAATCTCATTTTATTTTATATGCAATGACGAATTGTTCCTTCCGCTATTGTGCGCCGGACAGGTTCATTGTACTTGTATAACAATAAACTTGCATTGAAATGTGCAGATTCAAAGATATGGCCCCACTGGTTTATATGGGCGCGCTTATATAACCATAACACAAGTATCATTGCAAGCTGTGAACCGACAAAAGACCAAACCATGCAATCCAGCATGCGTACCTCAACACAATCACATACTGAAACACAAAGCAAGTACAACGGCACACCTAACCACTGGCTAACTCTGTGTGCGTGAAATTGTGCATTAGCATTTGGTTAAAGGCTGGCGCATGCGTAGATGCACAATCTTGTAATATATTTGTTGTAATCAAAATTGCCGGCTACAATGTGAACAATGCGTATAAATTACCGGCTACTAAACGAAAATTATTCACGAGAAGTTAGTTAAAGAAATGAATTAATTTGAGCATTGCTATGACAACGTGGGCGAAATTCGTGTACTTTTCAATGCTTTTTGTATGCGCAAAGTGTATTAGACGGAAGCGCTTTCAAGTGCGTAGTTAAACAATTAGTGAAAAGCTAAGCAGCGTTGTTGGTGCTGATTGTGGTTGGTAGAAAGTTTGTGCGAATTTTATGTAGATTTAGTTGATTAAAATTAATGGATCGTTTTAAAAAGGTATTCACACTTTTTTTTTAAGATTTTGGTTGAAATATAAGTTGGGAAGAAATTCCTCAGATTTTTCGACAATTTTAAAATTTTTGGTACACATTTTTTATGTCAAATTGTCGACTTTGAAGCGGGGGATTAACTTCATGTCGCACAATTGGAATTATGCTCACCACTGACAAATAACTAACTTGAAAAAAGTTAGCTTGTTGTTAATAAAAATGCTTATGAGGTTATTTTGACATATTTGGGCCGTCGGACCCATTTTTTAAGTTTTTTAGTCGAGTTTTTTAGTTAAACACAATTTGCCTGCAGGCACACTAAGCAGTGTTTCGTGTAACGATGGCCAGCGGTTTGACAAGATCCTTTAACAAGAACGAAATTGCAATCATCGTAGTTGGCATTGTTTGTAGGATTCTTCAACTTGTTTTCGCCAAAACTCAAAAGAATAATTTGATAAAAATTATTCGACTGGTCAAAAGTCCACAAAATTTTTAAAAGTTTAGAATTAAATGAATTAAAAAATATCAAAGGAATTAAAAGAAAATAATATTAAAATAAATAAAAAAATTATATAAAATAAAATAAATCAACATAAAATAAAAAGATTTTATTTAAATAATATAAAAAAATAAAAAAATAAAATACCTTAAAATAAAAAATTAAATACACTTCATTAAGAAAAAAAAAAATCAATTCACTTCGGAGTAAAATTTCTGAAAATTTGGTCAAATTGCAAGAAATTTGAAAATTTTCAAAAAATTTAGCTCGGAAGTGAATTGCAGAACCTGCCTGAAAATAACATACAATACAATAAAACTGAATAAAATAAATTTGAATGAAATAAAATATTACAAAAAAAAAAAAAATAAAATAACAATAAAAAAATGCAAAAAAAAATTAATTAATTTAAATAAAATAAAATAAGATTAAACTACAAAAAAAAAATTAAAAAAAGAAAAAAAAATTAAAAAAAGAAAAAAAATTAAAAAAAGAAAAAAAATTAAAAAAATATGTTATAAAATAAAATGACATACAAAATAAAAAATAAAAAACAAAACAAAAAAAATAAATAAAATTAATTAAAATAAAATACTTTTGCAACTCGTTTACAAAATATTGTCGCATAAGGTATATCCAAACTAAAAAAAAAAAAAAAAATCCAATTCAATTAGCAACATATTTTTATTACCTTCTCCACAATTCCACCCACTTTTATTAGGAAATTTTGTAGTCACTTCACGTATTACTACTTATATGCATGTGTGTCAACAACTCATTCACTTGTGTCATTTAGACTTAACTACATAAAAAAAAAAAAAAAATTATTCACTACAATATTGACTGTTTTATGACTACGAACGTAATAAATACCAAATACATAATAGCTTAGTGCTCATCAAGTCAGAAGTCAGCTCACCTCGCTCAAACAAAAAATTGAAATAAACTTGGCAGTTAATTTTTTTTTTTTTTTTTCAACAAAAAGATTATCTAGGCATAAATGCTTTATTATGCAATAGAAAAAGGTAAGCTTTAAGAAAACAATGGTCAATGCTTTATACCGAAATGGGATCTATGTCAATTGCTATTAATTTTTCTTTGTCTTCAAAGGCGTTTGAACAACTTGAACAAAATGAACGGAATTACCTTTAGCAAATAATTATTTGACTAAACAAGATATTTTTCAAGACGGCCATGGCTACCCTTAATAAAAAAATTTCAATGAAACATTAAACAAATATCAAACTAAATTCACAAAAAAAAAAAAATTAAAAAAAAAAATTAAAAAAAAAAAAAAAATTTAAAAAAAAAATTAAAAAAATAAAAAAAAAAAATAAAAACAAATTAAAATGAAATAAAATAAAATTATTTAAACCAATATGAAAAAACACATAATAAACTAAAGTACAAAAAAAAAAAAAATTTTAAATATAAAATATATAAAAAACAGATTTATTTGAAAAACATCTTTTGTGGTACAACAATAAGTATAAAAATAATAATAAAAAAATAAATAAATTAAAATAAAAAATCAAGTAAAGAAAATATATAAAATTAAAAAAAAAAATTAATAGAATAGAATAAAAAAAAAATGAAATAAAATAAAAAAATAGTTCAAAATAAAATAAAATGAAATAAAGCCAAATAAAGAAAATAAAATCATTCACGAGTCTATCACCTTTTGTCACAGTACTCTAAGTTTTTAAGTCAAGTATTTGGTAATCCCGCAAAAGTACAGTCTCATTTTTCCATAAAAAACAACGAAAATCTCTAACACTGCCATAAATAAAGTGTATCAAGCGACAATTAAGTCAAAAATGCAAAACGTGTAAATCGACTAAATGCAAAGTGACTGCAACAATTTTACACTTTGAATGACTTAAATCCGCAAGTAAGCACCAAATAACTATGGTATTAGCGGCTAGTTGATTGGTTGCCAATCCAAAAATCGTCACTTACTTACATACATTAGTATGTATATACTTACTTACAAATACAGAAACCAAGCATGAAAATAGTAAACTACTGAAAAGTATGCCGGTTTACAGGCATACAAATACAAATTCATCAAAAGTTAATCGGAATAAATTAAATTAAATTTATTTTTCAAAATAATGAAAATTCAAAATTCACAAAAAAAAAGTTTTTACTATAACAAAATACTTTCTTTGAAAAAAAAAAATTTTAATTACACCGTGCTACAAAAAAAAAAAAAAAAAAAAAAATTGAATACACTTGTATATGCTCATTTGGCCGAGATATACACGAAACACTCTTCAAAAGATTTGTAACACCCCCAAAATCTGGTTTTAAGACCAAAAAATCGTTTTCTTTTCAGAGTTTTCGTTAAAAAAAAAAAAATCAATAAAAATCAAATTTTCAACCGGTTTTGAAATTCACAACGGTTTTGGGTAGAGAATTGTTGACACTTTCGAAATATGTATAGTCTTTTGTTCATTTATGAAAAGGTTATGACATGTTTATCAGGCGAGAAGTTGAATTTTTTGAAATTTTTTTCGGTTTTTCCGGTTTTGACGTCATTTTTATGCCTCTAACTGACAATGAATGAACCCTAATGAGCCAGTTTGTTGTTTTTTATTTATTTATTTATTTTTTTTTTTTTTTTTCAAAAAAGTGTTTAATTTTTTTTTCAATTTTTAATTTTTTTTTTTGGTTTTTTTTTATATTCGAAATATTTACTTTGAAACAAACAAAAAAAATTCTAATACTAGATAATTTTAAATCGTCGGTGATGAAAATTCAAAATTTACATTAACAGTAAAAAAATATACATAACAAAAAATTTAGAAAATTTTCAAACTTAAAAATCGGAAATTTTTTTTATTTTTTTAATTGAGAAGAAAAGGTTTCAAAAATTTCACTTGACTGTAAAAAATATGTGTGTCGTTTCAAAAAATAAATTTAAATTTCTAATATAATTTTTTATTACATTATTAATATTTAACAAAATCGTAAAAAATTAAAGTTGAATTTTTTCGCTGTTTTGTATATTTTCAAGGGAATTACTGTAATATACTTATTTAGAACTTTCAAAAATGATACGCCAAATTAAAAAAGTACCTACTTAGAAAAAAAAAATTAAAAGTTTTCAATTAAAAAAAAAAAAATTTTTTCAAAGTCTGAAAAGTTGAAGTTTGCCGCTAAATTTTGGACATCATTTTTAAATGAAAAATATTTATTTGTAACTTTCAAAAAAAAAAAAATAACGCTGAGAAGTACAAAAAAAATACTTGAAAAAAGAAAAAAAATATTATTTTTTATTTTTTCAAAATCTTAAAAGGTAAATTTTGTCCTTTTTGTATTACATCCGTGAGATATTTGAAAATATCCTGAAATTTTAAATAGGCAAATTTTTGTTTTTCAAAAGTAATTTTTAATTTTTTCCCAATTTTTTTATTTTGAATTTTTTTAACGTTTTTACTCAAAAAAAAAAACAAAGAAATTAAAAAAAACTAAAAACTTTTTAGATTTGACAAAAAAAACACACCCTTCTGAAAACTTCAGGATATATCAATCTCATATTCCTAACTTATTTTTGTTTGTATTATTGCTCTGATATACTATCTAAAGCTATCTTGAATTAAAAAAAAAAAAAAAAAAAAAAAAATTAGAGCAACCTTTTTAAAATTTTTAAATTATATATGTCAGGAAACCAAACTGGTTGGTATAAAAAAAAGTTTGGAAAAATGTTTAATTTAAATTTTTTAAATTCTTAAAAATTGAAGTTTGTCAGCAAATTTTAAACTCAAATAAAAATAAGAAGCTAGATTTTTCAAAAATATAAATTTTCTAATTAAAAAAAAAAAATGTTTACAACATTCATTGTGGAATAGTTAGTAAGCAGTCAGTTCAACTGCAGAACCAACAAGAGACTCGTACGCCAAAAAAAAGCGCGCGCAATCACACATGTCCCAACAGCACATACGTACAGAGCTTTCAACTAACGCACACGGTGGTTGCGCATGCGCCGCTTAGCTTTAAACAGCACTCAAGCAGAGTAAGAAACAAAATAAGCCGCTCAAAAACATAAGCATTGGCAGCTGTTAAAAAGACTTCAGTAAAACATATGTACGACTGCTGCCCAGCTGACTAAGTTGCGTAAATGTGTGTGTGTGTGTTTACACATTCGATATTTCAATGCTTCAACTTTTTGGCTTTTTAAAATTTTTTTTTTTTTGCTGTTCATTCAATCGTGCATTGGTTGGACTTGTACTCTTGCGTTTTGCCCACTAAGCCACTGTCTTCATATTGATGTGACTTCAACGCCACTGGAGTAGCATTCGGACGCTTACAACTTCACTCAGTTTAAATTGAGACGTTTTGACGTGCAGGTCGTATACGTAACCAAAAGCGGTTTAATTAGTATTCGCTGGCTATCAAAAAGAAACGCGAATTGTTCACATTTGATTCGCATATTTCGGGTAATAAAAAACTGGGTGGTAATCAAAGAAAATGAATAAATAACATTTTAAAAATATTTATTAGTGAAAAAGAGTTTTTTTTTGCTGGTTTGGCGTCAATTAAAAATTGAGTAAAATTTGTGTAGTGAAACTAAATTTATGTGTTTTTCAAATAACTACTAAAAATTATAAATAAAATATGAAAATATTTACTGCATTTTAAAAGAGCTTCGAATCATAAAACTGAGCTGCAGTTTTAAAATAAAAAGTTGTAAATTTTTTATGAATTTTTTAGTAGATGCTATAAATTCATTCTTCAACTATTAAAAGAGAAAATTTGTTTGAATCAAATGCTTGCAACAAATAGGCCTTAACTGTGTATTTCCATGTGAAATCATCAGATAGTTAGAATCGATCCTTTGCAATTTAAACGAATTTTGGTGGGCAGTTTACTTTTATCATAAAACAAATGGCGGCCAAAGCAAAAAAATCATTTTTTTTTTCTAAAAGCTATGCAAATTTTTAAATTTCACATTTTTAATTTTTTCCTGTTTTTTCGTGTCTATTTTTTAATGTTTCAAAACTTTTAGAAAAAAGTTATGAAAAAAAATTGGAAATATTTTCGAAAACTTAAAATTTTATAAATCAGAGACTCAAATTTTTTTGTACTTACTTAAAAACAAGAACTTGAAAAAAGTGGAAATATTTTTAGACTCGAATTTTTTTGTAAAAAAAAAAGGATTTGAAAAAAATTGGAAATATTTTCGGAAAACTTTAAATTTTTCAAAACATATACATATGTTTCTAAATATATCCTGACATTATATATCCAAAACTTGTTTTTAGTTTCAAAATTTAGGTTTTTAGTTTTTCCCAATTTTTTTTTAACTTTGATTTTTTAATGTTTCGAAACTTTTAAAAAGGAAATTTGAAAAAAACTTTGGAAATATTTTTAGAAAACTCAAAAGTTTTAAAAATTTTATAAATCAAAGACTGAAATTTTTGTGTACTTAAAAAAAAGTAATTTGAAAAAAAAAAATTGGAAATATTTTCAGAAAATCTTAATTTTATAACATATACATACATATCTAGATATATCCTGACATTCTCAAAAAGTTGACTTTAGTTCCAAATTTAGGGTTTTAGTTTTTCCCATTTTTTTTTAACTTTGAACATAACTGGAAATTAAAAAAAAATTTAATAACTCAAAATTTTATTATTTTTTTTTAAATCCTTTCTAAAAATTTCAGTATTTGTTTATGTACATAAATTTAAAATATAATACAAACAAGCTTGAGTCCAAATTTGAAAAATTAAGTTTTTTTTATTAGAAATTTTTTGTTTTTCAAACAAATTTTTTATAAAAAAAGAATTTGAAAAAAAAAATTGGAAATATTTTCCAAAAATTTAAAAATTTTCAAAACATATTTAAATATATCCTGACATTTTAAAAATGTTGTTTTTACATTCAAAATTTAAGTTTTTAGTTCCCAATTTTTTTAATTTTGAACATAACTGGAAATTTGAAAAAAAAAAATGAAAAAGTCAAAAACTTCTATTTTTGAAAAAAAAATCTTTCTAAAAATTTTAGGATATATTTACATACATTTATCAGAAATATCATACAAACAGGCTTGAGTCCAAACTTAAATATTGAATTTTAATTTTAACGGTTTTGAAAATTTTCATTTTTTATATTAGAAATATTTAATTTTGTTTTTCAAAATATTTTTTTATCAAGTCTTAAAAAAAAAATTTTTAAATTGAATTATGTATAATTCTTTTTTTTTAACAATTTTAAATATTCAATACTAAAATTAATTTTTTTTTTTTCAAAGAACAAATCGTTGTATACTTTTAATAAAAAAAATGTTGAACTTAAAGAAATATTTTTTTTTTGTAATTTTAAAGTGAAATTTGAATTTAAGTATTAAAAATTTTTTTTTGAAATTATGTATAATTCTTTTTTTTTTATCAATTTTAAATATTCAATACTAAAATTGAATTTTTTTTTTTCAAAGAACAAATTTTTGTATACTTTTAGGAAATTTTGATCCAATTTTTTTTTTGCATGTTAAAAAGTTTGAGAAAAAATTATTTAACCTTTTTCTACTTTAACAAAATTTCAGAAAATTTTAAATATTAATATTTTGAATTTTTTATAACTTACAAACAGTTTTTTTTTAATTTTTTCGATTTTGAAAAATTTCTAATTTTCTAAAATTAAAAATTTTTTTTTTTGTTTTAATAATATGAATCTAAGTTTCCTCCTAAAAAGTGCCAAATAAAATTTTGTTTTTCAATGTATACTTTTTACTGATAATTGAAATTTTTAATTTGTATACCTTGGAAAAAAATTTTTGTTTTAATTTTTTGGATTTTGAAACTTAGTTTCTTCATAAAAACGTCCAAATATTTTTTTATGTTATATTTTTTTTTTTGGTCGTTTTTGACTCTTACACGATAGAAAATGGAAAGACCCAGCTTCCTCTACATATGTAAGTAATTGCATGGATATCACAAACAAACCTCGGAGCAAAGTTACATTCAAGCTCGGCGAAGTGTGGGGAGGTGCACCACCGTTTTTGGATTTTACTTTATTAGTTTTTAAGGTAAATTGGCTCAGTTTGCCTATAATAGCTTTCAAAATGATCTGCGATTTCATTGCAATAACAAATGTGGTTTAACTACAACAATTACCATTCAAAGACATTTTTTTGTAGCAATTTTATGAGTCGTTGCAACTTGAACAGCCATGAAGTGACGTGATGACGATAGGGGGAAAAAAGAAATTTTGCAATAAATAAAAATAAAAATTACAAAAATATGTAAGTTGTGTTGCCTGCAATAATACAATAAAAATAAATATTTGCAAGGAGCGACGCGCATTGGTCTGCTGATGCAACACTCTTCCGCATCGAGCGGCCATGTGCGGCGCTTGAAGACCGCAAGTGTTTTGCAGGAAATAGCAGAAAGTAAAAACAAATTTAAAAAAATACACAATTTCCAAGATTTAATAAGGAGCTGCTGGACAAATCGAGGCGTTCGCTCTGTGGCAATGAACTTGAAAAACATGTTACAACTATTATCGTGCAATAAATTAAGAAAACGTTTGACAGTCGATATTAGCTAAAGTTTTGAGATAACTCAGCGAGCAATTGTTAGCAGTAGTTAAGCGACAACAAAAACCGCAGAAAAACTTGAGTACTATTTATACTATTTATAAGCTAAAGTGACGAGAGACAATAAAAACATGTGCCGGTTACAGCTGCTGCATAACAAATTAACAGCAAATGAAAACGAAATTTAGTAAATATGTAGGCACACAAAATGTGGAGAAACCGAAAACCCACGCAGTAAGTGGCATAATCAGGCTTCGACAAAGGTGGTTCGGTGGCAGTAGTTCATATCAGAGCTATCGTATGGCTCAAAAAGAATTGAGACAATTTTTAAATAGGATGTTATTGAAGGCAAAATGTGCCAAATCTTGAAGAAAAGCATGATAATATGCAGCAGGGGTGCAAGTATGGGCAAACATTTTTTCCCGGAATCCATAGGAAATCTTCCAAGCTTTCATTTTATCATAGTTAGAAGGTGTAGCACGCTGCAGCGCACAAAATTTGTATCTATCCAAAGTAAGACGCAAATATGTGCAAAGATTTGTTTCTGGAACCGATACAAAATATTCCAAACATCCATTTTATTATAGTTAGAAGGTGAAGCACGCTGTAGCACACAAAAGTTTGCCAATAAAATATAGGGGGGCAAGTATGGGCAAACATTTTTTTCTTGAATCGATAGGAAATATTCCAAACTTTCATTTTATCATAGTTAGAAGGTGTAGCACGCTGTAGCGCACAAAATTTGTATCTATCCAAAGTAAGATGCAAATATGTGCAAAGATTTGTTTCTGGAACCGATGCAAAATATTCCAAACATCCATTTTATTATAGTTAAAAGGTGAAGCACGCTGTAGCACACAAAAGTTTGTCAATAAAAAGTAGGGTGGCAAGTATGTGCAAACATTTATTTCTGTAACCAATAGGAAATATTCCAAACTTTCATTTTATCATAGTTAGAAGGTGTAGCATGCTGTAGCACACAAAATTTTTGTCAATAAAAAGTAGGGGGGCAAGTATGGGCAAACATTTTTTTCCGGAATCGATAGAAAATATTTCAAACATACATTTTATTATAGCTGGAAGGTGTAGCACGCTGTACCACACAAAATTTGTGTCAATAAAAAGTAGGGGGGCAAGTATGGGCAAACATTTTTTTCTGGAATCCATAGCAAATATTGCAAACTTTCACTTTATTATAGATAGAAGGAGTAGCACGCAGTAGCACACAAAAATTTTGCTAACCAAAGTGACAAAGGTAACATTTATGAATTATAATTTTTGCCTGCTTATAATTTGTTTTAAAATTTGCGTGTGTCCATGTGCTCGTGTTGGAAAATGCGATTTCGTGTCGTGCTCGTGCGTGATCGTGTTGAGCCCGAAAACCAATAAAAAACACGCACTAAAAATGTTTTGTTGGGTAAGATAGAGCTTTCACAGTAGTCCATAGTTTGCCAACGCTGTCTGAGATACAGAACTCTGGATGTTGTTTCCACTTGGCCAGTTTGTGTTTATCGACCGTCCTACGGAGTTCCGCATTGATATCCCTTATGGGGAATCTGCGGACTTCAGACTACGCTCCTCGTCTTTTTCTCTAGCCATGGCCGCTGCCATCGCTGGGAAATTTGGTCCTATCTGAGATATTCAACACGCAGGCATGAAGCGACCAGAGTCAGTGACTTTGCGGAACTCTTTTTCGTCTTGGTGTACGTGCGTAAGAGTGGATAGAGCTGCAAAGAAGTAATCTGTGTATGTCGTAAAACTATCCCAGTGCGCCTTGGTCAAATAAATGTATGTACCATGCCCAGGTGTTGTAAAGTCCGCCGGTCATTCGATGGATATCATAATCGATCGCCCATTTGTGTTGTTGAGCAGTTTCACACTTACGATGTCAATATCCGGCCAACTGTAGCAATCGCTCGATACTCTAATTGATGCATTGCCGTTCACCGAGTCAATAGATCGCTTTAGTTTTTGAGACGTCATATTTCACATGCGACTTCTCTACAACCTGTATACGATAAAGTAGTCTTTTCTGTTTCTGAACAAAATAAAAACAAGTTCGTTGCTTAAGTCTTTTGTATATCATTTGATGCGGCTTCAGCTTGAGTCAAAAGCGCGCTCCAATGAAGCAATCAATAAAGCTAATTTTAGGCGTCGATTATGTTTTTCTTGTAGCGTTTACCGTTAGCGCTGTTATTACTATTATTAATAATATACCGGTGAGGCTTTACGCTCATGTTCGACACTTTTTTTGCTCACATGGTTGTTAGGTTTAATTTACAAATGTGAGATTGTTTTTTGTTTCTTGTGAAACTTAGCATACAATGGTTGAAATGTGGGCTTTTGTCTACTTTTCTCATCTCTTTTCGTCCATCACCTTCTGTTGCCTTTGTTGCATTCATTCGTCTGCTAAGCGTTGACAAACAGCAAATCTCAGCGCATCACATCACGCTGACTCTTTGTTCCAACGCGCCCGTTTGGCCTATTTCTAAAGGCTTTTTCTGTAATAAGTAGTTACCAAGGAAGTCTATGAAATACTCCAAACTTCTCTTACATAAGCAATCAAATTCACAACTCGTTCACCAAGCTTTAATAAAATTCAAATTGATTTTTACCCATGTAAGTAATTTCTGGGTGGTAAAAAATATTTCGCGCATAAAATTTGCGCACAGTAAAGGTGCTTGCTGGAATAGTTGCTTGAATAATTTGTTATTAAAATATTTAAAATTTATTACTTATTTTCGGCTTCTCCGCCTTTGTTGTTGCACTTGTTGGTTGCCTATTTCTGTTTGGCTAGTTGCACGCGATTGTGCGATTAATTTTGCAATGGCATTTTTACATATGTTCATACAAAGTAATTTACTACATTTTTGATATCTAAAGAATTCACGGAAACATATTTTCCTTGCAATGCGTTATGTAAAAAACTTTGTTGCAACTGCATTTGACCAATGCGTTTTCGGTTACTCGAATAAAAAGTATCAGTATTCCGAAAACAATACCGAATTTATTCCAAAATAATCCCGAAAACAGTCCCAATCCCCAAATTATTACGAAAATAGTTCACTCTAAAAATGGTCCCAAAACAATTTCAAAATGATCCTACAAAGTCCCCAGAAAAATACTGAAATTACCCGAAGAAATGCGGAAAATAATCCCCAAATAGTTGCGAAGTGAACTTGAAAACAATCTCGATATGATCCAAAGGCAATCCCTAAATGATTTCGATAACAATCCCAAAAAATGTCACAAAATTATGCAGAAAACAACCCCGAAATGATTCGAAGATAATTTGAAAATGATTTGAAAACAGTCCCGAAAAGCTGACGAAATGACAAAAAGCGCCCAAAAAAAATCCGAAATGATTCCGAAGAAGTTCCGAAATGATCCCGTAAAAGTCTCAAGAACAATTCAGAAATAATTCAAAGAAAACGCGCAATCATCCCGAAAATAATCCATAAAAAAAAGAGCCGGAAATGGCCCCGAAAAATTCCAAAACGATTCCCGAAACTTTCCGAAAACAATCCTGAAATTAACTAAATACAGTCCCGAAAATCTGACGAAATGATGCCTAAAACCACCGTGAAATGATCCCGAAAACAATCCCAAATGATCAGAAGGCAATTCCGTTAAGTGCTGAAATGATCTCAAATAGGCCCTAAAACAATCCCGAAATGATCTGAAAGGTGTCCCGTAAAATTCACGAAAACCATATCGAAATAGCCCCAAAATGATAACGAAGCAGTACAGAAATAGTCTCTAAAACAATCCCCAAAATGATTTCGAAAACAAGCCGAAAATGGTCCGAAAGGTTTCAAAATTAACCTCAAAAAGTACCGCAAAAAGGTTCCAGATATTCCCAAATAGGACAAGAAGATTTTTTTGGTTCACATTTGGATCGGTATTTTTCAAGTTTACTTAATTCTAGAACCCCGTCATATCCACTCGCAAGTACATATAAACATAAAAAGATCACCCAATCTGACTTGTGATGTGCTGAACTGAACTATGTTACCGATGTGTAGCAGTACTGGCTATCAAATGTTACATCATTGATAAGCACCATGCCCTACGACATCACATGATACTTCATTGCACGATAACTCATCATATGATATAGCATACTAGTATATTTTCCGACAGTCTGGCATCATCTATTCCGTTAGCCTTGAAAATTCGACATCGCGTGATATTTTATTGCACGATCACTTATCAAGTGATATAGTCTGCAAAATTTGGCATCATATGATAGTCCCTCATGATGACTGTACTAGCATATTTTTTATGGGAACTACCGATTTTTCTGATGGCATCGCAGGCTACAAAGTTACTCAGTTGCAAAGTGTGATATCATATGATATTAAATCGCATCGTTGCTCATCATATGATGTAGTTTACTATCATATTTGCCTATCGGCTTTAGACTTAAGTTGAAGTAGGCGGCCATAAGCACTGGCGTAAGATTGCATGCTACAGCGTTGATAACCACCTGAGATATTCTTGTGCAAAGGTGACATCGAATGATATTCCATTGCATGATAGCTCAACATGAGTAATGTTGCCCATGAAAAGAAGGCTGGGCATCGCAGGCTACATCGTATATAGTCATAATACTACTATCTTTTAAATTAATACTTAACGCCTTCAAACTTAAAACTCTAAAATTTATTAAATTCTTAAATCTCAAATCCTAAATCTTTCTCTTTTAATCACACTTCCTTTTTTTCATATCATTACAGCTTCCCATATTCCAAAACAACAAAAAATATGGGACAGGAGATATCTCACCAAAGCAAATCCAACATTGTTAAGCGACACAAATCACACCAACAAATACCGCAATCGAACCCACAACCTCATCCACAGCGAGAAGTAAAGAAAAATCAAAAATCAGCTTCTTCATTTACGCCGTGCAAGGGCAAATATAACGAACACTCAGAGAACTTTTCCAGCATCTACGCACCTTCCTCAACTATATCAACCACTTCTGCCAGCTCCACGGACGACGAGCACTATCGACTACGACAAAAATACAATTTGAATAAGCAAACATATGAAAAATCACGCATCGCCAAGAAATTGAGTCTGATCAGCAATAAAACCGACCATAGCACCAGTACCTGCAACACTTCAACCACCACCAGCAGCTCGACTTACAAAAATTCGCAATCCGACGAGCCAACATACACGAATATCGATCGACAGTCGTCGTATCAGCAAAAGCGCAAAAGTTCGTCGAGCACTGATAGCGGTATTTACTACGCTTCCTGTAATTGTCCCTCATCTTCCGCCAACTCCACTTCATCGTCGTTATACTCCACAGGCGCATGCGGTTGCGCCAAATCGGTGTCAGCATCAACAAACCGTTCTAGATCTTCTTTAGATCACACGAAAAACTATCTCTGCCGACATTTGTATATAAAATCCTATTTGGACATTTTGGAGGAGGACGAAAAGGCGCGCGCACAATTCAAGTCGGCAAAACCGGGTGGCATACGTAATTATAAGCCGAAGATCTTGAGTGAAACAGCACTAGCGGCCAGTGCACCACTTAGCACTGGATTCAGCATCAGTGCAAGTAATATAAAGTTGCGTGAAAAGTGTAAAGAGGATCCGTGGATTTGACAATTACTGAAGTATGGCTTTTGGTACAATGACATCTTTGCTTGGCATGATACCACTGCTGGCGATCGGCATGAACTACTATCGTTACCAAAACATCGATCCGGAAAACAAAGTACAGGAAGCGCAAATGGTGAGTAAGCATTTGAGGTTGGAAGACCTGCGCTTACTAAACTATGACTTTTCTTGCTTTCTTTTCAGACACGACGCCAATATGACTTTATTGTTGTAGGCGGTGGTTCGGCTGGCGCCGTCATAGCTAATCGCCTGTCGGAGGTGCGTAACTGGACGATACTACTGTTGGAAGCTGGTGGCGATGAGACTGAGATATCAGATGTGCCCGCGCTTGCCGGTTATTTGCAGCTCACTGAACTCGATTGGAAGTATACGACAACACCATCAGCGACGCGTCAGTACTGTCAAGCTATGAAGGGCGATCGCTGCTTTTGGCCGCGCGGCAAAGTGCTTGGTGGCTCCAGCGTACTAAACGCCATGGTGTATGTGCGTGGTTCGAAGAATGATTACAATCACTGGGAGTCACTCGGCAATCCCGGTTGGGGTTATGAAGATGTGCTCAAATATTTTCTCAAATCAGAGGATGTGCGCAATCCTTATTTGGCTAAAACGCAATATCACGAGACAGGCGGCTATCTCACAGTGCAGGAGTCACCATGGCGCACACCACTTTCGATAGCCTTTCTACAGGCAGGCATGGAAATGGGTTATGAGGTGCGTGATATCAATGGCGAGCAGCAGACTGGTTTTATGCTCACGCAGAGCACTATAAGGCGCGGCTCACGTTGCAGCACTGGTAAAGCTTTCATAAGACCAGTGCGTCTGCGTAAGAATTTAGATGTTGTGCTGCACGCACACGCCACCAAAGTGTTGATAGATAAAAATAAACGCGCTATTGGCGTCGAGTTTCTGCGTAATGGTCAGAAAAATGTGGTCTTTGTGCGGCGTGAAGTTATTTTGTCCGCGGGCGCGCTGAATTCACCACAGTTGCTAATGCTGTCGGGTATTGGACCTGCCGAGCATTTGCAAGAGCATGGCATCAATGTTTTGTCCGATCTGCCGGTGGGCGATAATTTACAAGATCATGTGGGCTTGGGCGGTCTCACCTTTGTTGTGGATGCGCCGCTAACTGTGACGCGCGCGCGCTTTCAAACTATACCCGTCGCAATGGAGTATATTTTGCGTGAGCGTGGCCCTATGACCTTCTCCGGTGTGGAGGGTGTGGCTTTCTTGAACACCAAATATCAAGATCCCGCTGTGGATTGGCCCGATATACAATTTCATTTTCTACCCAGCTCTATAAATTCAGATGGCGGCGAGCAGATACGTAAAATACTCAATCTACGTGATGGCTTCTACAATACTGTCTACAAACCGCTGCATAACTCCGAAACTTGGTCTATACTGCCGCTGCTGCTGCGTCCCAAGAGCACTGGTTGGGTGCGTCTCAACTCGCGCAACCCTTTGCAACAGCCCAAGTTAATACCGAACTATTTTGCGCATCAAGAAGATGTTGATGTTCTTGTGGAGGGCATAAAACTTGCAATCAATGTCTCGAATACGCAAGCATTCCAGCGTTTCGGCTCACGTCCGCACAATATACCGCTGCCTGGTTGTCGCCAACACGAGTTCATGTCCGATGCTTACTGGGCTTGTGCCATCAAACAATTCACTTTTACGATTTATCATCCGGCGGGTACTTGTAAAATGGGTCCGAGTTGGGATGCGACAGCAGTGGTGGATCCGCGCTTACGTGTATACGGTGTGTCTGGTGTGCGTGTGGCCGATGCGAGTATAATGCCAACGATAATGAATGGAAATCCAAATGCACCTGTAATTATGATTGGCGAGAAAGCAGCGGATCTTATTAAGGAGGATTGGGGTGCGCTGGCAGTGCGTAGAAATGGATGAGCCTCAAAAAATGCAGCTGCAGTTGGCATAGAGACACACATTTCGAATTAGCACTTTTGTTGTTTGATTTAGGTTTTACAAACTATGACTAGTCACATTTCTTCCAATTAATTTTTATATATTTTTTATGTTAAGCATAAGTATCATTAAATCAATTTATGCTATTAAATATTATCTTTGTACATGTAGTTATTAAAGTCAATCCTCATCATTATCATTGTAAATTTATCGCTGCCTTTAAACATCTTACTTGCATAAACTAAATATCTGTCATCTATTTATTGACTTACATATCGAGATTGTAAATAAAAGTTCTAAAATAAATTAAATACCCCCACCTCGTCTTGATTAATATCACTACTATACTCTAAACCAAGCCTAGGCAGCTAGTGGGCCAATTGTCCGAAAATCTGAGAACCAAAATTCACATATCTAAATTATTACGCTCTTTGCTTGGCCTCTCGAACAATGAAATCGTTGCTGCGCTTCTGAGAGCGCTATGCTCACCCTGACCAATCAATTGATGTCGTCTGATATGCTCAGTCGGTCACTTCAACGAAACAAGGTAACAACATACGCTCTTGACTCAGTGGCTTCTAGTGAGCGAAGGCGCAAAAAGAGATAGCATAATTTGAGGCGCCATGAACACTCTCTGAGTAACACACTCTCACTTCCAATTCTGTCGGGCTCTGCTCTAAACATTTTAAAACAGGGCGCGGCAAAATACTAAGAAGGTGTATATTGGAACGATTTTTCGTCATCCCTTGTCAATTTTGGTTTTGTAACAAATCGTTTCGGCGATCCGCCATCTTCAGTCTTTGATTTCGTTCTCAAAGGGTATATTAGTGAGAGAGCGGTCATCGCAACAATCAAAATATGTTATATCTTTTGGTCCTTCGCCCACTAACAAGTACCGAAGCATACGCGGTTGTTGTTGTTGAAACGTTGCCAGCAAGCGCTCTCGCATAGTATAATAATCTGTGTGAATTTGGCTCTCAGATTTCGGATAATTGCCCCACTAGGTGCCTAGGCCTGTTTTAAACCTATATGATTTGGCTCTGGAGTGTATTGGGGTGTGGTTTCTGTGCGACCTTGGCCAATTGCGACTCTTACGTCCTCGTTCGAACACTCTGGGCAACGTGAGCTATCTAGGCTCGCCGCAGAAAGAGAGGGAGCCCCGGTGGGGCCACTCTGACATACTTGGTTCAAGGGCTCCCCGAGGTCTTTTCGCAGCGTCTGTCCACCATGGGGTGCGGCTGTAAGCGGGCGTTGGTCTTGAAGCAAGCAGCTCGCTATATAAATGTGTAAATCTTTTCCAAAAACGCCGAAACGGGTTGTGCGAAAATGAAAACAAACAAAAAGCCTCGGATGAGGACTGTCAATTTCGATATTACTCCCCAAAACCTTCGTGGAGTTTTTATGTCGTTACAGCAACAAGAACAACAACAAAAACATTAGAGGAGCCTTATGGTCTTCAAGAGAGGTTCTTCCGGGTATTTATGGAAGTGTGCGCGGTTCTGAAGTTGAGTAGGTACCGAAGGAGATTTAATGATGAGTTGTAGATCAGCCTAATAGGTCAAATAGTTCTGTTCCAAAATAGTTTCTGTCGACCAGTATTGCCAGTTAAAGGAATTTAGCACTTTTTTCGGGATATCTTTACAAAATATGGTATTTTGAAGGACGGTAATGTCATTCATTTAAAATTTATTTTGTGATCAAACCCGCCGGAAAAGTGATGACGAGGCAAATTCTCTACCAATTAAATGATGATTTACAAACCGGAACTGCTACAAGCTTTCAAGTGCAAATTAAACGCGCAACGCCTAAAACTATGCTTGAGTCTCAATGTTTAAAGCTTTCAAATCACAGTGCTGTAGACAGAATATATTTATATGGGGTTGAAGAGGTTTAAAGCTTGCGGAATTAAATAAAATGTTTTTAGGTCCTGTTACTAGTTTGTATGCATTTTTTTCATATTTTTTATATAAAAATAGTCTTTAAATTTTTGTATCATCTTTTGATTATCTATTTTTCAGTACTGCCAACAATATTAAGGCAATAGCTCGAGACATTTTTTAAGCATGTGCCAAGTTTCAAGCCCCAAGCTTTCCGTGGAAGTAACTTGAAAATCGAAAGCGAGATTCCTTCCGTTTCTCAGATATGTTCAGCAATTTTCAATTATCCCACATAGGTAATGACGTGCTACCTCGATGGTTGATCTACGGATATGATGTCTCTCACTTCTCATAACCCATCTCCTCCTTTCTTACGGATGTATGGATGACATGACCTAGAAGGTTCCAATGGGCATACCAAATCACTCCAGAAACAGTCGGGCAGTACCGCAAGGAAGTACAGGAGCGTACCGGATTCATATCCGACCAAGGACTGTCAATTTCGACATCACTTCCCAAAACCAACAACAACATCAACAACAACAAATGTTACATTATTGATAAGTACATGCCCTACGACATCATATGATATTTCATTGCACGATAGTTCATCATGTGATATAGTGTACTAGCATATTTTCCGATAGTCTACAAAATTAGGGGATCATATGATATTTCAGTGCACGATATTTTCTGATAGTCTGGCATCTATGATATTCCATCACTTATTATGTGATATTTTCCGATAGTCTTGAAAATTCGACATCATGTGATATGTTATTGCACGATAACTTATTATGCGATATAGTCTGCCTGAATTCAATAACATACCCTCTCGTATCGCCCAATGAGATATCCCTCCACTTATTTCTCAAAGACTTTAATGGCTGAGAACGTTATGATAGAAAAGCTCACCGTACGTAAAAAATATACTTTACTGATCGCTTCCCTGAGTTTTGATACCACTTGTTATGTGCTGATTGACTTCAGAACGGGGATAAAAAATAGTTAATTTTTACGTAGATATTTTGAAAGTTACAACCGAAAGAGGTGTAAATACCAGCCCTATTACCATTTCATTTGCTTTCGCTTCATCGACTACTTAAACATTTCATACCTCAAAATACCTACTTTTAAGTGACAGCTCACAATGCACTTACAGAATCATCACCCAAGGCCCAAGTAAGCTTACAGTGGCTTTACATCGCCACTCACTTCTGAGTTATTACATCTAAAACTTATATAAGTACAGATGTATAAGAAAAATAACTCACTCAATTAAAAAGTTGCCGGCATGTCTGAAGGTCAACGAGTAGGTCCAATGAGTTAGATAAATATATGCTCAACACTAAGGAAAGAGGAGCCATGACACCTCCTTAACAAGTCATGAGTTCATAACTGTAATTAGCAAGCTGTTAAGCCCTCGAGATAGGCAACAACAACCACAACAACCTTTTAACTGTTGATTCGTTTCCCTTCGCGGCAGCAATTACCTACGTGACATTTACGCCGTTGCGACTTCGAAGTTTTTGTCTTCAGAGTGTTTGACAGTTGTAAGCATATAAATTAAGACACTTACCTTTAATGACAAACTAACATATTTCTTCGTTGCTTACGCCTAGATAATTTTATTCAATTTGTTGGATAACTGGGAAGTTTAAAAGTTTGCAAAATTTGTCTGCACTACGAATATTAATTCGAGCATAGAGGTGTGAAGAATGAGTCAATAAGTAATGTGAGTTCGCCCAATTGTTGTTTCAATAATTTCGTAATTAAAAACTTTTGTGACATTGAACTTACCTGAAAGTAAACAAGGAAATAATTTGGTTTAGTAAATTTGGTATGGTAATGGTATGGTAATGGTATGGTAATGGTATGGTAATGGTATGGTAATGGTATGGTAATGGTATGGTAATGGTATGGTAATGGTATGGTAATGGTATGGTAATGGTATGGTAATGGTATGGTAATGGTATGGTAATGGTATGGTAATGGTATGGTAATGGTATGGTAATGGTATGGTAATGGTATGGTAATGGTATGGTAATGGTATGGTAATGGTATGGTAATGGTATGGTAATGGTATGGTAATGGTATGGTAATGGTATGGTAATGGTATGGTAATGGTATGGTAATGGTATGGTAATGGTATGGTAATGGTATGGTAATGGTATGGTAATGGTATGGTAATGGTATGGTAATGGTATGGTAATGGTATGGTAATGGTATGGTAATGGTATGGTAATGGTATGGTAATGGTATGGTAATGGTATGGTAATGGTATGGTAATGGTATGGTAATGGTATGGTAATGGTATGGTAATGGTATGGTAATGGTATGGTAATGGTATGGTAATGGTATGGTAATGGTATGGTAATGGTATGGTAATGGTATGGTAATGGTATGGTAATGGTATGGTAATGGTATGGTAATGGTATGGTAATGGTATGGTAATGGTATGGTAATGGTATGGTAATGGTATGGTAATGGTATGGTAATGGTATGGTAATGGTATGGTAATGGTATGGTAATGGTATGGTAATGGTATGGTAATGGTATGGTAATGGTATGGTAATGGTATGGTAATGGTATGGTAATGGTATGGTAATGGTATGGTAATGGTATGGTAATGGTATGGTAATGGTATGGTAATGGTATGGTAATGGTATGGTAATGGTATGGTAATGGTATGGTAATGGTATGGTAATGGTATGGTAATGGTATGGTAATGGTATGGTAATGGTATGGTAATGGTATGGTAATGGTATGGTAATGGTATGGTAATGGTATGGTAATGGTATGGTAATGGTATGGTAATGGTATGGTAATGGTATGGTAATGGTATGGTAATGGTATGGTAATGGTATGGTAATGGTATGGTAATGGTATGGTAATGGTATGGTAATGGTATGGTAATGGTATGGTAATGGTATGGTAATGGTATGGTAATGGTATGGTAATGGTATGGTAATGGTATGGTAATGGTATGGTAATGGTATGGTAATGGTATGGTAATGGTATGGTAATGGTATGGTAATGGTATGGTAATGGTATGGTAATGGTATGGTAATGGTATGGTAATGGTATGGTAATGGTATGGTAATGGTATGGTAATGGTATGGTAATGGTATGGTAATGGTATGGTAATGGTATGGTAATGGTATGGTAATGGTATGGTAATGGTATGGTAATGGTATGGTAATGGTATGGTAATGGTATGGTAATGGTATGGTAAAGGTATGGTTATGGTGGCGACTCAGCCCACCTGTCAAGTCAGGAGCAGCACACTGATTTCACTTTTTATTATTTATGGCTTGACAGATTTTGCTGTAGGCAACTGCACGCACGAAACCCAATTGTAAGCAATATTTGACTTTGCCATAGTTTTTTGAATTTATTTTTTTAAGTCACTTGATTTTGACACTATTCATTGTTGCTGCTGTTACGAAGCTTTGTTTTTATATGCTTTTATTTAGTTTTTTTTTATATTGTCTTACTAATGGCGATGCTGTGCGCATGCGTGTCATACAAATTGCCAAAAAATATATTTTGTGTTTAAATAACCCAAATTCCCACGCAACGGAAAAGGCAATCCGGTAGCGTCTGCAGCTAAATTAACTGGCATGTGTATTACTTTTGGTAGCTGTGCTAACAGATGGGTTGGGTAATTTGGTGCTTTCGGCACCTTTCTCCTTTTTCTCTAGTGATTTCTTCTCTTTACTCTGCTCTTTTTCGTATAGAGTCATCGAAGCGTTTAATTTGAACATGGGTCCTTCCAAGTCAAATCGTCAGACAGGAAATTCGGATGTAATATTTTTGGTCATGGTTTTGCCGATAAAGGAGTGAGACTGAAAAAAATGTATCATTTGATTTTAAGGACCACCCTAATTTTCCTCCCTAACGTTGCGACGAAGAGCTCATTGCTCATATGCTTCTGTGTGACTTCCTTACCTTTCTTCCCATAACAACTGATGCTTCAATTAATGCCACTAACTCTAAACCTAGTCATTTTTCTCCATTATAAAGTATCGCCTTTCACAAGCATCACGATCTATAATTGAATTTAGCGAGTTTTTGCGCATAATTCCCAGTTGGGTCAATCATTTGATTCGATTAATAACATCATTAAATCGCATGCTTGATTAGCTCGTGACTCACCACCTGCCAAAGCAATTATTCGACCCGGCAGATCTTGTAATCAGCTGTGTACATGATATTGGCGATCGTGATCGTATATCGATTGAATGGAATGGACAGTAGTGGCTTGAATAGACAAAGATCATGCTGCAGCCATCAAGAGCGTTTAAATAAAAAGAGGTAGTTGCTCTAAAGAGTTTTGATGGATTTGCTGGCACGTTGACTTTGCTCACCTGCTGAGGAAGTAATTTTACATTTGCGTTTGTCTTGTATGTAAATATTCCAAACCACATGTTATCATAGTTAGAAGGTGAAGCACGCTGTAGCACACAAACCTTTTGCCTATACAAAGTAGGGAGCAAATATGGGCAAACATTTTTTTGAGGAATCAATAGAAAATATTCCAAACTTTTATTTTTTTTTTCTTAGAAGGTGTGGCACGCTTTAGCACACAAACTTTTGTCTATAAAAGTACGGAGCAAATATGGGCAAACATTTTTTTGAGGAATCGATAGAAAATATTCCAAACATCCATTTATTATAGTTAGAAGGTGAAGCACGCTGTAGCACACAAAATTTTTGTCAATAAAAAGTAGGGGGGCAAATATGGGCAAACATTTTTTTGAGGAATCGATAGAAAATATTCCAAGGTTTTATTTTTTATGGTTAGAAGGTGTAGCACGCTATAGCACACAAAGTTCTTGTCTATACAAAGTAAGGAGCAAATATGGGCGAACATATTTTTGAGGAATCGATAGGAAATATTTCAAACTTTCATTTTATCATAGTTATAAGGTGTAGCACGCTGTAGCACACAACTTTTTATCTATCTAAAGTAGAAAAGGAAACATTTATGAAGTATATTGCACTGAATTTTTCTTTATTTACATATGTCATGTTGGATTTTTTTGCGCAAGATAAAAGATGATTGAGAATTTGTTTCTTTAAACCCAACCTGGACGCTATGTGTACTTAAGGTGGCCTTGAAATGTTGGAAAAAATAATGAATTTGCGAAATTCAGCTCACGTTTAACATTCAGCCTTTTAGAGTCACTGTTTATTGCATTCTCGCGCTGACAAATTAGTTGTTGATTGAAAAGTTTGGAAATCAATTTATGCCTAACCATAAAGTGCAATTTGCACAATTATTATCAACGCTTTTTTTTTTTAATTTTTATTATCACAACCTTGACACATATTTAACGATTTCAGTAGTACAAATAAATATTTGAGTGCAGCAACCTAATGGTGTGTGGTCAGGTGGCCGAAAATGGGCGAAATGCCAAATGTGACTGACCAAATGAACTAACGAAAATATTAAAAAAAAACAAACAACATACAATAAAGCGCTAAACGATAACAAAAAAAAAAAAAAAAAAAAAAAAAAAAAAAAAAAAAAATTTAAAAAAATAACACTATACAGAAATCAATAAAACAAGCAAAGAAAAAGCTAGTAGTTTGTTGATACCGCGTAGATTTTGTATGAAGTGTGTTGACGTGATGCGCGATGGGTAAGCCAATTCGCAGTAGCTTAATAGCTTTAAATAACCACAAGCTAAGTATTACAAGCTAAAGTAATCCAATTTGGTATACCATTTATAGGTTATATTGTAATTTTTTTTTTTTTTACCTCACTTTTCTTTCATTTCCTTTTGCTGCGTTCAGTTTATGAGTGCTATGATGTATATTTCAGTAGTGACAGGTTAATGTAATTTACAAACGTAAACAAATGAAGATTTATAAAATTACAACTGCGCAGTCGTAGCCTCAAGTGTTAAATGTCAAATGAGTGTAATTACAAGAGCTGAAGGTGGTAAATCTTGACATAATAGAGGCTATGACTTTTCTTAAATTAAATTTTACAACTTTTGATTTATGTAAGGAAATTGAGTTTTGAAGCTAATGAACTAGTGCGAAATACGAGCATGAACCAATTTTCCGTCGCAGCTGTCCTCGAAATGGGCAACTGAAAAAAATCCCTCACGAACTGTTCCCGTAAAAATTTAGAATTGATATATGTATGTATGTATAAAGTGTTTTGAACTGTTCGAAAAGGTTACAAAATAGTTCCGGAATGATTTCAAGGCAACCCTAGCAAGTAGCTGCTGTATTCGGGACGGTTTTTTGATTTTTCAAAAAATTTCGTAACTCTTTCGGTTTCAATATGGTTTTTGAGATAATTTCGAAAATTTTGGGAACACCCAGAAATAGTACCGAATTGATGACGAACTGCTTTCGAAAAAGCTTCGTAATGATTGCAAAATTATCTGAAAAAAAACGGTATGGTCCAAAAAAAAAGTATAGAAAAGGTCCAAAAACGATCTTAGGGATGAAGAAATAAAAGTAGTTCTGAAAAAATCCAAAATAATACCGAAGTAAATTAATCCCTAAAATGTCCGAAAATGATCCAGAAAAAGTCCAATAATCCCGAAGTGATTCTGAATGAATCCCTAAAAGTCCCAAAATGATCCCAAAACAGATGTCAAGATGATACCAAAGAAATTTCGAAATAGCTCCGAAAAAATCCCGAAATGATGCTATAAAAATCTCGAACTCCTTTCTAAAGCGTCCACAAATTAACCTATACAAATCCTAATATGAGCACATAAGATTCCAGAAATTTCACTGTAAATGTGATACTGTAAAAAGACTATGGTTCATATGCATAACAAAATGAAGAGAATGTCCCGAAATGATCCCTAAAAAGTTTAGAAATGAAATTGGTCCAGAAAAAATCAAAAATAATACCGAAGCGATCCCGAATTAGGCCCTAAAAAGTCCGAAAAATATTTAGAAAAAGTTTCGAAATGGTTCTAAGAACCAACCCGAAATCATCCCAAAACCGTCCCGAAACGAGTGCCAAAACGATACTAAAAAGTTCAGAAATTATTATCAAAAAGCTCTCGAAATGATTCCGAAATTATTCCAAAAAATTATCGAAATTAATAAAAAAAAGAATAACAAGAAATTATCCGGTAAATATAACAAAGAAGCACGTAAAAGAACAAAAATAATGCAGAAGTGTTCCCGAACTAATCCCTAAAACACCCAATATGATCCAAGAAAAGGAGTCGAAATGATCTCAAAAGAAGTCTCGAAACAGTCCCGAAATGGTCCTATAAAAATCTCGAACCGATTTCCAGAGCGTCCAGAAATGACCCAAAAAAGAGCATACAAAATTTCGCAAATGGCATTAAAAATGTTTTAAAATGATCTAAAAAAAATTCCCAAAATGATCCCCAAGATACCTTAAAGAACTCCCGAAAAGATAAAAAAACCCAGATATGATACTAAAAAAAAGCGCTGAACCGAGTCCAAGAAGTCTCGAAATAATTTCGAAAAATTCCGTAAAATGTCCAGAAACAAGTCCCGAAATGATCCCAAAACTTTCCTAAAGAAGTCTCGAAATGATCCCAGTCCTGAAATGGTCGAAAAACCATCCAGAAATGATCCCAAAAAGTCCTGAAATGGTCCCAAAATATTCCAAAACAAAAAAATTCCCAGATTTCACAAAAAAAGTGCTGAACCGATTTCAAAGAAGTCTCAAATAATCCCAAAAAAGTCTCACAAAACGGTCTTAAAAACTCTTCACACGATCCAAAAAAAAGTTCCGAAATGGTTCCAAAATAACACCGATAAAAATAAGACTTATTACGTTTCTACTTCTTATTTAAAAAGATTCATTGGTTGAAAATTATTCGATATTTGAACTTATTCCAAAAAAATTAATTTTTAAGCGGCCAAGGTTTCCAACTGCTATTAAAATATAAATAAAGTGGTATGGGCTCATTTTACATGAAGATTAACCCAAAATGAAATGAAAAAAAAAAAAAAAAAAAAAAAAAAAAAAACAACGTCACCTGTGACAATTTGGAAAATGTCCAGATCGATAGAAGCAAAAATCAGAAATAATTGCCGGCTGACATCATTACATCACTGACATCTGCCAAAACTTGCAGAAGTTTTGCCATTAAAAATTCCCAAACTTAGTCAAGAAATGGTCAAGACCGATTTTGTACAAATCAATTAGTAGGTAACTGTTTGCCAAAAATATTTCAACATACAAGTAACGGTTTCGGGGTTTTTCGTATGAGAATTAAGTAAAAAAAAAAAACAATTTTTTTAGCTATAGAAAGCGGTAAATTGTATGTAGTATCGATTAGGTCCACTTAGCCCAGTTTTAAAAGGCCCGTTGTCATACAACCAACGCTATGAAAGCCAGTCCATATGACCGAAGTAAAATCCCTGTGTTGGTGGAATTCTCTACATAGCGGAATCCCGAGACTCACACTCCTAAATCGACACCGTTGCTCCTCCTCGAACGATTTGATGACTTGATGAACGCCTCCAAGTCCATTCGCGCGCCATTAAAGCCGGGCAGTTGCCGTCGCCTCCTCCTCATGATCTTTGCAAACTCCTACAGAATCGTCGGTAGGATACACCTAGCCTTGTTGCGTGTCTTTCAAGTGCCCGTTTAAAACCCCTATTAATTTAAAGATTTCCATTCTGCTTAGGGCGTAAATATGTCTAGATCTTTTAGGTGACCAAGTCTCCTTGGATATACGGCACCCTGGGGATTATAGTCATCTTTGGTTGGCTTGACGGGCATACCCAAGCACTCTTTATCCCGAAGAACCTGCTTGGTCGTGACATCCCTACCTAGCTAGTTCGTCTGTCCTATAGTTCCTCTAAATATTAATGTCCCGAAACCAATGTGAGGTTCATGCGGTCGGTCCATTTCTTGAAGAGATCGACGACAGCTGAGCTCCAAGGGATTTGATGGCTGATATCAAAAATTTTGAAGTCTTTTCTGTTTGTTACGAGAAAATCAATTCAAACATAGCACTCATTACGTCAGCAATAGAGCGCTGTTATGTTATAATAGTGGGTAATAAGGGTAATCATTTAATGGTGCAAACTTATTGCATTTGTTGTAAACGTCGCGAAATAGCAAAGTCGCAACTGAGCTGTCAATTTTTGTATGAAATTTGGTTTGCGATATAATGGAAAGTATGCGAGCTTATTTGGAGTGGCATTTGTAGCGATATCAGTTCATCGTAAAAATCGATAGCACAAATTTGGAAATTGGATTCATTTCGATACTTTTAGTGATATTTTCGGAACTTTGTTGGGATCATTTCAGGATGGTTTTCGAGACTATTTAGGGACTATTTCTAGACTTTTTTGGGATAACTTCAATACCTTTTCGGGATATGTTTCGAACTTTTTCAGAAAAATTTCGGGATGGTTTTCGGGACTATTTTGAAATTTTTTCGGGACTATTTTGAGATCATTTTAGATAATTTTTGGATTTTGTTGTTATGATTTTTCGGGACTTTTTCGGGATAATTTTAGTTGGTTTTCGGGACTATTTTGAGACCATTTCGGGATCATTTTTGGACTTTTTTGGTATGATTTTTGGGAATGTTGAGGCACCGTTTCGGGACTTTTTTTGGGATAATTTCCGTACTTTTTCGGTATATGTTTCGGGACTTTTTCGGGATCATTTCGGGACCATTGCGTAATGATTTTAGGAAACTTTTTGGGAAAAAATTATCCCGAAAACAGTAATACGGAAATGGTCCTTAAAAATTCCATGAATGTTCTAAAAAAAAATTTGGAAATTATTCCGAAAAAGTCTGGACCATATACCAAAAAGTACTGACATTATCCCAAAAAAGTCACGAAATAGTTCCAAAAATCATCCCGAAAAAGTCTGGACCATATCCCAAAAGTACTGAAATTATCCCAAAAATGTCCCAAAATGGGACCGAAATAGTTCCGAAAGTCATCCTGAAAACCGTCCCGAAATGGTGTCGAAAAATTTCCAAACTGTTTCGGAACATATCCCGAAATGTTACCGAATATGTCCAAAAAATTATCCCAAACAAATCCAGAATTTTTCCCGAAAAAGCCTCGAAATGATCGCAAAAAAAGTTCAGAAATGAAACGCAAAATTCCGAGCCATGTTTTTGAGAATGACAAGCTGGCCTAGTATGCTTTGCCATTGTGCACTCATTTAAAGGTAGTGGCAACATTGTAACTTCGCAATTATTGCATACATGCGAGGTTGAATGAATACCATTAATATTTTGTTTGTACATACAATTCTCATCAACCAAGCTGAAAGCGCCAAGCGCAGATGCACAATCGTATGTATTTATTATCTATGTGAACTCAGCTACATTGTATACTTAAATTCGTTTGAGTGGTATCTCGAACGCACCTGAATCAAACTACTGTTCATTTTATGGTTTGTTTTACAGGTCTATAAATATTGAAATATGTTTACGTGTGCTGCATAGCAACGTACTACATATCTACTTTCAATTTCAATTTTCATTTGCATCTTCGCTTTTAAGCTGCTTCTCTTTACAAGCTGACTGACCTGTTGGTTGGTTGAGCTGCGCAATCTGCACTTCGTGTGCCTTTTTGTTGTTTTGGTTCATCATGTTTTTAGCGCTTTTTTCTTGTTTAAACGTTTGTTTTTGGCATTAACTGCTTACATTGGCATATTGGCTTAATATATCTTAACGTTAGGCTGACATGAACCCAAAAAGATTCCCATGTTTTCTAAAAAGTTTCGAGCGGTTTTGATGATAGTCCTCAAAAGATTTCGAAAACAATATGGACATCTGAAAAAAGTACCAAAATTATGCCGAAAACAATTTCAGTTGACTCTGAAAAAACCCCGAGAACAACTCCAAAACGATCCCGAAAAAAACAACAGACACAAAATTCATCTTTGCTCAAAATCTCGAAGCTACAAAGCCAACAAACGTCTACACATTGCGTTAAAGTGTAATTAGCGAAATTAGCACTTGTAATCATTTTGTAATTTTTACCAGCGAACGCTAGCTACACTAAATTACCACCCAGAGATCAGCTGCTGCATAGCAAACTTGAGAGCTTTCCAGCTTTCTTAAACAAATTATTTTAGTTTTCACTTTTCTCAGCGCATGAAAATCTTACCAACTGCAGCGACCTTTTTGTGATTACGTCAGCTGATGTTTATTAGGAGCGCTGTTGTCTGGAGCGACGTATAAGCTTATAGGGCAGCAGCTGTGCTATTTGTTGCTGTTTTGTCTGCAGTGTGCTCTGTGTTTGGTCGAGCAGTATATCAAGTAACCCAACAACGAAACAATGGTAATGACCACTTCCATCACTCGCCTAAATTTGCTTCATTAAAGTACTTTGGTAATATTTTTTTCTGTGTTTATTTTAAGGAAATGAGCTGCAAGCACAATTACAGTTCATATATGGTGGATTGGAAGAGATGTATAACTTATCAGGCAATGCTGTGAACATACGTTGAAAAAATCATGCATAGATCATTTTTATACTCAGTGGTGTGTCTTGTGAATGTGTGAGTAAGCCTTAGTCAGTAAATGTAATTTCTTGATTCATAATTAATTTTAATTTCATATTTGCAATTTTAGAAAGATAAATTACATCACAAGCTAGTAAAATGCATTTCTTTACAATTGGCAAACTCTGCTTGTTTGTAAGTCCCTCATAAAATATCGCATGCGACCCACTTCGACGTCGTCTTCGCTTGGCGCATAAATTTGCGAGTATTAAAGATTTTCGCAACATCACTTTTGTCTTTTGTTATTGTTTGGTTTAGGTGCTATAAATATGTAAGTGCATTTAAAATTTTTTGAGCACTCAAGCGTGTGAGTCTATACGATGTATGTAGGTATAGCCGCTGCAGACTTTTGAGCACTGGCTATTGTGTTCGATGACAATCTTACATTACCACACCATTACCATACCATTACCATACCATTACCATACCATTACCATGCCATTACCATACCATTCCCTGTTTTTTTTTTTTTTTTTTTTTTTTTTTTTTTTTTTTTTTTTCAAATCAAAATTATACCTAATGAGCAAAACGCGTGTTAATACCTTCTCTAATTGCTGCGAAATTTAAAAAAATATACACAAACTACACAAAAACTCCCCACAAGCTGCATTTCGCCTGGAATGTAGCAAAACGAGTTACTCAATTGGATCAAAAAAAGGCAACCCGCGCTACACAAATGGGAAAACATAGAAATGTATGCCAGTAGGCTGTATGTATCTGTGCCATCAAGCGCAATCAAGTGATAGTTATGTCGTCATCGATCACTACATATGTAGAGAAAAAAGTGAAAAAGATAATTCATAACAAAAAACAGCACACTGCAATACTCCGCACAACAACAAAAAAGTTGAAGCAAAGCTCAAAATGCCATCGCCAAATTCCAAAACACCGCACAAATGGATTTCTTAGACTTTGTACACAAAACTTTTGTAGCACATTTAGCTTTTGTTTCTTTCATCGATTTTGTTTTGCTTTGTTAGCTAAATAAAGAAGGCGAAGAAGAAAAATAAATGTTTTGTAAACTGTTTATACACAACAAAAGACAAAACTTTTGCGCATGCGCAATGCTTCAAACAAGCATGAAATGTTCGCATCATTGACAAGCGGCAGCTGATTCAGAGGGAAGGCTTTTGAGCTGTAAGCTGCCATCAAACATGCACGGCTAAATGGTTCGAGTGTGCGCATGCGCGTCAAACTTTTCAACTTTATAGCGCGCTGGCTAGAATGGCTGATTGCTGATGGCAGTTCGAAACGAACAAGCGCACGTTGATGGTCTAAAACGCGGACAAAACAGTGAAACTGTAAACGATTTTGACGGTTTTCGGGTGCAGAGTTTTTGCAATATTTGTTGTAAGTGCGCGCACAAGGGTGTGATGAAATGTGTGTGTGTGTGTGAATAAAAATTATGATTTGAAGGGGAAAAAATTAAATTAGAATTTTATTTGCTAAAAAAAGATATTTAACAAGTTTAAAACAATTTTTGCTTTGTTAAAAAAAAAAAAATATTTATTATCTTGGGCTTCGCTACAATGCGACTGATTTCGTCAAGGCAATGCGATCTTCAGCAAAGTAATTATTTACTGATAGAAAAAAAATTGCAAAATCATATGGATAGAAAAAAAAAAATTTTAATTGATAAAAAAAAAATTCTGCCGCAAATTATTTTAAATTTTTAATTAAAAAAAAAAAAAAAAAAATTCATCCAAATCTATGCTAGAAGTATTTTGATAGCCCGGAGACCGTAGCTCCCAATCAAATCAAACCGTTTATAGTCACAAGACAGGGGATTAGAATATTAGGACATATTTAAGTAGTTTTCGAACAAAAATTTCAAGAAAGCTTTTCGCTCGAATACTTCAAGGGTTATCCCCTTTTGCGTCTAATAGCGTGCATATCTTCTAGAGAAAACAAGTAAGGAAGTCATAGTTCGGGTAAACCGAACATTAAATACCCAGCGATTTCTATCAGTTGCACCAGGATCATTTCCTATACATATTTACCTTACCGGACGGTGGCACGCCCACTTTTAAAAATTTATTAAAAAATCAAATCTCTTTATAGGTTCTGGTAGTCTGTCGGTATATCACCGCCATTTTTTTTTTTTTTTTTTTTTTTTGTTACTTACAAAAATGTTTTTCAAGTGTAGATAAATTTTAAAGGTTTTTAAAAAAACGGCCCTCTTTATCTGCTCTTTTTTATCACATATTGTTGAGGCGACAAAGGTATGTATCTAGAAGAGTGGTCATGTTTTTCACCCGTTTAAGACACCTTTACAAAGTTTCATCGGTACAAAGATTCTTCATTATCATTTTCCGTAACTCCTATTAGAACATAGGGCGTCACAAAGATTCATAGGGCACTTATATTTTAACGGGGATCTGTGAAAATAAAATTAATTTTTCAAAAAAAAAAAAAAAGAAAAAAAAAAAAAAAAAAAAAAATATAAAAAAATGTAAAAAAAATATAAAATATTAATTAATTGTTAGTAGCCTTTGTTGTCTGGACTAAATGAAATCATCATCATCATTTTCCTTAACTCTGTGAAAAGAAAAATAATTTTTTCACAAAAAAAAAAAAAAAAAAAAAAAAAAATTAAAAATTGTTAGTTAGCCTTTGTTGTCTGGACTAAATGAAATCTTTATCATCATCACCTTCCTTTACTCTAATTGGACCATAGGGCCTCAAACGAAATAAAGTGGTTTAAACGTCGACAAAAAAAGTTAATACCAATTTCATATTTTCCCAACAGAATCAAAACATGCAAAAAATAGTTTGTCAAATAGACATGGAGAAATTTTCCATCAGCTAGTGAAAATTTTAAAATTTTGCCGCAAAATAAAAACCGCTTAACATTGTGACCTACATTGTGCAAAACAAACTTATACACCACAATACAACTAACGATTCTCAATCAGACACGTACCGGCTGACAAAAGCCCATCTTCAGTATTGAACTCGTTTGTAAAAAAAAAGAAGAAAAAAAAAAAACAGAAAGAAAAAAAAAACATAAAGAAAAAAAAAACAAAGAGCAAACTCAACAGGACGAGTTTTGTGTGCCAGTTGGTACTAGTTTGTCAAGCATCCAGTTAAAAGCGACAAAAGTGTTAAATGTAAAAGCAAGAAAGAAGCGACAACACCAGCAACAACAACGACAACAACACCAACAACACCTTTAGCAAATAGTAAGTCAATAAAGTTTAAATGAAATTAAAGACAATTGCAAACAAAGTGGCTAAAAAATAGTTAATAAATTGCATATGTATGTTGTGTATGTTTTTCTGTATGCGTGTATGTGTTAAATGAATGCAACATTTTTGCGATTAAAGCTTGCGCCAACTGCAACCTCTGTAAAATCTAATTAATGCGCAATTTTGTAATTCTCATACGCAGGCGCTCAGTGATTCAGCCGCGGAAAAATTTCATTTTTATGAATATCTAATTGTTTCTTTAGATAGGCAAAAATTGTGTGTGCTACAACATGCTTCAAGCTCTAGCTATAATAAAATGAAAGTTTCGAATATTTTCCGGCAATTCCAAAGAAAATTGTTTGCCCATGTTTGCCCCCTTTAGCGAAAAGTCACTGCAAATTTTCATGGGGGCATGACGTATACGTAACATTTGTTTGCTAAGGAATGTGTCGAGAGGAAGCTGAAGAAGCACGGAATAATGATTAAAGAAAGTACAGGCTTATGTTTTAGAAAAAGTGATAGGTTACAGATGTTATTCATAGACTGCCGGCACGTTCCGACCAACCAGAAATCTATAGAATTGGATCCTGTTGTCAAGTATAGAAGTGGTTGTTTTTGCTGAACAGTTGTTGAATTATGTACGAAAATATAGCACTTCGTTGGTGAAATAAAAAAAGAAAAATCAGTGCAATCGACCAAATATCAAAAGAAATATAAGCCAGCAACAATTATACTTCATAAATGCTACCATTTCTACTTTGGATAGACAAAAAGTTAGTGTGCTACAGTATGCTACAAATTCTAACTATAATAAAATGAAAGTTGTGGATATTTTATATCGTTTGCAGAAATATATGCTTGCCCATATTTGCCCGCCCCTTTGATTTAGTGACCAAAGTTGCTTAAAACTTGCATAAAAGTCACAAAATGTTACGTATACGCAAGGAAAATCAGCGCAATCGACCAAATATCAAAACAAATATAAGCCAGCAAAAATTATACTGCATAAATGCTACCTTTTTTACTTTGGATAGAAACAAGTATGTGTGCTACAGCGCGCTACACCTTCTAACTATAATAAAATGAAAGTTGTGGATAGGTTCTAGCGATTGCAGAAATAAATGTTTGCCCATATTTGCCCCCAAGGCAATACTTTTTTTTTAAGGGTAACTTATGCGACAAGTTTTATGAAGCATGAGCTGAAATTAAAATTTGCATTTAAATTGTTTTTACAGGTCCAAGGGAGGTGTACCCCTAGGGGTGGGCCGTTTTCAACCAGTTTTGGTACTGTCAACAAATTTTCAAGGAAGTAACTTATGCGTCAAGTTCAGTTTCTAGGTCCAAGGGAGCTACTAGCTGACATGTCTGTAAAATTTAAATGGCTTACACTCCTTCTATTTTTCACAAAAAATTTATGGAACCGAATCACTGTGTGACGCTCGAAATTTCTCAGCGCCTATTTGTTGCAAACAAAGCGTTTTATTTGTTAGTATTGTACTTGTGTAACACTCCACAGTAGAGCGCTACGGCAGCACCAACAATGACAATATTTTTAAATCGAACGTTAATTTGAGTAAAAAAAAAAAAAGAGTTCAGAAAGTATTTGTATACAAATTTTCCAATTATTGCGCGATTTTCTCAGTTTTATTTCACTTCATTTTCTTTTCTACTATTTTCGGTTTTTCAAGCATAGAGCTATGGGGTGCATATTAAAGTTTGCGCTCATAACAGCATTTATCAAGTAGATATGTTCATTTGTCTTCGCAGTATGTAATCAAGCTGATTTTATGCAAAAATGAATATGTTTTCTTGATTTGTGTGAATTGAAATGCATATATGTATGCTCAAAAGGTTGAGTACACACACACACGCGTCCAGTCCACTTTAGATGTCTGTTCGTGTTTTCTAACCGTAGAAAAAAAATTGCCTGCAGCAAAAAATGGCAATGCTTTAATCTTACTGTGAACGAAAGACTTAAGCGACGAACTTGCACAAATTTTGCCACGCTATCACTTAGTTCGTTGCATATACTTTCAGGTATACATATTTAGGCACTTGTGAAGTACAACATTTGCACCCATTTGCATGCATAAATGTATAGCTTTGATAATGCAACAAATTAAAATCATTAACTGCAAATGTTGTAAAGTGAAAATGAAAGGAAATTATTTAATGCTTTAGCAGCGATAAGCAATCGTAACTAATGTGTGGCAACTAAATTATACAAGTGTTGAAAAAGTATTAATATAAAAATTCACATGATTAAACTTAGCCGCCATGCAGACGCCAAAGTTCGCAATGGAAGCAACTATGCCATATTGATAATCGCTGGTAGACTACAATAGTTATTGAAAGCTCCAGTATTAACAAATTTTAGTCGGTTACTTTCAGGCTGCCGCAGAGGCACACTTAGGCCAGTTTTGAAGGGCCCATTTTGATACCACCAAGACCTTCTCTTATTCCTAAACTACGGTAAGCATTTTTTAATCGGGTTTTGTGGTCATTTTGGGGCCATTAAGGGGTCATTTTGGGGTCATATTGGAATTTTGGTAATTTTGGGATCATGTTGGGGTAAATTTTGGGGTCTTTTTATCATATTGGGGTCAATTCAGGTTAATTTTTGAGTAAATTTGTGGTAATGTTGGGTTTATTTTGGGGTCAATTTGGAGTCAATTTGGGGTCATTTAGGCATCATTTTTGGATCATATTTTGGGCCTTCGGTGATTCTTTTGGAATCAATTTGCTGAAAAACTTTTTATGGCAGAAATACACTCGGAGAGTTTGCCAAACCACTGCCGAGAAAAGTTCAAAAAAAAAAAAAAAATACAAAAATAATGCTGCAGCTTAAATGAACAAAAATTAGTTAAATATGTAAGTCTCAAGTGCTCAAATATGTAAAAAGTGAACTTATATTTGACACAGTATTAGTGTCATTGACGTAGAATATAATGTGAAATAATTTGGGCTAATTTTGTGTTTTGTTTTCTTAAGTTTGGAGTTCAAGTTTAAAGTTAAATGCCATGACAGCGATTATTATCATCAAACAAAATTGTGAGTGCAGACGCTTGTGTGTGTGTGAAATGTTCATAAATGTTCATATGTATTTTTAACTGCGTCATCAAACAGTTTTTCAATTGCTAATTAGCTCTTGCTGCGCACGTGAATATGCTCAAGCCTTTACGACTACATTTTTTGCACAAACTTATCGCCCTGCCAACGCATTTGTTGCGACACATTTAGTTAAACATGGCCAGGGCACGGAGATACGGCTTGGCCTGAGTGGAAATGTGAGATCTTTGGCTCATTTTCCGCTTAGATCAAGCAATAACATTTTACTTTCCATCTTACTGTAAGCGACGAAGTTAAATAGTAGCTCGTAAACAATATTTCACAAACCCGACAGAAATGCATTTACCTTCAGTATTATGCATTAAAAATGCATGAATATCAATTGAGGTGTATTTCAAAGCTTTTGTTTCGAGTTTGCCAAAATTTACTAAAAGTCTCCAACTCTACACTTTGTTGTTCGCACTCTAAATGGCATAAATATCTAACATCTAACATTAAAAAATTGCTCTTTTACTATTTTTACATAATTTTGGGAAAGTCTACAAACTCTACACTTTTATATTTGAGCTATACTATGTTGTTAGCACTCTAAATATCCATTCTCTGTATTGAAAAATTGCTATTTCGCTTTTTTTTACAAAAAATTTACAAATTCTACAAACTCTACACTTTTATATATGAGCTAATAGACTTCTGAACGGCCTTATTATTATCTCTAGTGTGATTTGAAATGCCGTGGTTTCAGTTTAAACGAACTTTATAAAAACTCCTCCAAATTTACAAAAAAGTTTCCAGCTCTACACTTTGTTGATCGCACTCTAAATGGCATAAATAGTCATTTTCTTAACTAAAAATGTCTGTTTCACTATTTTTTTCAGAACTTTTCCAAAGTCTACAAACTCTACAGTATTTTATTTAAGCTCCAAATCCAATCAGCTAGCTACGCGACTTCTGAAGAACCAAAATTGCCTTTAAATGCACGAATATACGATGTTTTTCTTTAATAAAATTTTATAAAATATCTTCAAACTTAACACTTGGGTTTTTTACGTTGTTTTTATATTTATAAATTACATAGCCTCCAAAATTTATAATCTTTTATTTAAGCTCTAGATATGGCTATTGTGCTACACCAGAGAGCTACCTGATTCTAAAACTCCTAAATTAATTGCACTATGAGTAATAATTTTTTAAAATAAAGTCTCCAAACTCTAAACTTTGTTGTTTTCATTCTAAAAACCAGAAATAACTATTATTCTGCAAAATATAATAACTTTCGGTGCTTTTATCGAATTTTCGCCAATTCTCCAAACTCTACACTTTTTTGTTTTCGTTCTAAAAAGCATTAATATTTATTATTCTGCAAAACTAATAACTTTCGTGTGCTGTTATCGAATTTTCACCACTTATATTCTGCAAAATATATTAACTTTCGTATTTTTACCAAATTTTCACCAAGTCTCCAAACTCTACACTTTGTTGTTTTCCTTCCACAAAGCATAAGTTATCATTATTCTGCAAAATATAATAACTTTCATGGTTTAACCGATTTTTCACCAAGTCTCCAAACTCTGCACTTTGTTGGTTTGTTTCTAAAAAGTCTCCAAACTCTACATTTTGTTGTTTTCCTTCTACAAAGTATAAATTATCATTATTCTGCAAAATTTAATAACTTTAGTGTGCTTTTATCTATTTTTCAAAAAGTCTCCAAACTCTACACTTTGTTGTTTTTGTTCTAAAAAGCATGAATAGTCATTATTCTGCAAAATATTGTTTTTTTTACAAATTTTCACTAAGTCTCCAAACTCTACAATCTGCTTTTTATTGCTCTAAATATGTAAACTTTTGAGTTACATCTGTTCACAATAAAATGTGCGTTAGGCGAAAGAAATGTCGAAGCTCATCAGCTTCTGCAGCTTGTCCTAAATAAACAACTCTCAACAGACTTACTTACCCCAACCTGTTAAGCCCCTTGCAATATTTAATCAGATTAAATTTGGGTCAAAACATAAAATGGTGTGTAAAAAATGTAGAAAATTACCATTCATTCCTATTCGTTATAGACATCCGAAAAATTGTTAACATTTCCTAATAAACTGCCACTGGCAAATGTAATATGAATTGTTTCACAGCACGCCAGCTGCTACACACCTCCTTACATACTCTCAAACATACTCTCCATACGTGCCGATAAATACGCATCGCGCCAATGAACGGCCAAGACGACCTTGACTGAGTAACGAAAACAACAATTAATGTGAGATAACGAGTATGCCAACACACGTACAAACACACACACACATACACGCTCATTAAAATGTTAATAAAAAATGTAACTAAGTAAAAAAAATGTATTTCACTGTCGATGATCGATGACACAACTTGAAGTCGCGTGGTATTGGAAGCAAAGTGGGCATATATTTAACTCATTGCACACAGTCACACTCAATGACGTCACATTAGCTGACAATTATTTGAGCAATCGTCAGTCGCCGGTTTGTGTTGCTGTTTTTTGTCTGTCTGCCGACGAATGCTTCTTGGCGCGCTTTAAATGGCTAAAAAAATGCATTACAAAATTGTGGTAATTCCAAAATATTTACGAAACACCGCTTGTTGATCACAACTGCAGGCTACGATCGCATTCAAATTGATCATTTAACATTTTTGAAGTGATCTCTTTCAGTTCAATTGCTGTAGAGTTGCTACGACGACTACTTGGTAGGGAATTGGGCAATGCAACGAATACAAGCGCTCAATAAACTAAAACTGGTTAAACAAGTGAACTGAGAAGAGAAAAACAACAGCAAGATGAAAGGGTGTAAAAAAATGTGTTACAAGGGAGTAGGAGAGATTCGAGGTGTTGCAACGCTTAGTTGATAAACTTGTTGATACATCGCACGTTTGTAAACGATATCGGCGTCGTTGTTACTGTCGAGATCGAAGTGGGTCAAAATGCCGGTTCGTATGCATCTATACAACAAGTGGTGGTCATATAAAGAGCACACATTTATTCATTTTTATAGAACACTAGTAATGCCCGGCGTGCATTACTACGCCAAAGAAAAACACCTGAATAAGATTTTACCATTTTTTCAATTTCTTGGAAGATACACAGAGCAAAAAGTCACATAAAGTTTAGCGGATTTCTCTATGATATTTTTCCAATAAGATGCCCGTCTTATTATGACTGGGTGTCTCTCTTTAATAAAACTGAGTAGATAATCCCAAAATATTAAGAAGATTTTCTTATTAATATTTCAAATTAAAAAAAAAAAAATGAACGCTCAACCCAGATGTCTAGTCTAGTCTAATCTACACTACCATGATTTGTTCTTTTTGCCTCACCACATGTCCACTTGCCATATTGCCTTCACCGCGAATCGAACTCCGAAAATAAATGCCGAAGATATGAAGAAAAGTGCAATTGGGCGACATCTAGGGTTGCCAGCAATTTTTTTTTTTTTTTTTTTTTTTTTTTTTTTTTTTTTTTTTCAAAAACAGTTCATATGAGGGGAGGTACGGCCGACTTTTTTTTTTGGCTGTAAGGCGAGACACTCCACAATGGGCTGGATTTTGATAAAAGTGGCCAAAAGTCGGTTTAGGCATTGGGGCAAATGAAGTATATTTTTTTGAAATCTAGAAACATCAAAGTAGGACTGAGTAAAATTTTTATGATTTTGCTTAAGTATCTCGTTAGATAAAGGAGAACTACTCAGGTATATCAATAATTTTTTCGCATGGTCGATACAGCACGAAAATAGCGAAATACGTAATATGTGTGTAAAAATAAATCAGCATTTTATGTTGAAGCCTTTAGTGGGCATCGTACTGATTTATCTTGCACCGATTCCGGCTTAAAATAAGGCAGATATAAAAAATCTCCCCTTTATTTGTAGAAATTTGTAAAATTTTTCCAATAAGGAGGCCACGCCAAGTGCCGGTCCCGCCGGATTTGAACAAAATTTCTTTTAAACGAAAGATTTTGAGATTTGCAGGAGTGTATTTTAAACTGATTTTCGAATTTTGCTTTGTTTGAATTTTTTGTTTATTGTGTAAAGTGTGAGGAAATTGCAAATTTTGAAAACGCGATATTATCCTGCCCCAGTTGGCACACTTTAAACGAAAAAAAACTCCCTCAAAATATGTTTAGGAGTTATTTTAAACGAAAAAAATTATCATTTGAAAATTTTGAAAAAGTTAAAAAAAAATTCAAAATGGTTTCCTATACGAGGATGTGAACGAAAATAAATTATTAAAAATCAACGGTAATAGTTAGCTTTTTAAAATTTGCATTTTATTATACTAAAATTTTATGGCCATTAAAAGTGCACACTCAAATTATAAAATAAGTATTTTCAAAAATGTATATCTATATATATAAAAATTTTGCCGTTTTTCGCGTTGTGATGAACTTTACGAAGAATGGCTGAACCGATTTTAACCAAACTTTGCCATATTGAAGAGACGCATGTGGAGAAGGTTTACAACTAAAAAGGGGGGTTATCAGATAAGGGGGCGTGGCACCTCCCATACAAACTAAATTTTTCAAGCAGAATATCTGTGAAAGGGTTCAAGGTAGGGACCTGAAAATTGGTATAGACCTATATGATATCAAAGTCGTTCTCACACATATAAAGGGGGTTATCAGAAAAGGGGACTCCTTAGTTCTCAACTTGAGAGCCAAAAGTTTGCTGGGTTAGTATAAAATCAATTCAAAAATCTTTGCGCCAAGAAGCGGGCTAAAAACTTTAGAAACACAAAATAAAGTAAACAATTCATAAAAATTATTGCATACATTTAGGCTGAACACAATAAAGCAGTTGAGTGTTAAAAATTCAGCACTCAATTTAACTGATATTCGCCACCGCGGTAAGCGTAGCAAACTTGCCTTTTTACTCAAAGTTGCAGGGTATTTTACAAATAAAATTTATTAATGAATGATAGAAACAAAGATTTGGAGAGGGGAGAAAAAATACATAGGATAAAGGAGAGAGCGAAAGTAAAGAAATCTTTTTGCAGTTTTTCCACCTATTTAACGAAACTGTAAAATATTTATATGTAATTTTTTAGAAAGGCTATCTGCTACAATCTAGGCTCACTAGCGATTAAATATTGAAAAATCTAACTTTCCGATACGCTACAGATTGCAATCTGAATAAATACGTATTGAGCGGAGTTAAGATTCTGCAGCCCAAGTCGAACGAAATGTGAGAACTAGAATTAGATGATATTAATATTTTTCCCACCTTAGCTTTTAATTAAATTCATGCGCATCTAACAATTAGCATCAACCCACTCTTAATAACAGCAAAACAGGACAGACCTTAGATAAGATGCGGATCTCAATTCAATGCGCGTGCCATCATAATTAAATAAATTCGTAGAATCGCACAACGAAGCATGCAATTAAACATATTTCCACAATATGTAGTTTATTATTTCTAATGACTTTTCACCAAGCACCAACTAATTCGAATCGTGCTATGTACTTAAAAAATGAAATCAATAATAATTACACCACAATCATTATTTACCTCAGTGCATTTGAAGGGAGAATCTTAATGAAATATGAAATCTGAGCAAAATCTGAGCACCCTAAGCCTAGGAAAATAAAGAAAAAAAAAATCATCTACACAAGAGCAGCGTTTAATTCTACTTCTAATTGCTTAAAAAACAACAATTATAAAGGTGCAGTAGGGATTAAGTTTTATTCCTATCATTATCGCTGTAATAAGTAACTCAAAACCTTTTTGGCTGGAACATTCCAAGCCTTCCTTTTTTATATATATATCGACACATTTTCCGATTAGTTTCAATTATTTGAAACTTAAGTTTCATCAGCCATGCAAACTCGACTTACTAAAATTGCTTTAACTAAGTTTATTAACCTTTTGATGGCATTTTAAGCGTGTCTAAAACAGTTAAAATCAATTTGCATCATTTACTCTTAAATGCCATGTGCCAAGTTCGTTGCTTAAGTCTTTCGTTCCTTTATTGGTCTTCTTTGATTTTGCGTCTCACTTCCGTTAGTCATTGACCTACTTTTAGAAGCAAGAAAAATTATGACAAAACTAAAAGTTAATAAGCAAACAAGCCAACAAAGCGCGTGCTTCAGTGGCAGTGAATCTTGACTGCGGCTTAGTTTTAAGATTTTCTTATAACTTTTAACTAATTTTTAACTCATCATCTGCTGCACTTAAAATCTGCCTCACTGCTATAATTATTCGCTAAATTTACAAACTGTACACTGTTTGCCACTTGCTAATTATATTTATTTTTTAATTATTTACACAACTTGCCACCTCTTTTGATTTATTAAGCATGCTTTTTTGAATTGAGTAGCAAATATTTGCAGTCATAACACAGCTGCAGTCACGTATTCTTAATTTTGTGTCTTTATTTATATCCATCATGATCTTTGTTTCATAACATTCGCTTTGTGTTTAGATTTTTTTCTTCGTCACTCTTGCGTTATTGGTTTTGATTTGTTGATTAGTCATGGTCAATTTGAATTCGTTTTAGCTGTTTTTTTATTGCCAATATTAGACAGCAGTGATCAATAGAACACGCTTCAGTAATTGTGTTTTTTTTTTCTCAATAAGCATTTGATACGATTAATCTTTATTAAAAAAAAAAAAAAAACTACCATAGCTCAACTAAAACGCAAAAATTTAAAAATTGAATTTCTATATTTTTTTAATTTTCGTTGAGCCAGAAACACGAATGTGTAGCAAAATTGTTACGTATACGCAGTGGTATCTGTGGTTCAGTGCAATACATTCTTGATTCTGGTTCAATGAAAATTTTTCAAAATTTAGAAATTCAATTGTTAAACATTTTTGTTGCGCCAAAAACATGAATGTGTAACAAAATTGTTACGTATACGCCATGGTGCCTGTGGTTTAGTTTGTCCCTCGACCCCGGCAAATTATAATCATATGCGCAATATATTCGGCATAACCTTGGGACCATTTTCGAGAGCATTTAGGGACTGTTTGGGGATCACTTCGGGACTATTTTCGGGATCATTTCGCGACTGTTTCGGTATCACTTCGGGACTATTTTCGGGACCATGGCATATACGTAACAATTTCATGGTTCTGGCTGAACGAAAATTGAAAAAAATATAGAAATTCAATTCTTAAACATTTTTGTTGCGCAAAAACATTAATGTGTAGCAAAATTGTTACGTATACGCCATGGTGCCTGTGGTTCAGTTTGTCCCTCGACCCCGGAAAATTATAATCATATGCGCCATATATTCGGTATAACCTCGGGACCATTTTCGGGGTCATTTAGGGACTGTTTGGGGATCAGTTCGGGACTATTTTCGGGATCATTTCGCGACTGTTTCGGTATCACTTCGGGACTGTTTCGGGATCATTTTCGGGATAATTTCGGGACTGTTACGGTATCACTTCGGGACTGTTTCGGGATCATATCGGGAATGTTTTGGGATCACTTAGGGAACATTTGTGGGATCATCTCGGGACTGTTTCGGGATCACTTCGGGACCATTTTGGGAATGTTTCGGGATCACTTCGGGACTATTTCGGGATCATTTTGAGACTGTTTCGGGATCACTTCGGAACCATTTCCGGGACCATTTCGGGACTGTTTCGGGATCATTTTGGAACTGTTTCGGGATCATTTTGGAACTGTTTCAGAATCATTTCGGGACTGTTGCGGTATCACTACGGGATCATTTCGGGACTGTTTCGGGATCACTTTGGGGCCATTTTCGGAGTCATTTCGAGGCCTTTTTCGGGATCATTTTTGTGTAGTTTTGGGGCCATTTAGGGGTAATTTTGGAATCATTTTGGGATTAATCGGTGATCATTTTGTAGCCATTTTGGAATCATTTTGGGATCAATCGGGGATCATTTTGGAATCATTTTGGAATCATTTTGGGATCATTTTGTGGCCATTTTGGAATCATTTTGAAGTAATTTTAACCCATTAAAAATTAATTAATTAAAGAATTTCGTGAACCAGTAACATTATCCCGAACTTTGAACTTAATCAGTAGTCGGCACGGAGAGAGCGCTTGCTATGTTAAAGCATTGGAGTTTTCCTCTCAGGAAAGTAATTGCCGGCCTATAGACTAAATGCAATGAAGCGTTTTTGAGAAATTGAACTCCAAACGTGAAGTTTCGTTTCCAAAAGGTCGTCAAATGTAAACATACGACAGCAATTTATCCGTGTAACGATATATGTATAAAATCTTTGTATCGCGTTTCGTATGAGTAACTTTGTCAAATGCATTTTATATCGGTAAAGTTGGGTTCAACTTTGCATAACTTTTTGAAAAATCATATGCTTGGGTTGCATTAGATATGGCCAAAGGCGATCTTTATGAAGGCCCCTCTCTGAAAAATATTATGTTATTCGCTTGCGAAAAAAACTCTAATTTTGTATCGTGTCTACACAAAAATTATATTTTGCTTTGAACTTTTGACCTTGACTAAGACCGTTTTTTTTTCTTACCGCAAAACAAATTTCCACATTTCATACTAAAACCTGTCTGCATTTTTAATACCTAAAATTTCCGTAGCTTGCCTTCATGTCAATAATAAATGTGAAAAGGTATCGATTGGGAGAAATATTTATGATTACAGTGAAGTGGGAATATGGGAACAACAGCATCAAGCGCCATTAAAAAGAATATAGAGGGCAACAAGTTTAATAGATGTTATTTACTTTATTGGATACTTAAAACTTCGGGTTAAATGGCAAACAAATTATAAACCATTTAAAATCTTTTGCAAGTCACTTAAAATCCAGTTCTTGTTTTTCTTGCATAATTTTGTTCTCGAACTTCAATCATCAAATAGATTAAATATTCTATTCCATATACCCTTGGTCTTAAGCATATTCACTAATTTTCATTAACATTCCGATTCAATTCATTCAAAATATGCTGCTTGAATTCTTAATCAAGAATCAATTCTATTCAAAAGAGCTTTCACCTTGAACTTGCAGCTATTTTTTTTTTTTTTTTGTTATCAAAATATTCTGCATAAGAATCTAGTTTTCTGCTACATCCATTTAGGAAATGATCGATGAGAAATACTTCAAAGTCATTGTTCAAAACATGGATAGCAACATTGAGGCATTTTAATTGGTGCGTAGGAACTAAAAAAAAAATTGATTGGCATATATTCTTCTTCTTTAAAAAATAAGCCGGCATATGGAAGAAGAAACAACAAAAAAATGGTAAACGGCTACGGCTTTTAAGTCTGAATGCAAAACAGCAAATTGCTTGCGACGTCACGCTAATGTCAAATTAACATTTTTATTTCTGTGTGGTAAATTAGAATGCATGTTTTTGGCTAAACTTCCGTTTCCGGATTGCTGAAATCGCTTAGCGAGGCTAATTAGTTAAACAAATTCACTTATTGTTGGTAAACACTTTGAAGTAAAATAATAAATAGTGAATGCGCAACGGTTCAACGGTTGGAATCAATTATTTTGGATTTAAGAAAATTTTCTTCAGAACTTTTATTTGAAAATTTTCCAGATTTTTCCAAAGTACAAGGAACCCTCGGAAATTTGCAATGCCATTTTCATGAATGTGTAGTTCAATCCCCGAAAATTGTGCCAGAAAAAACGAATGTGGTACATATTCATGTTTCTGGCGGAACCAAAATGTTTAAAAATTGAATTTCTAAATTTTTAAAAATTTTCGTTGAGCCAGAATCAAGAATGTATTGCACTGAACCCCAGACACCATGGCGTATACGTAACAATTTTGCTACGCATTCCTATAGTGGCCTCAGCGGCGGTACGTAATGAGTTAGAGATATGCTTCCATTGCTCGGTAACATCGTTAGGTCGAAGATTGCTCTCCGAAACCAGGTGTGAGAGTAGAGTGGAGAAATTATAGGCTGTCTGTGTCGTGCGCAGCTTCTCGACGTCAAACTTTCCTTCCGTTACTGTGCGCACTTTCTTCGCTGCACAGAGGCGTGTGCGTATCTTGGTTGCAACAAGATAATGGTCCGAGACGATATTGGGACCACGTAGGGTACGCACGTCCAGAACGGTGGAGCTGTGTCTGCCGTCGATCATGACATGATCAATCTGGTTTCTAGTTCTTTGATCAGGGGACAGCGGTACCGTTCCTTGAAAGGGTCCGGACATTCCCGGTATGTACATGCCCTAACATCCAAGGCATTTTTAGACCTCGTTCCATGAAAAAACTTCAGCCAGACACCTCACAACACTGAGACTTTTCTTTCATTCTTACTTCGATTTCACTTGTTTAAGCGGTTGTTCACAACTTTAGCTGTCCCCAAGCTTTCAGGCGTGTGGCTGAAGTTTTTGTCATGTGTCGAAGTCTTGAAATGCCTGATACTACCTAGGGGTAGTGCTCTACGACACATGTGGAAAGATCCGCCATTTAAAAACAGCTAAAGTCGGACAAATCCGCCTAAACATGTGAAAGCGCATAAGAATGAAGGGTGGCAACCCTGGATGGTTGGTTGCTTCGTTGGTTGCCGTGCTGCCCAATCAGAAGGACCGGACCCAAGTAGCACGCTGGGCGCCATTTTGACGCACTAACTGTGAAACCTATTACACCTTACTGTCTATAGACTAGATGAATATTGGTCAAACCATGGAGCACTTAGACACATCCTTCAGGTCAGTTACAACGCACCTACCTAAGGTCTTATGTCTTATATTGGCCAGGGCGGAGCACTCGCAGAGGAAGTGAGTAACAGTTTCTTTGCAGCCATCTAAGCCGCAACTTCTATACACCTCGTTGAATGGTAGCCCAAGTCTTTCCGCATGTTGGCCCAGTGGCCAGTGTCCCGTTATAGTGGTTGTGATTCTGAACATCTGCTTCCTAGATCTGCATAGCAGGATCTCGGTTCTGCTACTGTTGTAGTCAGGCCACGTTTCATCCGCTTTATCATTGCACTCAATATTCCGGTGGCCCGGAACCCAGACAAGTGTGATTTTCGCGGAGTTTGGTGCTGACCTAAGCGACCTTTTGTCATCGCAGACGGCCTTAGAGGAAAATATCGGCGAATGAAGCGCAATAAGCGCTGCTTGACTGTCTGAGTATATCCGCCCCCCCTCCCCCCTTCAATTGACTCTCATATTAGGTGTTCTCGATACCAACTACATCCGCTTGGAAAATGCTGGCCGAGTCCGGGAGACGGTAGGACTGAGCGACTTGCAATTGCTCAGAGAAGACCCGTGCACCTACGCCGCAGTTTTTTTTGGACCCGTCTCTGAAGAGCGAGATTATCCCCTGCTTACAAGCGCTGCCATCTCTCCATTCTCTGCATGGTAACTCTATTATGGAATATTTTTGTTGAAATATTTCGAACTCACACAGTCGCCTTTGTTTATTTCACAATAAGTTCGATTTTTCCGTAATGACATTTGTATATAACACGTATCCGATAAAGATCTCTCACCTGAAAGAAAACAAAAAAGAAAACAACAATTAAAATATTAATTATAAAAATTTACACTCAATTACAGAAGAGATTGCATAGATAATGCTTGGAAAAAAATAATAAATAAATTAACGAGTAGAAAACTTGACGTCAGAAAATTACTCCAATTAACTTTTTTTTATTTATTTATTTAAGCATTAAGACTAAACAATTTTTTTTTAATATTTATTTATCAATAATTTATTAATAAAATTATTTTTATCCTATTTTTTGCAGGCCATTGGACGTCAAAGCGTCTGCGTCACACGACGCTACTACAATGAGCAAGCGTAAAAAACTGCTGCAAACATTGAAAGCGTGAAAGCAACGAGAAAGAGAGAGAGAGAGAGAAACCATCCACATACAACAACAATAAACGAAACAACCGCTCAAACTGAAGCAACTGACGGTCTCCAATCCCAAAAACAAGAAAATGGTACTGAATCTACTCTTCATAACAACTGTGATAAAGTCCACTTTTGGTGTGGTCACTACCGGCCTCTGGCTTATACCGCTACTACTAGCCGCCATTACTTATTATCGCTACGACAACGTTGATCCCGAATCGCGACCCATTGACCAGCCCAATTTGTATACCGAATACGATTTTATTATTGTAGGCGCTGGTTCGGCTGGTGCGGTGGTGGCGAACCGCTTAACAGAAATACGCAAATGGAAGGTGTTACTCATCGAGGCAGGACCAGACGAAAACGAAATCTCCGATGTGCCATCGCTGGCAGCATATTTGCAGCTAAGCAAACTCGATTGGCAGTACAAGACACAGCCGTCGAATAAGGCGTGTCTGGGCATGAAGAATAATCAATGCAATTGGCCGCGTGGCAAAGTTCTCGGCGGCTCAAGCGTGCTCAATTATATGCTCTATGTACGCGGCAATCGTTATGACTACGATCACTGGGAGGCGCTGGGTAACACCGGCTGGGGATATGAGAATGTGCTGCGCTATTTTAAGAAATCAGAAGATAATCGCAATCCATATTTGGCGAATAATGCTTATCATGCGCGCGGTGGTTTGTTGACTGTGCAGGAGTCACCTTGGCATTCGCCACTGGTGGCTGCTTTCGTTGAAGCGGGACGCGAGATTGGTTATGAAAATCGCGATATAAATGGCGAAAAGCAAGCGGGATTTATGATAGCGCAAGGCACGATAAGACGCGGCTCCCGCTGCAGCACTGCGAAGGCGTTCTTGCGTCCGATTAGGTTGCGCAAAAATTTTCATCTCTCCATGAATTCGCATGTGACGAAGGTGGTGATAGAGCCGAGCACAATGCGCGCGCATACCGTGGAGTTTGTGAAAAATGGCAAGCTGTTTCGTATACGCGCGCGACGTGAGATTATTTTAGCAGCAGGCGCCATAAATACGCCACAAATATTGATGCTTTCAGGCATTGGACCGCAGGCGCAACTAGAGCAACATGGTATACGCGTGTTGCAAGATCTACCTGTGGGCGAGAATTTGCAAGATCATGTGGGTATGGGTGGATTGTCATTTTTGGTGGACAAACCCGTTTCTATTATACAAGACCGCTTCAACCCCACCGGCATCACCATGCAGTATGTGCTGCGTGAGCGCGGTCCTATGACAACGCTTGGCGGCGTAGAAGGTTTGGCGTTTGTGCACACGCCCTACTCCAATAGCACAATCGATTGGCCCGACATACAATTTCACATGGCACCAGCATCTATTAATTCCGATAATGGCGCGCGCGTCAAAAAAGTGCTCGGCCTAAAAGAGTCATTGTATCAAGAAGTGTATAAGCCCATCGCCAACAAGGATACATGGACGATTATGCCTCTGCTGCTACGGCCGCGCTCACGAGGTTGGGTGCGCTTGAGCTCTTCAAATCCCTTTCACTATCCCCTAATAAATGCGAATTACTTTGACGATCCGCTTGATGTGAAAACTCTGGTGGAAGGTGGAAAAATTGCGTTGCGCGTCGCTAATGCAAAAGTTTTCAAGCAATTCGGCTCACGCATCTATCAGCGCGCCTTACCCAATTGTAAGAAACATCAGTTGTACTCGGACGCTTACTTAGAGTGTCATGCGCGCACCATTTCTATGACGATTTATCATCCATGCGGCACTGCAAAAATGGGACCCGCGTGGGATGCGGATGCCGTGGTTGATCCGCGTTTACGTGTCTATGGCGTACGCGGTTTACGTGTTATAGATGCTAGTATTATGCCGACGATTAGCAGTGGCAATACGAATGCGCCAGTTATTATGATTGGCGAAAAGGGCGCTGATCTTATTAAAGAAGATTGGTTACATAATCCCGAGTATCGTGCAGCGGCGCCTAAGAGCTAGCAACTCGAGGGAATGGGCATTACTACTTAAGCCTTGCTTTGTAGCTCAAGCAGTGCCATTTTCAGTTGGTGTTTTCTCTTGCGCGCCCAGGAAACATCATTTGAAGTGTAGATACATATTTGTAGAAAATTTATTTTAGTAACGCAGTTGTAAACGAGTCATAATTAGATGTTAGAATTTAAGTTTTTTGTTTTAGCAAATTCTTCTAGTACTAAATGCTTAGTTTTAATGATTGCATATATTTAACACTGTAAATATGTTTTTAATTTATTTTAATTTTAACTTTTAATTTTAATTTTGAATAAACTAAAGAAAATTTGAGCTGAAAAATGTCTCCTTGATAGCTTCATTAAATAAATTCCATTTTCTACTAAGTAGGGACTCCCACAGACACGGATGGTATGTATCTAACCAGAACAGTATGGTAATGGTATGTTAAGGGTATGGTAATGGTATGGTAATGTTATGGAACAGTTGGGAACTCACTCAGATGAATTTTTGCTTAAAAGCCTTCCGTGTCAGAAATACACTGGGAAAGTTTGCCAAACCATTGCCGAGGGGCGACCTGGTTTAGAAAAGTTGTGGAGAAAGACTGCTACAGTCTATAGTTGCTATAATTTCCTATCATTGGTATTTAATAAATATTACCATTACCATAACAATTAAATTGTTTACATTTGTTGACATAATGAAAAAAAAACGGAAATTATAATAGATTTTAAACAATAAACATTTGTCATTTTAAGCACGTGAGTAAACAATTTACATACATAAATAGTAATTATTAAATACAAACAGGTTTAGATATAAGTATGAAGCAGTATCAATTATAAATCTTTTGTCGAACCATAGCACTGTGCACAATATGGCATGAAATTGCAATAGATATCGTTACTCGTGGGGATTCACAATAGTTTGATATTTAATCAAATGCTTTATATATCATTAGAAAACATGACAGTATATTATGGATATAGCAGAGGGCGCGGCAGACGTTATGCGCCAGCTCATCTATCTATCCGTTTAGCGTTCCATCCTTCTCTTTCATATGGTCTTTTCTCCTACTCTTATTGTTATTCCCATCCCTATCCCTATCCCTATACGCCTCTCCCTCTCCCTCTCCTCCCTCTCCCTCTCCCTCTCCCTCTCCCTCTCCTCTCCCTCTCCCTCTCCCTCTCCCTCTCCCTCTCCCTTCCCTCTCCCTCTCCCTCTCCTCTCCCTCTCCCTCTCCCTCTCCCTCTCCCTCCTCCCTCTCCCTCTCCTATTACCTATCCCTATCCCCTATCCCATCCCTATCTCTATCTCTATCTCTATCTCTATCTCTATCCTCTATCCCTATCTCCCTATCCCTATCCCTATCCCTATCCCTATCCCTATCCCTATCCCTATCCCTATCTCTATCCCTATCCTATCCCTATCCCTATCCCTATCCCTATCCCTATCCCTATCCCTATCCCTATCCTATCCCTATCCCTATCCCTATCCCTATCCTATCCCTATCCCTATCCCTATCCCTATCCCTATCCTATCCCTATCCCTATCCCTATCCCTATCCCTATCCCTATCCCTATCCCTATCCCTATCCCTATCCCTATCCCTATCCCTATCCCTATCCCTATCCTATCCCTATCCCTATCCCTATCCCTATCCCTATCCCTATCCCTATCCCTATCCCTATCCCTACGCCTATCCCTATCCTATCCCTATCCCTATCCCTATCCCTATCCCTATCCTATCCCTACGCCTATCCCTATCCCTATCCCTATCCCTACCCTATCCCTATCCCTATCCCTATCCCTATCCCTATCCCTATCCCTATCCCTATCCCTATCCCTATCCCTATCCCTATCCCTATCCCTATCCCCTATCCCTATCCCTATCCCTATCCCTATCCCTATCCCTATCCTATCCCTATCCCTCTCCCTCTCCCTCTCCCTCTCCCTCTCCCTCTCCCTCCCCTCTTCCTCTCCCTCTCCCTCTCCCTGTCCCTATCCCTCTCCTATCCCTATCCCTATCCCTACCTCTATCGTGCCATCAATACTTCAAGGCCCTTTCTTCCATTTTTCTCGAGGTCCAAGAGATTGATATCATTCCACACTTTACTAATTTTGAAAATTTTACCATCGGCACTTTTAAAGGTACGCAGAAGGAAAGTCCCTTCTCATTTCCCTAATCCCATCACTATCTCATCTATCCTTCCTTAGTTATTCTGTGCTCTATTTTTATTTTTCATATTGTCTTTTTCCCCTTTCTCCTATTCTTATCCCTATCCCTATCCCTATCCTATCCCATCCCTATCCCTATCCCTATCCCCTATCCCTATCCCTATCCCTATCCCTATCCCTATCCCTATCCCTATCCCTATCCCTATCCCTATCCCTATCCCTATCCCTATCCCTATCCCTATCCCTATCCCTATCCCTATCCCTATCCCTATCCCTATCCCTATCCCTATCCCTATCCCTATCCCTATCCCTATCCCTATCCCTATCCCTATCCCTATCCCTATCCCTATCCCTATCCCTATCCCTCTCCTATCCCTATCCCTATCCCTATCCCTCTCCCTCTCCCTCTCCCTCTCCCTCTCCCTCTCCCTCTCCCTCTCCTCTCCCTCTCCTATCCCTATCCCTATCCCTATCTCTATCGTACCATCAATACTTCACTATCTCATCTATCCTTCCTTATTCTGTGCTCTATCTTTATTTTTCATATTGTCTCTTTCCCCTTTCTCCTATTCTTATCCCTATCCTTATCCTTATTTGTATCCCTCCAACTCAAATGATGGTTTCATATTATTTTTCTGTTTATAATCAAACAAAAGTTGTATATTTGGTTGACTCGGCTTTTGGGAAACCACATGCCAGAAACACTAATTGTACACCCCCGCAAAGCAATTTCACATTAATTTTAACACCATTTAAAGCTTTCAAAATTTAAAAGCACAACACTATAAAACCAAAGAAGTATGCAGATAATCGTTTGCTATTCAAGCCAAGCTAATGTTGTTTGCAATCAAAAAGATACCAAAGTCAGATAACAGAATTTAAAAACACAAAATTATTTCCTTATATACCAATAATTTGCATGGAATTTCACGAGCAAAGAAGTAAAAAAAAGTTTATATAAGAATCTAAAAAATCGAACAAAAAGTTGTGATGAAATCCAACACTTCGAATGTAAATTTGCGAATTGAAATACTTTTCTGTATTCCGTTTATAATAGATATTCAAATGCAAATAAGCTCAAGCACATACCTACATATTTAACCGTCAGTTTGGGAGTAATTGTTTACTTCTAATGCGACACTTGAAATTCAAAGTATTTTATGTCAATGAACCACCTTACAGTTTGAAGACTTGTGTTGTTATTTTTTAACAAATTCGTAATGATAAAATTTGTTTATTTAGCAAAATTGCGTAGCGGAAAATTAGGTATTAAAAATGTGCAATAAAGGCAGAATATTTTAAATTGTTTTGTTTTTCGAAAGAAAAAAGTTCGTTTCCTAAGTCTTTTGTTCCTATTTTTTAAATAAAAGTCAAATAAAAAATCTGGTCGCCAAAGTATATTTCTATATTCATTCTATTTCTTCCCCCTCGGTATCTCCGCCATCGCGAGTTTGCACCGGCTTTACCCCTCGTCGTTCCTCCCCCTCCCCATTAACAAAAGGCCTGTTAGAAAGAACTTATTTTTTTATAAATAAAGGGTTGGCTTCCTCCAGTAAACATATATCATTGATCTGCCACTTATACAACAAATATCAGGTAAGTGCAGCAGTTTAAACTCTATAAAGCTCTGACTGAATACGAAAATATTAGACTAATGGTCGTCAAGTAGAGAATGACCACATTACATCAATCATTTAATCCCACTATCTCCATGATATAAAATTGTGGAAACACTGTTCCTTCTTGGCCTGTGGAGGAATAACAATTTTTGGAGTTTTTATGGTCAGTTTATTCCGGATATTGGCCGCGACAGCAGGTTTTACGGGGTTGCCATTTATCTCAATTTTATTCAAGTATTGAGCAACATACGCCAATATGCAAGATATGCCAATATGGGCATCAAATGAAAGGTATTTTCGGCGACATACCAACTGAAATATTTTCAGGTAGG